>JAOPSE010000011.1:34726489-35263050 GCA_029449295.1 Zea luxurians | reverse complement strand
GAAGGCCTAGTCCCCGTTGAGGAGTCCACTTAAGGACGGGTCTTTTTCAACCCTTTCCCTCTCTCCCCCGATCACACAAGGATCGGCGAGCTCTTCTTCTTCTCAAGGATCACTCTTGATCCCACAAGGATCACCACAATCTTTGGTGTCTCTTGCTAGCTTTTACAAGCCTCCAAAACTTTGGAGGAAGTTTGAATGGGAGTCACAACTCCACGCGCAAATGAACACCAAGATGAAGCACACACTATCTCTCAATGAATCTCACAAGGCACTAATGCTAAACTCAAATGAGTAGCTCTCTTTTGCTTGCTCTCTATCTTGTGGCACTTGTGTTGTATGTAGTGGTCTAAATCTTGTGTATAGGATGGATCAATGAATATATGTGGTTGGGAGGGCTTGAGTATGTCAACTCAATGACTTGGAATGTTGCTTGGGCTCCCACACCTTGAAGTGGCCGGTTGGGGTGGTATTTATAGCCACCAACCAAAATCTAGCCGTTGGTGAAGGCTGTCTGTTCGATGGCGCACCGGACAGTCCGGTGCACACCGGACATGTCCGGTGCGACAGCCACGTCACCAAATATCCGTTGGGGATGGAGCTGGTCGACCGTTGGAGGCTTTGTCCTCATGCGGCACCGGACAGTCCGGTGCACACCGGACAGTCCGGTGCCTCTCTGATCCTCTGCTCTGCCTCTGCCGCGTGTACTTTTATTGTCAGAGTCGACCGTTGGCGCCGAAGTAGCCGTTGCCCCGCTGGTACACCGGACAGTCCGGTGCACACCGGACAGTCCGGTGAATTTTAGCGGAGCGGCTGTCGCGCGAACCCGAGGCTGGCGAGTTCCGGAGACCGCGCTTCCTTGGAGCACCGGACATGTCCGGTGCACACCGGACAGTCCGGTGAATTATAGCGCGCCGGCTTCCGAGAAATCCCGAGGGCGAAGAGTTTGAGTTGGAGTGCTCTGGTCGCACCGGACACTGTCCGGTGCACACCGGACAGTCCGGTGCCTCCAGCCAGAGGTGCCCTCGGTTGCCTTGTTGCTCCTTTGTTGAATCCAAAACTTGGTCTTTTTATTGGCTAAGTGTGAACCTTTGGCACCTGTATAACTTATACACTAGAGCAAACTAGTTAGTCCAATTATTTGTGTTGGGCAATTCAACCACCAAAATTATTTAGGAACTAGGTGTAAGCCTAATTCCCTTTCACCCACCATTCCTTAGATAGCCCCAAAGTCTCTAACATGGCATTAACCAAATCTGTTAGAGTATGGTTCTTTCTTTCGGCAACTCCATTGGATTGTGGTGAGTATGGCGGTGTCCTCTCACGAATAATACCATGTTCCACAGAAAAATCACCCGAAAAATATTCTCCACCACGATCAGACCTTAACTGTTTAATTTTCCTCTCGACTTGATTTTCAACTTCAGCTTTGTAGATCTTAAAAAATTTTAAAGCCTCGTCTTTTGATTTTAAGAGATACACATAACAAAATCTCGTGGAATCATCGATAAAAGTAATAAAATATCGTTTGCCTCCTTTAGTCAATATTTCGTTCATCTTACATAAATCGGAATGTATTATGTCTAGTGGTGCCAAATTCCTCGCCTTCGCGGCCTTATGAGGCTTGCGAGGTTGCTTAGATTGCACACACACCTAGCACTTAGAACCTTTGACTAAATCAAATTTCAGGATTAAATTTAAATTTGATAACCGTGAAACACAACCAAAATTGATGTGACAAAGTCGTGAGTGCCAAATATACGACTCATTCGAAATAACAATGTTCACAAACTTATTACACACATCATGCAAAGATAAGCGGAACAAGCCTCCACTGCCATAACCTTTTTCAACAAATGTCCCATACTTTGACAGTATACATTTATTAGACTCGAACACAAGTTTATAGCCATCTCGATATAAAAGTGAGCCTCTAACAAGATTCTTTTTAATGGAGTGAACATGTTGCACGTTCTTCAATAGCACCGTCTTTTCCGAAGTAAACTTCAGAATGACTGTACAAACACCAAGAACACGCACATGTGATATGTTCCCCATCAGCAGGGCTCCAGTCCCTTGGCACTAATAAGAAGAGAACAAAGAAATATCAGCACACACATGAATATTAGCACCAGTATCAGCCCACAACTTAGGGGATTAACACACTAAATGAATAGTAGGTAAAAGATTACCATACCCGGATATTCCTTCTGCAGTCTCGCTAACAACCATGTTTACTGTTTTCTTCTCTTGAGCTGGTTTTTTCTATTGTTTAAATTTGCTACCTCGACAAGCGCTTTCCCAATGATCAGTACTCCCACAAACAAAACAATCAGCTCCTTTGTTCTTCTTTTCGAATGAGGCTGCCTGCTTAGGCTTCGTGTCATTCGGTTGCTTGTTCTTCTTTTTATTATTATGTGACGCATTGGAGTTCTTTTTTGTACCATATTGGCACTAGAAGTCTCACTCCTTTTCCACGAGTGTCTTTTGCTCTCGCCCTCTCCTTAACATCAAGAGAACCAATAAGCTTAGCCACGCTAAACTCTTGTCGCTTATGTTTTAGAGTGGTAGCAAAGTTCGTACAAAAAGGTGGCAGCTTGGCGATAATGCTGTCAGCCACGAACTTGTTAGGCAAGACACATGTGAATTGTTCGAGTTCCTTAGTCAGTTCCTGTATTTCATGAGCCTGTTCAACTACTGGACGGTTTTTCACCATCTTATAGTCAAACAGCTGCTCCATGATGTACAACTTACTACCGACATCAGAAACACTGAACTTCTCATCTAATGCATCCCATAACTTTTTTGCAGATGTGCACGTTAGATAAGAATCAACATACTTGTTAGCAAAAGCGCCAATCACGATGCCTCGAAACAGGTTATCGGCAACGTCGAACATTCTCTCCTCTTCAGGAGTGAACTGTTCGGGTTTGCCTTGTGCGGCGTGATAGCAGTTCATTGCAGTCAACCATAGTATCATCTTACTATGCCATGTCTTGTAAAACGTCCCATCAAAAGGTTCACTTGGTTTTAACGCAGCAACAAAACCACTAACAGAAAATGCCTAAAATCATGTTTTTGGATTGTTAGAGAATTAGACATTATCAGTTTTAATTTAATCCAGAAAATCAGTGTGATGTATGTGACGACATGTAGTGCATGTGCGTACCACTACTCACATAAGCAATAAACAACAATAAAACATGTACAAATACGAAGAACAGAGTGTACACTACGGAGGGACCAATGCTCAAGGCATCAGTGGCTCCATTCACACGAGACATCTCGTGTGTATTTTTGATATAGTCATACGCAGTCGATGCAGGCAGATGTACGCAGTGTAGTCCCTCGAACGGCGCCGACGACGAAGAACTGAATCAGTGTTGGTCGAGCGGACTGAGTGAGCAGTCGCGAGTACGCCCCCAAAAACCTAATCGCCCGCACACCCGTGCAAGTGTAGCTCTACGGACGGTAATTTCGGAGGACTGCTCTCCCGCTCTCTCTGTGCTCGCATAAGGTGGAACAAGAATGGGCTGAGTACAATGCGTATGAGAGACTGTTCACGTAACCAGAAGAGCGTCCACCTTGTCCGTATTTATACAGCGAAGAGGGAGGGGAACAGACATTAATGGTCACCATAAGAGCCAGAAACTGACAGTCATTACAACTCATCCATTACTAGCCATAAGACAGGAATCAGACAGTAACATACGATCATCATGACGACCATAACTTCATTAGGCAAAATTTGCAACCGTTAGGAAGGAATATTCGGACTAAGGTCCGATCTACCACAGGTCGCGGGCCACGGCTCGGCAGCGGCGCGGGCGCACATGTGTCAGTCTTTCATCCTTTTTCTCAACTTCTCAATGCATCAATGATCCACCTATTTAAATTGATTAATTTCTCTCTTAAACTTTTAGTATGGTAGTAAATTATTAGTATACTATATTATTAAAGGGGCATTTATTATTAATTATTATTGAATATTAATTCAGGTCAAATCCACATTAGTCCAACGTATCTGATGGATACCCCATGTATAGGGTACATGACGGAAGAAAAATCAGGTTTGTGCCGTGTGTGCTCCATATCCGACTTCTCAGTACTCCTCCTTGAGTGAAGTCACTCTGGCAGTAAAAGTCGACTACAGTTACACACTGTACATGCATCTGGTTTTGGTACCGTAAAAGTGGTAACTATCTGACGATCGACACAGTCATATATCGAAAGGCCAGACTATTTTTTGGTACTTCTTTTTGTGGGAGCACGAAAGACAGTCAAAGGGAAAGTTGTGCGGGTGGGCGTGTGTTTCCACAGGTTCCAGCCATCATAGATACAGTCTCACAAAAAAAGAGTAAAATGCTACATTTGAAATAGCAAAGGAGGGAGTGGAAGGGAAATCCATGGACAGTAGATAAAGATGACAATATGCTCTAAATTTTACACTATTTCAGATTAGAATCATACTCTATTTCTATTTATTTTTAAACTAAAATATTTGTAGGGCTCCAAAAAATTGTGAATAAACATTTGGATCACAATCCATTAACACTCCTAAGTGTAGATAAGAAATTAAGACACCCACTCTTCTATTCACTTTTGAACTAAAATATTTTTAGGGTCCTAAAAATTACAAAAATACTTTTAGATCGCAATCCATTACCATATAATAAGAGTAGATAAAAAATTAAGATACCCGCTCTTCGTGAAAACGAAGGTACAGATGTTTCAGGTGCTTCCGAATTCATTTAGAGCTTGTTTAGAAGCATATAATTCACTCCAATTCTTGTGCTCCCAAACTTACCCACGTCAAAATTTATATGGATTGAATGAAATTTAAAGTCTAAAAAGTCAAAATTCATTTTTAACTTTTTTAATCTCTTCTAATTTATATGGAATGAAAATAACCAAACAAGACCTAGATAGGCTTTTAAAGTTGGATATGTCCAAGTAAAAAACTAAAAGATTCTAACTCTAAGTTTGACTAAGGAAAAAATCGATTCGAGAATTTAAGCATGTGGGTTGGTATTTTGCCTGAAGAAATAAAAAAACTGAAAGTCGTCTAGAGAGAGTGAATAGACGAAACCTGAAAATTATAAAGTTTGAACACGAACTTCAAACGGGATGAGGTCAGAAATAAGTAATAACGAAATCGGAGTGTGGAAGAGAGTTCTTCTTGCTATGAGTTGCTCAATCAATGTGGATGACTTTAGAAACTAACTCAAAAGATTGTGAGCAAGAGAACTTAGAGAGAGGGGAGAGAAAGAATCAATTCGTAGGATAATGTCAACACAAATGAACACAACGATTTGTTTCCCGAGGTTCTGTTTCGAACAACTTACTCCCTGTTGAGTAGGCCACGGAGGCCGGGTCTTTTTCAACTCTTTCCCTCTCTCAAACGATCACTTAGACTGGTTGAGTGCTTCTTCTTAATATCAAGAATCACTAAGACCCCGCAAGAATCACCACACATTTAGATGTCTCTTGCAAGTTTTACAAGTTACTAGAGAGTTTAGAAGGAGATGAAGAAAGCACGATTAAAAACCAAACAACAAGAGCAACAAGAAAAGACACAAGCTCACACTCTCTCAAGTCACTAATCACTAATGATCACTAGTCACAATTATGGCACTTGGACAGATTTAGAAGCTTGAATGTGTCTTGAGATGAAGTGCTTGCTCTTGTATTGAATGAGAGTGAATGGAAGACTTGGATGTATTGAATGGAGGTGGTTGGGGTTGTATTTATAGCCACTAACCACTTTCTAGCCGTTGCCTCCTTTCTACCAACCGCGGACGGTCTGCACCCCTGGTCCGGACAGTCCGTCTCTGCACATCAACGGCTGAAATCGCAACGGTCAGCAGTAACGGCTATATCAACGGCTATACTGCATTAAATGCGGGTCGTTTGATGCCAGACACGACAGTCGCGGACTATCTGGCCATGCACCCTAGACGGTCCGTGAGGACGCTAAAAATGCATTTTACTGAACCGTCACCTTCGGGTTTTTCTGGGTTTTCAATGGGCGGACAGTCCGCGCCTGAGGCCAGACGGTTCGAGCTTGGTCTCGGATGGAGCTCTCTTTTCCTTCAGACAGTCCGCATTGTAAACACGTGATTTCCCCTAGTGTCGCGGATGGTCCGCCGGAAGGGCCAGGACGGTCCGCGCATAGGCGAATTTCCAAAAAGCTTCTCGTGTCTGGAATAATTTATGGTATTTCGGACAGACAATTTAGAATTGATGTAGATAAAATTATGCACCTGAGAAATAATCAACTAGACAAACTAGTTAGTCCATAAGATTTGTGTTGGTCGTCAAACACCAAAATCAATTATAGGAAATGGTTAAGTCCATTTCCCTTTAAAAAACCTAATTAGAGAGAGATTTGTCTTTTTCGTTTCTTTGAATTTCAAGTTTATATTTTCTAAGGTGATTCATGATATCATAACTTGTGTTAGCTAGAAAAATATGTTAAGAATTTTTCATCAATATTTCATATTTAGTTTTGTACTATTAAAATATTATCTTATATAATCTCTAATCTATCAAAATAATTATGAAAAGAAAACATGATGTATTTTTCTAGGCTAATTTATAACATTAACTACTGACCAACAAAATTTAAAATGATAATTTAGTTTGTATACAAAGAAATAAAAAGATAAATTCTGTTAAGGGATAGATTGAGCCAACTAAAACCTGTGAAGGGGTAAACTAAACTAAAAAATAGTTCATGCGATTGTATTGACTTTATGCATAGGCGAGGGGAGTAATTTGAACTTTCCACTATGTTATATACATCTATATACCTATTAACTACTATCTTTTTTTTCAAAAAATGTCCTAGTTTAGATGACCAGAACTAAAGTCTTGGGACTAATGCCGTTTCACCATGATAGGTAAAATGAGCTGACTGGGTTGTTGGAGGACAAAACCCAAATAGTTGTTTAGAGAGTAGGTTTAAAGATAGAAAGAGTAGTGATTTTAAGGCAATCTTCAAAGAAAGACTCTATATGCTCCTCGATCCCAAATATAGAGAAGATTGCCTCCTATATAGCCTCTAACTCTATCCTCTAAATACTTGTCTAAATATAGATGACACTCCTTCATCCTCTATATATATAGAGACTCTCTTCTACTCTATCCATTCTTATACTTTAGATAATGAATTAAGTAAAACTAAAATATGTATAACATTTGAGGGTACGACAAATACGTGCATACAAAATTTTGGAACAAAATATGTCTCTAACATGAGTCTTCGATGTATAGAGGACGAGATATAGAGAACATTGCTGGAGAAGAATAAGGTATAGAGGGAAGAATTTGAGTATATAAATGACATATATAGAGAAGAGATATAGAGAATACTATTGGAGATAGGCAACAGGGATAGGATCCTCGGCCTCTAGGGCCCACCAATCAGCGAGCGACGACATATTCAAACGTCAGGCTGGGTCGGGTTCGGGTGGGGTCACGGTCGGGTCATGGGCCATCTTGCACAACTCGTACTTGACTCATGCCTAGTGTAGGGTCATTTCAGGTTGGCCCGTGACTCCCTGTTTGATGTGTTAGGTCGGGTTTTTTTTGAGTTGGGTCGGGTTTTTTTCAGGTTGGGTCGATTTTTGTGTTAAAAATCATGGCACGTACCTGGCACGTGAATTATTACGAGTCAAAAATTATGACATGTACCCATCCATTGTATTGGTTAGGTCGGGTCGGGCCGGGTTTTTTCGGGCGGGTTGGGTCGGGGGCCCATGATCATGTCTAAGCACACTGGGAAAGGCCTCTAGCAACTGGGGCCTACTGGTCAGCTGGAGGAGATAGGTAACGACCACCCTAGTGGAACTCGCTCCCTGACGAACCCCACATCATCGAGCCTAGGGTCGGGCGTGGTGGAACCTAACAGTGGGGCCGAGCATGCCTAAGGGAAACCACTCGAGTGGATCTCATACCTGGCCCAAGACCGACTCATCATAAGTGACCGACTGCATTAACTATGCCTAGTGACGAGCCGCGGTGGTGCTATTCGACCTAGAAACCCCTTGGGCCGTAGTGCACTCATGACCTACAAAGCCCTTGGACCGTGTCGCATTTATGGCCCATGCCCCCTGGCTTGCGGTGCACTTATGACCTATCGGACTAGGCCTGAATGAATAGACCACTGGTAGGGCGCCACACGACGAGCTGCATCGAGCCCTAGGCTAGGAAGGGCAGGGTTCAACATAGCCCAAATTATGACGCTCGGGCCCCACGCTGCCCGTGCCGTCTATCAAAAAAATACGAGACACCGAGGCGACCCTGGGCCCACAAGCATGCGTGGCTTCATCCCGTGGTAGAACGCTTGGTTTACCGCCGCCTGGTGACTCCTTCCTAAGGAAGCTACCGTTGGCCAACCCCTTCCTCTGCCTATAAACAGAAGAGGTTGGCCCTCGGACCACGGGATCCAAGAACAGACAAACGGACTCACCCACAACGATGGGCCCCAGACGAGAAGACGCCCACGAGGACCAACAAACAGGAAGAGGATGCACCAACGAGAACCCAGAGGCCAGAGCCCGCCGCCAAGCTGTAACTGTGGGGGATAGATATCCCCCGGGTCCACTAAAAGAGTAAAGGACCTCACGAAAGGCCCAAGGGCCCAATAAATCGTAAGGTTATTCTTTCGTGGGCCTGGGGAAAGGCGACCAGCAACGTGGAGCGACATGGGGCCGGATTGATGCAAACCCGGACGGCCCATAGCGCCGAGCCATTGGCCGCAACAGAGATCCGACTTTCCCGCGTCGGGGCCTCCATGCAACGAAGCCACGTGGGGATAAGTCGGCGAGAGTTACGTAAAGGATAATCTCGAGAGGTTCACTATCTTTTAGCCACTCGTTGTTATCTCATCATGTGTACTGCCCCACGGTCGAGTATATAAGGCCTAGGGGGCACCCCTTCAGAACGATCGACCCATTACTTAGCCACTCACGCCAACTCTCTGTATTCTTGATCCAGAGAGCTCTCTTGTAATCACATCCACCAAGCATACTCGTCAGGACGTAGGGTGTTACGCATCTCTAAGCGGCCCGAACCTGTAAACCTTGTCCACTGTCCCTCGTGCGATCAGCACGAACCATTTTGCTACAGTTGTCGACACCTTCCTACTTCTAAAACACCTCGAGGGGCAACCCCGGGTGTGCGGTCGGACCCAAAACACCGACAGCTGGCGCGCCAGGTAGGGGGTGTGTTGACAATCCAAGCTAGCTCAATGGCCATCTCTTTCTACAGCAAGATCACCCTGCGCCCCGGATCTATGTTCTGCTTCGGAACAATCTCGTTCGTAGCGGACGAAGAAGGAATTCTGCACCGTATTGCGGATCCGCCGAAAAAGGAGTCTTCCTCAACAAACTCCGAAAATACCGGAGAAGCGCAACCCCCAGCTCCCCGGAAGAAGATCACCACGACGGCAGCGTCGTTCTACCCCGACGTCCTCTTCATCGGAAGGGCAGAATCGCCGGCCATCTCCGACGACGAGCCGACTATACCCGGGGAGGAACCGCCTCAGCGAGAGTCCCGTCGACGAAGGAACCGGCGCAGGAATGTTCGACGACATCACGCAGCCGGAGAGCGGAATCCGGAACAACCTGTCTCGCGAGACGAGGTCTCGGAGGTAGGGGAAACCCCGGAGGAACGCGTCTTCAGAGAGCGAAGGAACTCCCGGCGACGTGATCGCCGACGAGCTCAGGAGCAGGCTGAGCAAGATGCAAGGCAACGTCGGGAGAATCCACTCTTCGGGCGCAATCTGAACCCCGACTTCGCCCGAGCCATGAACATGCCGAGCGAAGTCGGAGGAGTGCTGGCTCGGATAGCGGAAGGACTTCCTCGGACTCCGGACGCCGACGGCTACCGACGACTGTTCACCCAGGCGGCCAATCATCTTCTACCGCTTGCTCACCCGCCGAACGATCTACGACACGCCATCAACAGTCGCCGAGACGCGCGGAGCTCCATCAATGCTTCGCGCGGACGGCGGCACGAGAACGAGATTCGCCGTCGGGAGGAGTACGACAGGGATCATGGTGTCCCGACTCAGAGCCAAGCAACCAGGACTGAGTCGGCAACAGGCTCAACCGGCGGAACCACCCGGGGACGGTCGAGGAATCACAATCACAACTCCCCTCCCCGGGACAGGCATCGACCCCGACGACAGGAGGACACGTGCGGAGTGTCCGCCCTTACTCCGCGCCTTAGGGCCATCCAATGGCCTCCCAACTTCAAGGTATCCAACGTTGACAAGTATGAACCTAAGCAGGATCCATGGGGCTGGCTAGCCGTCTACACCACCGCCGCTCGAGCTGCTGGAGCATCCGAGGACGTGATGACCGCGTACTTGCCCATCGTCCTTGGACAAGACGCGCTGCAATGGCTACGACATCTACCCCGACACTGCATCGACGTCTGGAGCGATTTCAGTCGGCGTTTCACCGCCAACTTCCAGTCCCTCTCCGACAAGCCGGCGCAACCGTGGGACCTCAAATCTATCAAGCGCCGGGGGGATGAAACTCTCCGATCATACCTCAAGAGATTTCAAACCATGAGGAATCGCATCCCCGATGTCACGGAGGCGGCCGTGATCGAAGACTTCTACCGAGGATCTAATGACTCGGCTTTTGTCCGAGCCATACTACAGAAGGCGCCGACTACTTCCGAGGAGCTGTTCCGGGAAGCCGACCTCTACATCACCGCCGACGAGCGAGCCCAGGACCTCATCGGAGGAGCGAAGCCCGCGCCGGCAGCACCACGGCGCGACACGAACCAGCAACCTGACAAGCGGTGGGAGAAGAGGCCACGCGAAGAAGTACACGCCGCCGGACCACCTGCCACTCGCGCTCGAGGAGGACCTCGAGGAGGCGAACGCACGCTGGACGACATCCTCGACGCCCAGTGCCCGTACCACAAGGACATGCGCCACACTCTTCGCAACTGCCGGGACTTCAAGCACTCCGTCGGACACGGCCGACCCTTCCAACCTCTACCTCCTCCTCCGCCGAGGGGAGGACCAGACGAACCACGACAACCCCATCGGCAGGAGGAGGGAGGAGGAGGAGGAGCTTTCCCGCGCGTTGACAGGGAGGTCAACGTCATCTTCGGCGGACACGGATCACAGGAGAGCAGAAGACAGCAAAAGCTCAATGATCGCCAGATACTGGTGGCGACCATCGGCCCTCCCGCCCCATACCGATGGTCGGAGCACCCGATTACCTTCACTCGGGCGGATCAATGGCTCAACTTCGACCACCCGGGCAAGTACCCGCTCCTCGTCGATCCGGTGATCCGAGAGAGCCGGGTGAAAAAGGTGTTAGTGGACGGGGGGAGCAGCATCAACATCACCTTCCCCCGGACACTCCAAAGCTTGGGAGTTCATCTCAAAGAGCTCCACGAGTCGGACACTCCTTTCTTCGGCATCGTGCCGACGGAAGGGGAATACCCGCTGGGCCACATCTACATGTCGGTCACCTTTGGAACTCCGGAGAACTACAGAACCGAGTTCCTGAGGTTTGAAGTGGCGAACTTCGACTGCGGGTACAACGCCATCATCGGGAGGCCAGGATTGGCCAAATTCATGGCCATTCCGCATTACACATACATGATACTGAAGATGCCGGGGCCACAAGGGATCATAACTGTGCGCGCCGACCTCCAAGGCGCCGCAGAATGTTTCCGAGTGGCTATTCAAGCAGCCCTCACCGCCAAGCCGTCGACAGCTCCCTCCGCAATGGCGAACTCTAAGCCTGAGGAGGACCTCGCAATACCAGCAAATGAAGCTCAGACCGCGACCTCTATGCGGCCGACTAAAGAAACCAAGAGAATCAACCTGGGGTTCGCTGATGAGCGCAAGACGGCCATCATCAGCTCCAGTTTGAGTGACAAATAGGAAAGCGCGCTCATCCGGTTTCTGCAAGATAACCGGGATGTATTCGCATGGCAACCTGCGGATATGCCGGGAGTCCCGAGAGAACTGGCCGAGCACAAACTGAAGGTTTTTCCCCAGGCGAGGCCGATTCGACAGAAATTACGTCGTTTCACGCCTGATAAGAGGGAAGCCATTCGCGCCGAGTTAGCTCGCTTGGTCGCGGCTGGATTCATTAGAGAAGTGTTACATCCCGAGTGGTTAGCCAATCCTGTTCTTGTACTCAAAAAGAATAAAGTGGACTGGCGCATGTGTGTTGATTATACCGATCTCAACAAACACTGTCCGAAGGATCCCTTCGGGCTCCCAAGGATAGATCAGGTGGTGGACTCCACCGCTGGGTGTTCTATGCTGTCTTTCTTGGATTGCTATTCTGGGTACCATCAGATCAGCCTGGCAAAGGAAGATGAAGAAAAAACGGCATTCATTACTCCATTTGGTGCTTTCTGTTATACCTCCATGCCGTTTGGCCTCAAAAACGCTGGAGCGACTTACCAGAGAGCTATTCAAACATGCTTAGCCGATCACTGGGGCAAGCGTGTGGAGGCTTATGTGGATGACGTGGTGATCAAAACACAGGACTCAAAAGACTTCATCGAAGATTTGCAACTGGTTTTCAACAGCCTGAGGCGGTATAGATGGAAGCTTAATCCCGAGAAATGTGTTTTTGGGGTACCAGCCGGAAAGTTGCTCGGATTTATTGTCAGCCACCGGGGAATTGAAGCTAATCCAGATAAGATTGAAGCTATCATGAAGATGGAAGCACCTCGATCGCAAAAGAAGGTTCAGCGACTTACTGGATGCATGGCAGCGTTAAGCAGATTTATATCCAGACTGGGGGAAAAAGGTTTGCCGTTTTATAAGTTACTCAAGAAGGTGGATAAATTTCAGTGGACTTCAGAAGCACAAGAAGCTCTAGATGCTCTGAAAAAATTCTTGACAACACCGCCAGTACTGAAACCACCTCGACGAGCCACACCAACTCAACCAGCTGAAGATTTGCTATTGTACATCTCTTGCATGACTCACGTGGTGAGCACCGCGTTGGTAGTCGAGCGAGTAGAAGAAGGGCACGCCTATCCAGTGCAACATCCTGTATACTTCATCAGTGAAGTCCTCGGCCCCTCAAAGAAAAAGTATTCTCAAGTTCAGAAGCTATTGTATGCAGTACTTCTAACTGCCCGCAAGCTGCGTCACTACTTTGACGACCACAAAGTCATAGTAGTCACAAGTTTTCCAATAGGGGATATTCTTCACAACAAGGAAGCCATCGGTCGAATAGCCAAGTGGGCATGTGAGCTGGGATCTCATGACATCGAGTTTCGGCCTCGCACTGCCATCAAAACCCAAGCACTGGTTGATTTTGTATCAGAGTGGACTGAACAACAAGTACCAGACAACCCGGAGACTGCAGAAGTATGGCGAATGTATTTTGATGGCTCACTCAAGCTGCAGGGAGCAGGAGCGGGGATTCTTTTCACTGCACCAGGAGGCGAACACCTCAAGTACGCCCTCCAGCTATTATTCCCGGCCTCCAATAATGCAGCCGAGTATGAAGCCTTGATCCATGGACTGAACATTGCCATATCATTGGGCGTCAAAAGATTAATGGTATATGGGGATTCTCTGGTAGTGATCAGCCAGATAAATAAGGAGTGGGATTGCTCAAATGATTCGATGGGAAGATACTGCACTGCCGTCCGAAAACTGGAGGACAAATTCGAGGGTCTAGAATTTCATCATGTGGAGAGAGATCGGAACACGGCAGCCGATGTACTGTCCAAGCTAGGATCCAGTCGAGCTCAGGTCCCACCCGGGGTTTTTGTGCAAGAAATTCTGCAGCCAAGTATCTCTTTGGGTCAAATGGAAGAATGCAACATCATAGATCAACCCGAGTCAGATCCCGATGACTGGAGGAAGCCAATCATTAAATACATAAGGAATGAAGAAGAACCAGATGATAAGAACTCGGCAGAGCGCATTGCAAGACAGTCAGCTCACTATACACTTATTGGGGAAACATTATACAGGAGGGGTGCATCAGGCGTCTTTATGAAGTGCATTCTCCCATCCACTGGAAAGCAACTCCTAGAAGAGGTCCATGCTGGACAATGTGGGATACATGCAGCCTCCAGAACACTAGTTGGGAAGGTCTTCAGGTCAGGATTCTATTGGCCAACAGCAAAGAATGATGCAGCCGAGTTAGTTCAGAGGTGCGAAGCCTGCCAATACTTGTCAAAGCAGCAGCACCTGCCAGCACAGCAGCTGCAGACCATACCAGTGACCTGGCCTTTTGCATGTTGGGGGTTGGATATGATTGGACCCTTCAAGAAAGCTCAAGGGGGATATACTCATGTATTGGTAGCAATTGACAAGTTCACTAAATGGATAGAGTTCAAGCCCATTGCCTCCTTAACCTCGGCCAAGGCTGTGGAATTCATACAAGATATAATATTCAGATTTGGGATACCAAACAGCATCATAACTGACTTAGGATCCAACTTCACAAGTTCAGAGTTTTTTGACTTCTGCGAGCAGAAGAGCATCCAGATCAAGTATGCATCTGTAGCCCATCCAAGGGCCAATGGGCAAGTTGAGCGGGCCAACGGGATGATATTGGATGCACTCAGGAAAAAGATTTTTGATAAGAATGAAAAATTCGCAGGAAAGTGGATAAGGGAATTACCCTATGTTGTTTGGAGCCTAAGAACCCAACCTAGCCGAGCCTTGCATGGAAACACTCCTTTCTTCATGGTCTATGGGTCGGAGGCAGTGCTGCCTGCTGATCTCAAGTTTGGGGCACCAAGGCTGATTTTTGAAAGCATAGCAGAAGCTGAGACCACCAGGCTGGAGGACATAGATATACTCGAAGAAGAACGGCTAAGCGCAGTAATCCAGTCAGCAAGATACCAGCAGACTCTAAGGCGCTATCACGACAAGGCTGTGCGGCAACGATCCTTTTCAGTAGGGGAGCTCGTCCTTCGCCGAATTCTAACGGGAGAAGGACGACACAAGTTATCGCCCTTATGGGAAGGACCCTTCATAGTAGCAGAAGTCACTCGGCCTGGATCATATCGCCTCACTCAGATGGATGGCACGGAAGTCGGGAACTCTTGGAACATAGAACACCTGAGAAAGTTTTATCCTTAGCCGTACCTCAAAACTGCTGGGATAACAATGATGTACTCTGTAAAGTGGAAATATGTCTTCAATAAAGAAAAGGTTTCGACGATACTCAATTTGTTTACGATTGACTTGCATGCTTACTTAACTCGGGGTGACCACTATGCCCTGCTAACGGAGCAATCGACTTAAGTCAGCAACGACTTAAGGCGGTGCGACATGCTCATGCTTACTTAACTCAGGGTGACCACTATGCCCTGCTAACGGAGCAATCGACTTAAGTCGGCAACGACTTAAGGCGGTGCGACATGCTCACGCTTTACTTAACTCGGGGTGACCACTATGCCCTGCTAACGGAGCAATCGACTTAAGTCGGCAACGACTTAAGGCGGTGCGACATGCTCACGCTTACTAAACTTGGGGTGACCACTATGCCCTGCTAACGGAGCAATCGACTTAAGTCGACAGCGACTTAAGGCGGTGTGACATGCTCACGCTTTACTTGACTCAGGGCGACCACTATGCCCAGCTAACGAAGCAATCAACTCCAGTTGGCGTCTACTTAAGACCAGTGCAACATGCTCTCGCCTATTTAATTCAGGGGATGATTTCCATATCCCACAGACAAAATTCATAGTCATCATGCGTCATAACTACCAAACTCATTAAACTAAAAAGTTATGATACAATAAGTGAATAACTACGTTGTTTAAATAAACTGGTGTCCTCTAACAAATGTTCAATCATACAAGCTGCGCGCTTGGAGCACGCGAAATGTTTTCTCTATTTTGCAATGTCTTTTCCAGGAGCAGTTGACGAAGAAGGACGACTCGAGGAATCGGGAGCAGCGTTCACGTCAGCCCTTATATCTTCAGGAACGACTACGCCAGGCCTCCTCATCAGAATTCGTCCCGCTCGAACGGCCTTGTCCATGGCCCTATCGCGTTGGGCTCTCAGAGTATTGGAAGTCTCTTCAGCAACCTTGACAGCCAACTGGGCAGCCTCTAGCTCCTGGGTAACAGATTTTTTGGAAGCACGCAGATTCTTGATGACAACGTCTTTAGCCGATATCAACTCCCGAAGGCGAATCACATCATCCAAGGACTCCTGCAGCTTATAGCGAAGATTGTTCAACTCCTCCATGGAAAAGCGATGACTCCTCTCCAGAATAGTCAGCAAGTTGCTAGAATCTCGATACAACCTATCAAGATTGTCACGAGAAGCGGCAAGGATGCGTTTTTCCTCCTGCAAGCGCAAATCAGTTTCTTCAGAAAACCAAGCAAACAATAAAAGTATAGCAAGTCCAAAGCACAGTTTCGTATTTCACCTTTTCAGAGTCTAGCTGAGCATGCAGGGAAGAACTCAACGCGTTGGCATCATCCAGGGCAGCAGAGACCTGACTCAGTTCAATTTGACTTTGAGAATACTTTTCCTCAAGATCAGTACATCGCTGAGACAGCTCAGCCCGATCCTGAGAATGTTTCTCCTCAAGTAGTGTAATCTGTCGAGTCATTCCTAGCGAAGGATAACCAAACAAAGCGAGGTCAGACGGTAAAACAGTCCACAACAAGCACGAAGAAAAGAAAAAAGGGCACTAACCAGCGTTAGTCGCCTCCAACTCAGACACACGGCGATGAAGGGACACCGGATTCCAACACGAAAAGGATGAAGCTACTTCTGGGATAGGAGCACCATGCAATTTCAGCTGGCTGGTCATCCCGTCCACCAAAACCTGATGAGAAGAGCAAATGAGCATAATGGCAGGAGTTCATGTAAAAGTCAAGCTAAGAAACAGCACAGCACCTGGAGGTTGGAGAAGAACGAAGGGATCCCCAAGTCAGGAGAAATCAGATGATAACCAGGCGCTAGGTCATCACCCGAAGCAGCATGCAATGGAACGGTGGGAATCAGTTCATCTCCCTCAACAGAGCCGGATACTCGATCAACGGGGACGCTGCCCTCCAAAGCGACACCCCGGTCTGAAGTTTGGGCCACCACCATGCAGCCAGAGTGTGGAGGTGACCCAGCGTGAACATCCATGGAAGTGCCGGAAGGAGACCCTGTTTGGGCACCCTCAGGGAATGGACCATGGTTGGCGCTGCCCACTTGAGCCGGATTATCCCCGGCAACACCCTCGGGGGCTGGGCAGTAGCTCGCATCCTTCGCCCGGGCTAAGTCATCCCCGACGACACCCTCGGGGGCTGAACATGTGTCAACACCATCCTTGGGGTCCAAATTTTCAGCAGTAACCATCTCCAAGGTTGATGGGCCCTCGGCTACTTCCATGGAATCAAGACAATCCAAGTTAACATCCCGTCCCTCAAGATCGTGCTCTAAGGTTGATGAGGCACGGGATGACCTCAACCCAGCGTCCGGCACAGCACCACAAGTTTCCGTCACATCATCATCCACTGGCCCTGATAGCAAGTCCTCTGGGACCATATCCTCGAGAGTTTGATCAAAGTCAGCCAGGGACATGTTTTGCAGACCAACAAGAGCAGATAAAGCCGGAGAGGGAACCCCACTACTTTCCCCACTGGCGAGGAACTGCCGACTGTTCTTCCGAATCAAAGGAACCTCATCCTCTTCCTCTTCGTCATCTTCATCAGCGACACTGGCAACACCCCCATTGGGATCAGCAACAGATGGACCACACCCATTGGGATCAGCATCAGCAAATTCAGATGCAGGAACCTCCTCATCAGCAGGAGCCGAGGGACCAGCACCCTGATTCAAACTAGATACTCGCCGAATACGTCTCTTCTTCTTTTTCTGCTCATTAACAGAAAGATCAGTCTGATTGGTTCGGCGGGGACGCTTCGAGCGAGCACGGACAGGTCTCTGGACATCCAAGATTGTACCGACCTCTAGGAGAGGTGCCACTGCTAATGGCTCGGTAGGAATAGCGTCAGAAGAATCATCAGCCAACATGTCAAGCACGGCATTTATTTCAGCATCAGTAGGATCCAAAGGCACCTCGAAATGGGTTTGTCTTTCATCATCAGGGATTTTCCCAAGTGAAGCAACCAAAGCACTAACCTCCTCATCAGAGGGCCGCGTTCTAAGGCCCAAACTGCCATCAGTTGAAGGTGGGTTTGACACGAAACGAGTGAAGGCCTTGGCAGGAGGCAGATCCCAGGCTGAATACGCCACCGGAGCACCAACATTGGATACTTTGCCTCTAAGAATCATCTCCAGTCGGCTCACCAAATCTGCAGAAGGGATCCTTCTATTGGTAACTCGAGTTGGGTCGGCTAGCCCTTGATACAGATAAGCTGGGTGGACCCTATCCTTCAGCGGCTGAATGTTCTTGAAGACAAAGTCAGCGACTATAGCTTCAGCGGTTAAACCCCTCTCTTTCAATAGCCCAACTTCAGCTAACAGCACACTAGCTTCAGCCACCTCTTCGTCTGTAGGAGACTCGGTCCAGCTCGGAGTGCGAACATCTGGCTGTCTTCCTGACCGGGGGGGGAGAGAATTTCCATAGTTATCAACTATAAACCATTCCAGGCGCCATCCCTTAATGCTGTCTTTAAGGGGGATCTCAAGATACTCAGTTTTCCGTCCCCGGCGCATCTCCAAGCTGGCACCTCCAACCAACTGATGTTGTCCCCCGGCCATCCCAGGGCGACAGTGATACAGGTGTTTCCACAATCCAAAATGCGGCAGCACACCAAGAAAGGCCTCACATAAGTGGACGAAGATAGAAATTTGCAGAATTGAATTAGGGTTCAGATGGGTTAGGTTGATGTGGTAGAAATCAAGAAGACCACGGAAAAAGGGAGAAATAGGAAGGCCAAGGCCACGGAGAAGAAAGGGAGCGTAAACCACAGACTCGTGGGTATCCTCCGTCGGGACCGTAGTTCCATGGCAAATCCGCCAAGAACAGAGTTCCCGCGGAGGAAGAACCCCGATGGACACGAGGTGAAGGAGTTCGGTTTCAGAGATGATGGACGTGTGATTACCTGCGAAAGGCAACTGGCTGTTGGGATCAATTGGGGGAATCACCACAGCGGAAGAACTCGCGATTTTCCTCTTGGGAGCCATCTCGATTTCACCAGCGAGCAAATTGGAGGCAAGCGCAGAGAGGATTCGGAAGCAGGAATGCAAAAACTAGGGCGCGGAAAGCAAAGGCGGCTAAAACTGCAACTCTTATGGGACATTCTCGGACCAGATACCGTTTCAAAAAAGTGCCCAGTCATCACTCGGCGGTTATTTCCGAAACCCCAGCATGCCACGTGGTCATTCGGCAGATTATTTCCCAAAAACTGGTGGGCCCTCTACTTACTCGGGTGTTAATCTTCAAAATAACTCGGCGTTGCCTCTAAAACGCTGATCTCGAGCTCAATAACTCGGCATTACTTCTAAGATGCCGACGTTGACCTTCGATCACTCGGCGTTGCCTCTAAAACGCTGACCTCGAGCTCAATAACTCGGCGTTGCCTCTAAAATGCCGACGTCACTATTCAGTCACTCGGCGTTGCCTCTAAAACGCTGATCTCGAGTTTAATCACTCGGCATTACTTCTAAAATGCCGACGTTGACCTTTAATCACTCGGCGTTGCCTCTAAAACGCTGACCTCGAGTTCAATAACTCGGCGCTGCCTCTAAAACGCCGACGTCACTATTCAGTCACTCGGCGTTGCCTCTAAAACGCTGATCTTGAGTTCAATCGTTCGGCATTACTTCTAAAATGCCAACGTTGACCCTCAATCACTCGGCGTTGCCTCTAAAACGCTGATCTCGAGCTCAATAACTCGGCGTTGCCTCTAAAATGCCGACGTCACTATTCAATCACTCGGCGTTGCCTCTAAAACGCTGACCTCGAGTCTAATTGCTCGGCATTGCCTCTAAAATGCCGAAGTCACTACTTAGTCACTCGGCGTTGCCTCTAAAACGATGATCTGGAGTTCAACTACTCGGCATTACTTCTAAAATGTCGACGACGACTTCTGATCACTCGGCATTACTTCTAAAATGTCGACGGCGATTTCCGATCACTCGGTATTATTTCTAAAAACATTGATACAGACTGCAACATTGCTCGGAAACATCAGTATAACGATCAAGCTGTTCGTTTATGGCCTCAAAAGACTAAGATTCATAGTCAAACGAAACGATTCATCAAAAGGAAGCCAAACTTGTTCTTCATTCAAGGGAAGTGATAACATTTACAAATCAACTCATTATGAGTTGATACTTCCCTATTTCTACTACTATACTACACTCTACTGCTATTACTACTACTACTCTACAATATACTACTTTACATTACTAATAATACTACATTATCTAACTATACTACTTCTAATCTATACTAATATTTAAAAAGACCAGTGGCATCTAGCCACTGGCCTTGCCCCTGCCGCCGCCGCCGCTCTTGGTGCCGCCCCTGTCGCCGCCGCCCCTGGTGCAGCCCCCGCCACTGCCGTCGTCGTCGTCGTCGTCGTCGTCGTCGTCATCGTCGTCGTCGTCGTCGTCACCGTCGTCGTCGTCGTCGTCGTCCCCGCCCTCGCCGCCGTCGTCCGAGTCCTCCTCCTCCGAAGAGTACTCGGACTCATCCGAGCCCTCGAGCCCGGAGCGCTCGACGGCCCGAATGTACGACCAGACCTCCGCCGCGAGCCCCTGGGAGTCGTCTGAGTCGTCAGACGACTCACGCAGGGGGATGGGAGCCGGAGACCCCTCGGATTCAGAGGAGAACTCCTCCTCTGAATACTCCGAGTCACCGAAATCTTCAGACGGAGGAGTTGGTTCGCGCTTGCGTTTCTTGCCCATGGTGGAAATGCAGATAGAAGAAAGAAAGCAGGCAATGGAGAACAGCGAGAGATGTGAAAAAATCAGGCAGGCAAGGGCACTATTTATAGGAGAAGAAGGCAACCGCTCACCTCCAACAGTGGTCACTGAACAGTCGCTAAGCATTCAATATACACCTCCACCCGTCCAAAGACACGTCAGGCGGCGGACGCCGTTTCATGCAGCACTACACCCATTGGGACTCCAGTCAACAGCGCAAAGGATATGATTACACTCGCCGTCCCATCACGTTACAACTCAGAAGCAGCCGGTTAAAACACTCAGCGTACCAAGCCGTTCCTTGCTCACACCCATTGGGGGGGGACGCCCAGGAATTGTCAGTATATTTTTCAAAATGGTCACATCTGTGCAGAGCATGCAGTGAATGCCTCAAGACAAAAATGAGATATCAACAAGAGTTAAAAGGAAGCCAAATATAGTCAGCAGAGTGCAAAATATGGTCGACAGACATGACTTGAAGACTAGACAGAGAACGTCCATCGAACGTCCAATCAGTTGCAGAGCAAATACATTATGCTACTCAGCAAGATATGGAAGGATTGCAAATTCAGTTGCAAAAGACAAAACACATGCTGACCTCCGAAGCATAATATTGATGACATAGCACGGATGACATCATGCCAACTTTTTATAAGCAGAAAGAGTATTCTTCAGCAAAAGGACACAAAAAGAAGACCTTCAAGCGAATTATCCTCAAAAAATCCACTTGAAGGTCGGGGGCTACACCCATTGGGTGCACCTTCGGTGCACCCCATGGATTGTCATTCTAAGCCAGGATAGCACCAATTTCTAAGGGCAGGGGACAAGATTAAGGAGCCAATCCTCAACTGGAATAAAGGAACACAAATGGAAGTAATCTCTGATGAAGACCTTCGAGTAGATTATCTTCTAAAATCTACTCGAAGCTCGGGGGCTACACCCATTGGGTGCACCTCCGGTGCACCCAATAAGGTTCAGAATCCTACAAACAGGAATGCCGATTTCTAAGGCACAGGCACAAAGCTAGGCTCTGGTCAACAAGTGATCGAAGTAGGAGAGAACAGCAAGGAATCATCTTTCTTCAAATCACCTACAAGCTGGACCTGGGATCTTCGGGTTGATTACCTCTAAATTAACCCAAAGATCGGGGGCTTGTGGGGGATAGATATCCCCCGGGTCCACTAAAAGAGTAAAGGACCTCATGAAAGGCCCAAGGGCCCAATAAATCGTAAGGTTATTCTTTCGTGGGCCTGGGGAAAGGCGACCAGCAACGTGGAGCGACATGGGGCCGGATTGATGCAAACCCGGACGGCCCATAGCGCCGAGCCATTGGCCGCAACAGAGATCCGACTTTCCCGCGTCGGGGCCTCCATGCAACGAAGCCACGTGGGGATAAGTCGGCGAGAGTTACGTAAAGGATAATCTCGAGAGGTTCACTATCTTTTAGCCACTCGTTGTTATCTCATCATGTGTACTGCCCCACGGTCGAGTATATAAGGCCTAGGGGGCACCCCTTCAGAACGATCGACCCATTACTTAGCCACTCACGCCAACTCTCTGTATTCTTGATCCAGAGAGCTCTCTTGTAATCACATCCACCAAGCATACTCGTCAGGACGTAGGGTGTTACGCATCTCTAAGCGGCCCGAACCTGTAAACCTTGTCCACTGTCCCTCGTGCGATCAGCACGAACCATTTTGCTACAGTTGTCGACACCTTCCTACTTCTAAAACACCTCGAGGGGCAACCCCGGGTGTGCGGTCGGACCCAAAACACCGACAGTAACACCCACTTTGTGATTGCTAGAAATAATACCAATAGAGAAACAATTTCTCCTTATGTGAGTTTAACCTTTGTGCATCATCACATGTGTACACCCTAGGTATAAACAAATAATTAATACCATAAAAGCCACAAAAATATGCATCATGCTGGGATTTTATTGTGTGTGCATTACTTGTGACAATAAAAAAATTAGTAATATAAAAATGAATAGGTTAAATCTAGAATGGAAATTGAGGTCTAAAAGGAATTCTAGAATTTAGAAAAGAGAAGAAAATGAATATTATGAGGAGAAAAAGGGGTAAATAAAGATATATTATGCCTACAGTAGAGTTTGAATTTGTATAATTGACTCAAAGTTGAAACTCATATTCAAATTCAAATTGGATTCAAAATACTTATAAAAGAAAACAGAAAATAAAACATAAAAGAAAAAAAATGTAAAGGAAGCTTACCTGGGCCGGCTTACCACATTTCAGCCCACCAGGAACCCCCCTCCGCGTAGCCCAATCCCTATTCCGTGCCCTCTCACCCTACCACTGGCGTGTGGGTCCACGAAGGCAGCCTCCTTGCTCACCTGCGCTCACTCTCCTTCACCCGCTGACTAGTGGGCTAGCGATGTCATCCCGCTCGCGCGCGCAGTCACCCTACCGAGTGGGCCGCGGAAACGGCAGGCATCCCTTGCTGACCGACATGCGGGGCCCTCTCTATCAGCCAAACCTCACGCGGGCACCGTCTATGACGCGTGGGCCCCAACAGTTGGCGTCTTCTCCAACTAGACGCGGATCTCGCGCGCGGAAGCTCTGGACTTGACCAGATCCTACCGCCCCGCTTGCTTCGGCCGCGGCTGTTATGCCCTCGCCTCCAGACTATAAAACCGTACCCCGCGCACCCTGTGCTCACTTTCGCCGTTGCCAACCGTCTTGACCACTGACCTAACACCATTGCCGCGGGAGAACGGTGGGCGCCGCTGGTGGAGCTCGGTTTGCCCTCGACCGCGGCCGTGGCATTGTGCCCAATGGGATTCTGGGGTTCAATTGCAGGCAAGCGCACCCGATTGACGCTGGTATTGACCGCCGGGGCGACCGGAATTCGTCACCGGATGGTGGTCTCCGCCGCGCTTGGTGGATAGGACTCGACACCGCGTTAATCAAGGTATTGGCGCCTCCACTACTTTCGTATTGTTCATATTCGCGTCTGGTTCCGTTGAATCGATGGGTGGGTCGCTGGGAGCTCCGGCGGGGCACACGGGGCAATGACGCTGCTGCGGCGCACCGTGTACCGAGTCCCGTACTCGGTGTTGGCCAAAATTAGTTGTAGAATGAGGTTCAGGCTATCGTGAATCTCACGAGGGTCGAATTAATTTGAGATTGGGGCTAGGGTCGGCTGGAATTCGTGGGCTCCAGTGAGCCACCGCCGTGCGCCGTGGCCGAAGTTCGCAGGGTTGAGTTGGATTTGGGGCGAAGTCACGCTGGTCGTTGATTTTCTGTGCAGCGGCCAGGATTAGATCCGCTCTGTACCGTTTCATGGATAGATCTGAGCCGTCCGATTGGGATCTGGCGCATTGGATTCAGTTGGGGTACATTAGATCGCGTCGTCGATCGTGGATCTAATGGCTCGCGCTGGTTACCGTTTTATAGAGTTAGGGATCTAATCTGGCGCGTCCGTTTCATATTGGGCGGTCCGATCTTGGCGATACCCCTTCACTGGCCTTTTTATACATGGGACCCTAGCTTTATTGGAAATAAAACCCGCAGTCCTATGGCAGGGTTGTCTGTGTCTGGAAGTTATTTGCGCCAGAGTCCCTGCCCTTTTACGAAATTGAGGCCTAGTCCAGAATAGTATAAAATCAGGGAAATTAAATTTTAAATGGATTTTTAATATATAAATAAGTGCTACAACTTATAAAATTCATAGAAAATTCATCTATAGTCCAAATTATTTCATTCCACTTTCTAAAATTTTGTAAAATTATTCTCTATCACTTAGAGTCTCTGTTTTGTCATGAAAACAGTAAGAAAATTTAATTCTCACTTAACCTATTTTAAACACATAAAACCTTTAGAAATCCATAACTTAAATTCTATAACTCCAAAAATTATGATTCCTGTTCCTAGGATTTTATTTTAATGTGTAGATTATTACTGTGTATTTTGTTTATATGTTTGGTGTAATGTTAATTTCTCTATACGCACTGTGCTTGTTTGTATTGTGGCGAGCAGAAGAGCCCGTTGCTGAGGATCCTGGTGAGCAGCAGGTTGAAGTAGCTGAGCAGGAGCTCATTGAAAGCAAGTTGTGCCCTTGACCACTTTTTACCCAATAATGTTCTTTAATACCATTTATCCATGCATAGGTTAATTTTGATGGGACCCAATAGGTCATCCTAGATTGTTTATCTCATTACCTTGTTTACCCCTGAATCACTTGGGTAGTTTGCTATTGCTTTACATGGTTTTGGGATAATCATTTATTATATCTATGTTCCAATTATTCTTGTTATTCTATTTATGTTCATGTCAAGTTCATTAATGTTAATTGGAACATAGAGCTTAACTTGAGAACCACGTGCCACCACAAGGGTTTAATGGGACACCCTTGACTGACTAATTAGGAAAGCTAGTGGAAGACTACCTTACCCGAAAGGGGCAAGGGCAGTAGGGGAGTGGTCAGTGTAGGGAGGTCCTTGGTTGATTTTGCTGCGATGGCGGTCAGACAAGAACCCTGCATTGGAGCTTCCTATAAACTGTAGCAGTTTTCGGAAGCTAGTGGAACTTTGTAAAGGCCTCGTAGTGTTGCCTTGCCGCGCTTCCTAGGTAGAGGTGTATGGGAAGTCGCGATCCCTTGGTAGATGGGTAACATGACTTGTGGGTAAAGGGTACAACCTCTGCAGAGTGTAAAACTGGTATACTAGCCGAGCTCACGGTCATGAGCAGCTCAGGACTCTCTGATGTTTAAATTATGGAACTTAAATTCAATTTGGTCATTTGCATTGCATGGGTTTGTTATTAATTTTGTTCTATTACTTTACTTATGGTTTGATATTTACTTACACTTAGTAACTGCCAATAAAATTTTGACCAACCACTTAAAAGCAATGCTCAGCTTTAACCCCTGTCATTGATTAGCCTTACACATCACATGAACTCACACCTTTGTGAGTTTATGTCCACTGGTTCCCCACAACTTGTTGAGCTATGATCATGTGTGAGCTCACCCTTGCTGTCTCACACCCCCCCCACAGGAGAAGAGCAGGTGGTTCAGGAGGAGCCACAAGGCGAGGAGTATGATCTGATCTAGGTGGCGATTCTCAGTTGACATTGGCGCCGACGATCCTTAGTTCATTTTATCTTTATTATTTTATTTTGTAATAAGTCTTCCGCTATGTAATAAATACTCTGATGTTTTATGACATTTATCTCTATACACTCTGTTATTATATATGTTGTCTTCTTGACGCATGTATGAGATGCACCTGGCTTTGTTCCTTAAAGCCGGGTGTGACACAAGCCAAGACTTAGCTTGGACTCCATTATGTAACCCTTGGCTCCACCTCCACCATGATAAAAGACTTGGGAGCCTCTACTCACTCTCTCGCCCGCTTGTAACTCCTACTACGATTTGATCATCAATGGTGCGGTAGCGCAAGCCGCCAATAATTGAAAGTAGGGATGTTCTGTCCGAACCGGTATAAATCTTCCTCGTCCCACCGTACACGCCCTTCAGATCCCGGAATGCACACATAAATTTAGTAAGGTTCGAAATACCGACAATAGGCTAAGCTTAACTATGATATACATGTCTATATACCTATTAACTATCTATTTTTTTTCAGAATATGTCTGCTAGGTCATCTTCAGCATACTCTTTATTTCATGTATTATTTTAAACTTCACTCTATCAAATACAATCTACAATATAAAACATTGTTTTGTATATCCATACACACTCTAGCCTTATCTGTGATGTTTTCCATGCATGTCTTGAAGTGGCACGGGTGTGTGACCGTCACATGCGTATGCAGATACTGATACCGGTTGACTTCTCACGTAGGATCTTTCTCCAACCACGGATACCGCGAGTGACATGAAAAATTATCAGTGAACTAACTCTGCGTGTACTGTGCAATGCTAGAAGAAGATGACCTACTACAAAGCATTGTAGTACTAGCTGCTACCTAGAGGTCCTAGACTGATGACCTCACGCGTGCACGTCAGTAGTAATTCTATATATCACAGCCACCTAATGATCAGCAGGGCGATTAGACAAATAATAAACGAATATGTTGAACCGCGTTTGGCCGCCATGCCCATGCATGGCAGGTAGACTTGCTACGCGTCCACGTCAGCTTCGGAAGGACAAACTATTTAACACGTATCAGCTGGGTGGGTTCATGGCCGACCAACTTAACTGCTCTCCTCCAATCCGCCCGGTCAAAATCAAGCAAAGCAAGCTATATATATGTGTGCTGGCCAGCACATGCAGAAGCAGAACCCGACGCAGGAGAAAACCAAAATCATCTGACGTTAGCAACAGTCCACCGACCGGTTATTTAGCCCTGATTTGATATGTGCAATTAATCATGGTTTAGTAGGCGTATACCGAAAGCGCGGCGTATAATAGATTACCCTAATCTAAAGTTGTTTTTCTTTTCTTTTCTTTTCGGATGACTTCTACTTCTACTCTTTGTTTACTCTGTTACGCGTGGTATCTTTGTGAATGGGCACACCTCCTATAGGAGAGGTAAGTCCTCGTTCGAAAGAGTGGAGCATTAATAACACTAAGAAATTTATTGTTCTCGCATTCTCTATGTCAACCACTGGTATATTATAAGATATCCAAGCAGCAAGTACCACAATTATCTATGTTATATGACAATAAGAGTAGGGTGTCAGTGGACCATTGTCTGTCAGTATGGTTTCATGCCTAGTTATAAAGTGTGGATGCACCATAGCAGCAAGTCACAACATCAACTTTGAGAAGTGAAATTATACCGGATATTAAATTGCATATCAATGCTGCACTTTATCTTAGCCAAAAGGCTAAGAAAGATATGAGTTAAAAATTAGACATGCCACATTTTTATAGCTTACTCGGTCGTTCGTCCTCTTTCAGCTAGCGATGTGGTACTATCTAAGGACGCTGCGCTGCGTGTAGTTTCTTGTCATATTGGGCTTGGGTGTTTTTTTATGGTCCATTTGAAAGGTAACAGTACGGTTGTGACGAGACGCGAGAGGAGGAACGTATCTATCCCCTACGTGTTTCACACGTGACTCACGGTGCAGGAAACTAGCTCTCGTGCTTGAAAAGGAGTAGAAGAAAGCGTAACAATCAAAGGCTCGATCGATACTACACCAATACGTTTCGATTCCTGTCAACAAAAATTGGAAGCCCCTCTAGTTTTTGGTTATACATGAAGACATGTGTCAACATACAGCCACGGCACTCCTCACTTTAGTGCTACAGAACACAGCAATGGATATATATGGCCCGGCCGGCCCCTATATCTTTTGTTTATCACGTACACGCATGGCCCGGTTATTCAGCTCACGCAGGACGGCAGGATTAGGCTTTGCGTACGTGAGAGAAAACATCTCGTGCCAGGCTTCCCGGCCGGCGGGCCCCGGGGAGAGACCAACTCCGATCCTGTCACGTCAGCCCGGACTGGCTCAGCAGCTAGCCAGCCTCAAACCCTGGGTTTTTAATTGTAGTCAGTAGAACCACACTTCAATTTCTAATCGTTTTCAGCGATATCCATGCCAGTGTCCAGCGTATTATTAATCTAGACGTGTGTTCTGGTGACAAGATTATTCCGATGTTTACTTGCTCGTGACCGACTCTAGCATGATTCACGACCAGCTTTTGTGGCTGAGGATTGCACTCCACACTCTGCTTTGTCATGTTGGTATGAACTAGCCTACCAATCTGTGCTACATCACGCTCCAAATTTTTTTTAAAAAAATCTTACATACTTATTAAACTGTAGACTTATAGAGTATACACATAATGTAAGCATTAAAACACAAAACTAAATAGATTTTACGATCCAAGTAATAAGAAACTAGAAAGCTAGTACCTTTTCTGCTCCACTGCATGTCTTGCCGGCCATGGGCCAGGCCAACTGTTCAACATATCTGCTGTCCGGGCAACAAGTTTTATTGGACATAGAAAATTGGCTCAGCTTAGAAGCACGGAAAGGCAAGAAAATGAATCTAGTATAGCAAATTCAGTGACAATCACGAGCTACGGTCTTGTTATTATTGCTGAGTCGCAAAACTAGGGTGTCATTGTCCAGGGCAAGAAGCCACAGAAGGGCTCCAACATTTCCCTCCTACAGTCCTACCTCGGTACCTTCAGTCTTCTGACAGAAAACAGACAGTTGATGTTGCAGCTCTAGCACAGAGACAGCTGGGAATCTTCGAGCTTCATCGATCGATCAGTGGACGGAAGCACAGTTGCCCTCCTTGCCAGCCGTTGATGGAGTTATCAGTTACGCTTAGACGTTTCTGCTGACAAGGGTGTCATTCAGGCCCTGCGTTTCATGAAAGCAGAATGATCTTCTGTTGGAGACTTGTTCTCAAGTACTATGAATTAAGAATAAGACAACACAAAAATATTAAGTATAAAATGTCCTTCGTCCGCTGAAGCATTATTTCCCCAAGGATTTAATGAGCTTCGGACGAAAGTCAAGAGTAAGATATTACGAAAATTTCACTTTCGTGATCATATTCATAAAAGGTAAAACAACAAATAATGAGAAATAAAATATAAAGTATAAAATATATTCACATGTTTTATTATATAACCATATGAATATTAGAACATAACGTTTGAATACAATTATACCTTCGTCTTGGCGGAAAACAATAATTCAAGTGTAATGAGCCAGAGATTACAAGATCGCGTGAACAGTGCTGGAGTACTGTTCATCTATTTATAGACACAGAGTACAACATGCGTAAAGTTACATTTAAGCCATTTACAATTGATTACAATAATGACACAAACATCATGGGTCTTTGAGTCAATCCATCTTTAAGTCGGTTCGGCCCTTCGTCTTAAGATCTATCATTGTGCCAAAGCTCTCTAAGTAATAGCTTCGGCGCTTGCTTCTGAGAGTGTCTGCCGAAGGTGTCTTCTTTCTTTAGGATCTTCGGCTACGAAGCACACCCCCAACAGTAGCCCCTTCGCGGTGCTAGATCGTTTTTCGTAACGAGCTTGATCCGTGAAAAAGTCTTCTATACTTCGGGATGCCGAAGATCCGAAAAACACCTTCTGTGAGCTCGTTGGCGAGAAACGATTAAAATAATCCGCGCTCGAGGTGACTCCATCTTGCAGCAGTTACGCGCACCCTGGCGATTCACCCTCTCGAACCCTGTGGCCCACCGTTCAGCGAGTGCGGGTGACTGTTTGTTCGGTGCGGGAGACCTTGACGATTCACCTTCTCACCTGCGGCACTATATAAACAGACGGGTAGATGTGAAGTTACCATAGCATTCATTGCTATTGCACTGTTTTGCTGTCAAAATTTTAGTCATAGCCGAAGCTTAATCATCGTGCTCAGACGAAACCCCGCTTTTGAATCTGCTTCGTCACAAAGGGAAAAGCTTCGAGAAAATCAGAAACTCAACAACAAAAAATTTCAAGGAAGACATAATTAAATGGCCAGAGTTCGCTCCATTGCTAGGGTTGACCGCGAGGGAGATGAGACCAAAGCTGCTGAGACCATTCCGATTTCCGAAGCTATGAAGCGATCTGGGCTGATGACATCGGAGGACGTCCCTATCGCCGGTGCAGAGCAAGTTGATGTTGAGGAGACCGATTCTGAGGATGATTATAGCAGCGCTGTACCGAGCAAACCCAGGCACCTTGATTTTGGAAAATCCACAGTCTCCAAAGGTGACCTACCTAAAATGTTGAAATTGGGGTATTTCAATGAAGAGAATAAAAAGCGAATTCGCTTTGGTGGAGAGGAAACTACTCCAAAGCCGAAAAAAGATGAAATAGTAGTTTTTAAGAGTTTCTTCAAAGCTGGTTTGAGATTTCCCCTGAATAAAATGATTGCTGATGTGCTGAAGAAGTTTGGGATCTACTTCCATCAACTAACTCCTAACGCTATCGTTAGGCTTAGCGTTTACATTTGGGCGCTCCGAAGCCAAGGGGTGGAACCGTTTGCCAAAGGTTTTTGCCGAGTACATGAACTGCATTACCAAACCAAGGCCAGGAAAGATGGGTTGCATGAAAATTTCGGCTGCTACAATTTTGCCTACCGGAAGACTACAAAATTTCCTATGATCAGCTACCGAAGCAAGTGGCTGGCAGGCTGGAAATCGGAATGGTTTTATGTCAAAGTTGACGATGATAAGGAGAAGTTGGTCCAGAGTCCGCTAGAGCTGATCTTCGGAGAGACCCGACCCCCGTGCAACATGTTACCAGCGAGTCCGAGTCAGATTGCTCTAGCTGAATTTAGGATTATCGCAGAGCACATTGGCACTAGAGACTATGAAAGAGTGGGCCATGCCGAAGCTCGATGGAAAAAAGAAGGAAGGAGAACTTATCCGGCTGCCCTACCATTACAAATTCAAGAGGCATTTCAAAGTACCCTACCAAGAATGGTTGGATACAATCGAAGTGATGTGTAACGAAATTCTTGGAAATTATTCTAAAAAGGAAGATCAATTGATGAAAGCAGCATTCGGCACCCGTCCGAAACGAAGGCTAAATCGAGTGATGGATGCTATAGGCTTTGAATATCCCAACTACGAGCTACTGGACAAGGGTGCCGAAGGACAAAAAAGAAAAAGAGTGGCTAGTGCTCTGAATAAGGACGACGAAGATCAATCAAAGAAGAAAAAACAAGAGTCTAAGGTGAAAACAGTTCCTTCGAAGAAAAGAAAAACCTCGCCTTCGAAGCAAAAACCAACTGATGAAGAAGAAAAGACTTCTGCGACATCCTCTGCTTCTGAAATAGAGGAAATCCTGAAGGTAATGACTGAAACTTTGCCTGTCAAACTAAGTCCACTAGGGTTACATCTGACGAAGATTTTTCAGAAGGAAAAGGAGCCCATAAAAACGAAAGCACCTAAGCCGAAGAGGCAAAGAATCGTTACTGTGACAGAAGTTATTGAAGCAACTCCACCAAGAGCTTCAGCTCCGAAGGTGCCAGCCATTGAAAGCGTGACAGCTACCGAAGCTGTACCTTCGGTGGCTCTCGCAGAAGAGGTCAGAGCCGAAGATGCCAAATCCAAAGATATTAATTTAGAGAGCGTAGCTGCTGATATAGACAAGATGCTACTAAACATGGCCGCGGAAGAAACTGCCGCAGCCACCGAAGAGACTACGGCCGCAAAACCCGAGAAGGAAGAGATGATCGAAGATACTTCGGGAGATGAAACCTTTGACTTTCAAAACTTAATTGGCCAAGAGCTGACAAAAGCTGAGAAAGAGGAATTAAAAGAATATGCTATATCTTGCGGGTATCGGCCGAGAGCACTTCTCTTCGGTGGCATAGATGACAAAAAGTTAGGCTGCATACGAGATCAGACTGGCGAGAAGGTCATCGGTACTCTATCAAAGAGTATCGGTTTCCCGAAGCTCGAAGCAGATATCAGCCGCTACCGACGACAACACATTGTCGGCAGTTTGTTCTATTCCAATTTTAAGGTAAACATCTTGCGTCTAACCCTTACTATTTGTAATAACACAAATATTTTCTAACGAAGGTCATTTGTCCATAGAGTATGCTTTTGAGCAAGGCCTTAAAAATGCAGCAGGACTTAGAAGATAAAAGGCACGAAGTTTATTGGGAACTTAGAAAACAAAATAAAAGAGCAATCAGCTGCCATCGAAAAGAAAGACTTCGAGCTTCAATCAGCCGAAGGCTTATTAGCAGATGCTGAAGCCAAAATAACAGAATTAAATTCGAAGCTTCTTTCCCAATCAGAAAATTTTGAACAAGAAAAGCTGAAACTTGATGTAAAGCTTGAAGCCGAAATTCAAAAAAACTCAGAGCTAAAAGAATCCTTGACAAATCTTCAGAATAAATGCCTGGAGTTCAGCAATCGATGCATCCAACAGTTGAAGCAGGTGTTTCATTTTGTCGGAGCTAGCAGCGAAAAGTTCACTCCTTCGGCTGAAGACCTGCCTGGAGCCTTCGAGCATATTGAAGGTGAAATCAATGATCTTGACGAAGTCATAGCTGGGCATGGCGATTTCTGTGCCCTGGCAGCTTCTCGGGGCACAGCTGTTGCCTTTTTGAAGTCTGGCTGTGAACACAGAAAGATTGTTAATAGACCCAACTTCAGCCTGTCACCAGAAGACTTAGATAATATTTCCAGCCTGGCCCGAAGTATTGCAAATAGATTCATAAAATTAGTATGGACAAAGGGTGGCCGAAGCAAAGCTGGTGACGAAGCTCGAAGCCACCTTAAGCTGGTAACGAAATCATACCTTATACTTACCTTTTCCTTTGAATTTTGAATTTTGCTTATAATACTTACATACAGGTTGACCAAGCCGAAGCTGAAGCTGCAGAGTAAAAGGATGAAGCTCTATGAATGCTGTCGAAGCTCGAATAGTCTGTTAAGAATAGCTCAAAAAACTTTGTATGAAATATGATGTAATTAATTTTGACTTTGTAATATAATCTTACTTTTCCGTCAATGTATGAAATGCTTTGGTGTGGACGAAATTAATACTTTTGAGCCGATGGCGAAAAACACCTTCCCTTCTTTGCGTACACAACGAAGCATAAAATTGCCTCTTTTTCCCTTTTCTCTGAAACCTTCTCTTTCAAAGCCGAAGGAAGTTTGTATGTTATGATGATGATGATCCTATGTATGTCTAAGTGAATGTTTATGAATGCAAATGTATGATGTAATGTATCGTGCAAATGAATGTTCGAAGACACATACGAAACCATAACCACAACTCTTATTCCCTTAGGAATAACAAATCTTTGCCATTTATTTTTCGGCTTCACCGCCTATTTTTCGGTGTATCAGCGCTGACTTTTCGCTGTAAGCCTCCCTTAGGAGCTTCTTCGCCTTTTACTTCAGCAGAATCAGCGTTTATTTTTCGTTGTAAGCCTCCCTTAGGAGCTTCTTCGCCTTTTACTTCAGCGGAATCAGCGTTTATTTTTCGCTGTAAGCTCTGCATTCCCTTAGGAACGACTTTTGAGCAGAAAACTTACACTGCGCTCCTTTAGGAACGACTTTTTGTAGCTTCGTCGTGCTCTGCATCCCCTTAGGGATGTCTTTCGAGCTTCTCCCTGTTTTTCCTTTTTCTCTTTGCACTCGATGGTGCATGCCCAGTTTTTACATTTACATCTTCGGGGGATATTGCTCTTGTAGAGCTGGTATAAGAAAAAGAGAAATTACATGCCATGGCCCCATTAAAAACCTTTCTCCCCCTTTGGAAAGGAAAAGGGTGCCATATGAAAGAATAAAAAAGATTACATCAGGTTACACATAATACCGTCGAAGCTCGTCCGCATTCCAAGATCTAGGAATGTCGTTGCCGTCCATATCCTTCAACCTGAAGGAACCGGGTCTTGACGAAGATGTTACCAGAAAAGGTCCTTCCCACTTCAGCTGAAGCTTGCCTACTGTGTCGGGGTTAGCCACTCTCTGAAGCACCAGATATCCTGGCTTAATATTTTTTAACCGAACCTTTCTGTCACGCCATTTTATTGTTTCTGCTTGATATTTATTGATGTTCTCCACAGCATGAAGCCTGATCCCTTCTATAGCATCTTTTGCCACAGAATAATCAGCTTCGGTTTCTGCCGAAGCCACTGTTCTTATTGATCCTGTTTTAGCTTCTTCTGGGGTTATTGCTTCATCACCAAACAGCAATTTGAATGGTGTAAAGCCTGTTGATCTTGACACCGTTGTGTTGTGACTCCACACCACTTTGATTAATTCATCTGGCCACTTTCCCCTGGGCTGATTGAAGATTAACTTCATTATTCCTGTCATTATAATGCCATTAGCTCTTTCAACAACTTCATTTGACTCCGGATGCCGAACCGATGCAAAATGGATCTTTGTGCCAATTCGTTCACAAAACTATCTGAAAGCTTTAGAATCAAATTGTGTTCCATTGTCCACAGTGATAGCTTTTGGCACCCCGAAGCGACACACAATATTTTGCCAGAAAAACTTTTGAACAGTGACCGAAGTTATTGTGGCTAAAGGCTTCGCCTCAATCCACTTAGAAAAATATTCTACTGCCACCACAACATATCTTAAATTCCCTTGTGCTGGTGGAAGTGGGCCTAGCAAATCAAGGCCCCACCTTTGCAATGGCCAAGTGGGCTATATTAATTGAGTTAGAGACGAAGGTTGTTTTTGGTCTCTTGCATATTTTTGACAACCTTCACACTTTTGGACTAATTCTGCTGCATCTGAAGCTGCCTTCGGCCAATAAAATCCTTGACGAAAGACTTTACTCAACAAAGGCCTAGATCCAATGTGAGATCCACACAGGCCTGCATGTATTTCTTTCATTAACTCTATACCTTCAGCTCTGGATAAACATTTGAGTAATGGAGAACAGACTCCATGCTTATATAACTCCCCTTCTATTATTACATATGGACGGGCTCTTGCCGCTATTCTCTTATGATAAGCTTCGTCATCTGAAAGGAAATTGCCCTGAAGAAAAGATATAATCTCAGTTCTCCAATCTTCACTATAGACGGGAGATATATTGAGTACTGCTCTTTCAAGAAGGCCAACCGAAGGTGCTTTTATTGTTTCAAAGAATACTTCCGAAAGTAAGGGCAGCCCCTGTGCCGCTGACTTGGCTAGTAGATCAGCGTGCTCATTTTCTCCTCGTGGAATATTCTTGACAGAAAACCCTTCGAAGGAAGCTTCAAGTCTTCGAACTGTATCCAAATATTTCTCAAGCTTCGGATCTCTTGCTTTGCAACTTTTATCAACATGGCCAGAAATGACTTGAGAATCAGTTTTGAGAATCGCCCTTCTTATCCCCATTGCCTTCAACTTCCGAAGACCCAAAAGCAAAGCTTCATATTCAGCAATATTATTTGTACAACTAAAATCAAGTTTCACTGCGTAGCATGTTTTGACTTTTGAAGGTGCAATTAAAACGGCAGCTGCACCTGCCCCGAAGGTCCCCCAGGAACCATCGCAAAATACTGTCCAAGCTTCGGCATCTTTACTTGCTTCTTCTTCTTGAGCCCCTGGCGTCCAGTTAGCGATGAAATCTGCTAGTGCCTGGGACTGAATCGAAGATCTATGCACATAATCAATGTAGAACTCATTGAGTTCCGCAGCCCACTTTCCAATCCTTCCCGTAGCTTCTCTGTTTCTCATAATATCCTTCAAAGGCTGTGATGAAGGAACAATTATATGGTATGCTTGGAAGTAATGTCGAAGCTTCCTGGAGGCCATTAAAACAGCATACAACACCTTCTCCAATTCTGTATAGTTTTTCTTTGATAAACTGAGAACTTCGGAAACAAAGTATATTGGAGCCTGCTTTTTCAATTGCCCTTCAAGCTTCTCCTGAACAAGCGCCGCACTTACTGCAGAGTGCGAAGCTGCCACATACAGCAGCAGAGGAGCCCCTGGCGTTGGTGGAGTTAAAGTTGTTAAATCTATCAAATACTGTTTCAGTTCTTCGAAAGCTTTTTGCTGAACTGATCCCCATTGAAAAACTTTGGCTGACTTCAGCACTTCAAAGAATGGTAAATTTCTCTCTGCCGATATAGATATAAATCGATTCAAAGATGCTAGTCTTCCTGTCAGCCGTTGAGCCCCTTTCTTTGTGCTTGGTGGCTCCATCCAAAGGATAGCTTCGATTTTATTTGGATTAGCTTTGATTCCTTTTGTTGAAACCAGACAACCAAGGAATTTCCCCTTCTTTACCCCGAAGACACACTTTTCCGGATTCAGCTTTAGACTAGCTTGCCTAAAATTAGCGAATGTCTCTTGCAGATCAGCAATGTGATTTTCTTGCTTTGTGCTTTTTACTATGATATCATCAACATATGTTAGCACATTTTTGCCTATCTGAGAATGAAGGACCTTTGTTGTCATTCTGCTGAAGCTTCCTCCAGCATTCTTGAGCCCCTCAAGCATCCGAAGGTAACAATATGTACCACTGGGGGTGATAAAGCTGGTTTTTGGCTCGTCTTCTTTCTTCATCCAGATTTGATGGTAGCCTGAATAACAATCTAGTAAACTCATGAGCTCTGACGAAGCTGCTGTGTCTACCAGAGAATCTATCCTTGGTAATGGAAATTCATCCTTCAGACAAGCCTTGTTGAGATCAGTAAAATCAATGCACATTCTCCATTTACCATTGGCTTTCTTCACCATAACAGTGTTAGCTAACCATTCTGGGTATTTTACTTCTCTGATGACTCCAGCGCTAAGGAGCCTTTTCACTTCATTCTGAGCACCTTCGGCTTTGTCATCAGACATCTTCTGAAGCCTCTGCTTCCTGGGTCTGAAGGATGGGTCCACATTGAGCGAGTGTTCAATAACATCCCTGTTGACACCACAGAGATCATTGGCTGACCAAGCAAAAACATCTTTGTTGTTGAACAAAAACCTTATCAGGGTTTTCTCCTGTTCTTCAGACAATTGGGAACCCAGCAGCACCTTTTGCTCTGCAATATCTTCACATAAAAGCATGGGCTTCGGCTGATCGGCCGAAGCAGCCTTCTCCCTTTTGTACTTGTACTGCTCACAAGCTTCGTTTCCATCTATATTATGGATTGCCTTTGAATCTGTCCAGTTCCCTTCAGCTTTTCTGACAGCTTCCTGACTCCCATGAATAGCAATAGGTCCTTGATCCGAAGGTATCTTCATGCAAAGATATGCTGGATGAAGAATTGCTTCAAAAGCATTAAGTGTTCCACGACCAATGATTGCATTATAGGGGTACTCCATGTCAGCAATATCAAACACAACTTGCTCAGTTCTGGTGTTGTTAACAAATCCTAAGGTCACTGGCATGGTGATCTTGCCAAGTGCTACAATCTGTCTTCCTCTGAAGCCACAGAGAGGGTGTGTAGCATCATGAATCTTATCTTCTGGCTCTTGCATTTGTCTAAAGGCCTTAGCAAATATGATATCAGCTGCACTGCCTGTATCAACCAAAACATTGTGGACCAGAAATCCTTTGATAACACAAGAAATAACCATAGCAACATTGTGAGGGAAATCCTTGAGCTGAAGATCCTCTTGGGAGAAGGTAATTGGAATGTGAGACCATCTTGACTTGATGAAGGGTCCCTGAACCCCGACATGTTGTACCCTTCTCTATGCCTCCTTCTTCTGTTTTTTGTTGGCCGGCTCTGAGCATGAACTGCCTGTGATCGGGAGGACAAGCTTCAAAGCCGAAGCAGTTGCAGCCTGGTTCTTGAACGAAGCCATCAACTCGAAAAGTGGAAGTGAGTTTACCAGAGGTGGGTGCCAATGTTGGGGACTTGTTCTCAAGTGCTATGAATTAAGAACAAGGCAACACAAAAATGTTAAGTATAAAATGCCCTTCGTCCGCTGAAGCATTATCTCCCTAAGGATTTAATGAGCTTCGGACGAAGGTCAAGAGTAAGATATTACGAAGATTTCACTTTCGTGATCATATTCGTAAAACAACAAATAATGAGAAATAAAATATAAAGTATAAAATATATTCACATGTTTTATTATATAACCATATGAATATTAGAACATAACGTTTGAATACAATTATACCTTCGTCTTGGCGGAAAACAATAATTCAAGTGTAATGAGCCAGAGATTACAAGATCGCGTGAACAGTGCCGGGGTACTGTTCATCTATTTATAGACACAGGGTACAACATGCGTAAAGTTACATTTAAGCCCTTTACAATTGATTACAATAATGACACAAACATCATGGGTCTTTGAGTCAATCCATCTTTAAGTCGGTTCGACCCTTCGTCTTAAGATCTATCATTGTGCCGAAGCTCTCTAAGTAATAGCTTCGGTGCTTGCTTCTGAGAGTGTCTGCCGAAGGTGTCTTCTTACTTTAGGATCTTCGGCTACGAAGCACACCCCCAACATCTTCTAATAATTAACCAGAAGAAAGATATATATTCCCCGCAAAGAACGCTCTGTTTGATTACTCAAACGCTCAAGTATACTGTGAAATCATAGACCTTTACAATGGAAGGAAGTGCATTACTAACTTATACCAAAGGTTTTGAGTGGCCAGCTTTAGCTTCTTATCAATGTCGTCTCCATCCACCAAGGCACCAACAGAACCTTCTGACTATTGTGGCTATAGAGTAGCCACTTCCTAGTCTCAAACAAAGACCAAAAGCTATACAAAACAAGCATGGCCCAGTAAATTTTAAAGCAGCATTATAATAGCAAACAATGAATTCATATGTTAAAGGTCAAGACATTTTGTTGTAATGTTTTTTTCCTGCAGGACAGAAAACTTCAAGAGTGCCCTGAATTAATGTTCGCAGACAAAAAAAAAGATTATAATCACATCAGATAACATTGATAAAACAAACCCATATTATCATATGCTAAAGCTTTTTTGACAGTTAACTTTTTAAGGAAAGTAGGACAAGAATGTTACATAATGGTCAGGGCCGTTCCTGACTTTTTAGGGGCCCGGTGCGTAATGCGAAATGAAGGCCCCATCCACACACAATATATATAATATTCAACATATATAAATTATTATGCACTTTTTTCAAGTTTATAAGATGACAAATATAAAATATAGCAAAAACACATACTTGTTATCCGATGCCATTAAAAATATCTTCTAACATTTTGTGATATAAATCATCGCTTATACTATTAAGATCAATCTCATCCAACAACTTCGTTTAGATACATATAATCGCCAAACCATTTAACCTCTCTTAAGTCATTATTGACCTTAAATAGTTCAAAAAATATTTCAAGTTTAAAAATCTTCTCTCCGTCGATGCAACCATCATGTGTATAGTAAATAATACTCTCTCTGTATCAAAATAGAATTTATTTTGCTTCTCTAGTTGATTTCTCATCATCTAGTTGAATATAGACATAAAAATCAAGAGTTAAAACAAATACTATTTTGGAACGAAGTGAATATTAGATAAGTAATTGAGACATTAGTTTAACAAGTGCTAACGTCCAGTGGCCAGAGGGGCCCTCTGTTTTTTGGGGCCCGGTGTGGCCGCACCCGCCGCACCCCCACAGGGCCGACCGTGATAATGGTAAATAATATAGTTGTCAGCGTTAGGAAAGGCGATATCGCTATATACTGGTAGTACGTCTTAAATGAGATATCATTAGCAAAATAAAACCTAAAGTGAACCAACCTGATGCCAGCCTCATATCCTAGGGCCCATGCCCTTAGGAGGCCATCCCCATTTCCAACTAAATTCCAGGGTCCTCCACACCTCTGATGCCCTCTAGGCTAGGGGAACAAATCTTATAGTTCTCCTGGTCTTCAAGGCCCTTTGGCCTAGAGAACTAAATCTCGAGATGCCCTCGAGGCTACCGGGGGCCTTTTGGCCTCTAGGTGCCTCTAAGACTCTAGGATCCTATAAGCGAGGAGCCTCCAGGATCATCCCGACCTTAGGAGCCCTCAAGGATCAGAGCCAAGCATGTTGGATTAATGTGGGCTTGGCCCAAATTGATACTCAATAATAGTCAATGCTAATGGCCCACTTTAATGCTATGGTATACTAATAATTTAGTATCATATTAGAAGTTCAATGGACAAATCAATCAACTTAAATAGGTGGACCATTGTTGCATCTATTGAGAAATTGAGAAAATGATGAAGGACTGCCACACACGCGCGCGTCGGCGCCGCCCGAGCCATGGCTCGTGGTAGAACAAACCTTGGTCCGAATATTCCTACCTAACGGTTGCACATTTTGTCTGGAGTGATGACCATCCGTTTCCTGTCTTATGGCTAGTAACGAACGTCAGTTTCTGGCTGTAATGACTCATCAGTTTCTAGCGCTAATGGCGCGACCGTTACTGTCTGTTGCCCTTCTCCCTCCCTCTGCGTGTGTATAAATATAGAGGAGCTGGACACTCTTCTGGTTAGGCGAACAGTCTCTCAGACACATTGCACTCAGCCCATTCCCGTCCGGTGGGAGAGCAGGCCTCCGAAATCGCCGTCCACAGAGGTACACTTGCACGGGTATGCGGGCGATCAGGTTTTTGGGGAGCGTACTCGTGACTGCTGGCTTCGTCCGCTCAACTAGCACTGATTCGGTTCTTCATCATTGGCGCCATTTGAGGGACTGCACTACATACACCTGCTTGCATCGACTTTGTACGACTACATTGAACATAAACACGAGATGTCTCGTGTGAATGGAGCCACTGATGCCTTAAGCATCGGTCCCTCCGCAGGGTAAATTTTGTTCTTTGTATTTGTGTATGTTTTACTGTTGTTTACTACTTATGCGAGTAGTCATACACATATGCACATACATGTCATCACATACATCACACTGGTTTTCTGGATTAAATTAAAACTGATAATGCCTAATTTTCTAACAAAGCCCCCTACTCGACCAAGTTGCATGGTCCTTATAGTTTGGGGCCCAAAACAAAGGCCCCCCCCCAAACATTTCTCATGATGCCCCTGTGATGGGACGACCCTGAGCAAACACCTCTAGGGCAAGACAACCCTAGGAGGTTTGGTTTGGATGCCACATGTTTCTCTGATAAAAACAATCATGTGGTATATAGAGTTGATAAGATAAGTCTTTCATCCATCCTGATAAATATGACAGATGATGTTATGGTCAAGAAAGCGCAGTATCACCATGACTAAGACCAAAGAGGTATCCATAACCACTATGTGGTGCATGGTACCGCCTTTGTAGCCATTCCTGAACGAGAAGGCATACATGCAAGCATTATAAATTACAAGTAGTTGCACTATTTACAAACTATGTCATATTTGACATCTTGAACTCTAACACCTGCCACTATGATAGGACATATCTGCCACTGCAGTAGGACATGCTAGACACCGTGGCACGTCTAAGATGTGAACTGAGTACAACTCCACATATATGCCAAGATAGAAGTGGTTGAACCTCTGCTAGAAAAGGCACACTATCTAGTATACATGCGACTCTCCCTTCCCTTGTGCTATAAAAGGGAGGAGTAGAGCAATAGAGAATGGAGGAGCTAGACGGGAGAAAGGGGTTCAAAAGTTCAATCAAGCATATGACTCCAATAGACTCAAAAAGATGTCCATTTAGAACGAGACTAGAACTCTCACCAGAACCAAATTAGTGGGAGAGGTCATTGATCCTTGTGATTAGACAATATATAAGCGTGTAATCTTTATCACTATTTTCAAATGTCTACATTTTCATTATCAATTATATTGACAATAGAGTGAGGTAGAATGACAATAGTACCTCTAACTCAGATATGTTGTCTTTTCCAACCTAAAAGATAAATGCACTGTTAGTACGTTCCGATAGTGATTCAAGCCGGTAGGGGCAAACAAGTTGTGCGACTATACCGATAACTATCTCATCTGTCTTAGTTCATGCTACAACCAAAGCAAAAGTAGATCCATTCTACTATACATATCGCCTATATGCAAACTATCCCAATCAAAAACTAAACATGACCTAGCTATGATACCAATGTTAGATAAATGTATCCTACATAATAGCATATCTACCACATTTAACCAATATAGCATACAAGTAGAAAATCATGGATCGTTACCACTAGACATGAATCACAATAGAAGAAGACATTGTTGTAGTGGAAGTAGCTGTTCTCCTCACTATTGATCAATGTCGCAACAACAACATCAACATCTCTATGGTATCCATATGTGCATGGACGAAAGTCATGATTCTGGTATTCTAGCACCATGTGCACAACAAGGGAAACATTAGCAGCGCTTTGAGTAGGAAGAATGCATGCAGTTCTATTTTTATTCTAGCCAGACACATCCTCCACCAGGCGCATGCATGCAGATCCTATTTTTATGGCATATCCAAAAATTATGGCAACCACTAGGAGCATGCATGCAGTTCGTATTTTTATGGTATATCAAAAAAATATGACATATCATGTGAGTTGACTGAGGTAATTTGATTTTTTATGGCAGTCACATACACCAAACATCAAGGGATTCCCTTTTCATTATGCACGCGGAAAATATGACAAGCAGTAGATTGATGGACGCACTCCAGATTTGAGCCCAATTTTAACCGTAAATACCAAGCCAACATGAGAGACATTGATAACTCTGATGCTTTGTATTCATGATCATAAAAATCCTCCAGTTTGAGCATAAATAGTGTTAGATATAGCGTAAATGTTGATTCACTCCAAACCAACAGCCCCCACGTCCATGCGACCACCATAAATCAAGAGATTTTGATTAGAGAAATTTAATTAGATGAGTTGATTAGGGATTTGATTTTTATGGCACTCACAAACACCATAAATCAAGGGATTCTCTTTTCACTGTGCACGCGGAAAATATGGCAGGTGGTACATTGGTGGACGTGCTCTCGATTCGAGAGTAAAAATCTTTAGTTTTGAGCATAGAAATCCTCAACTTTGACCACAAATACTAAACCAACGTGAGAGATGTTGATAACTTCTAATGCTTTGTATTCATGGTAGTAAAAATCCTCAAGTTTGAGCATAAATATTCTTAGATATAGCTTAAATATTTGTTCACTCCAAACCAACAGGCCCCCCCATGTCCATGCGGCCACCATAAATCAAGGGGTTTTGATTAGGGAAGTTGATTAAGGAATTTGATTTTTTATGGCAGTCGCGAACACCATAAATCAAGCTATTCCCCTTTCACTATACACATGGAAAATATGGCATATGGTACACTAGTGGACGCACTTTAGGCTCGAGCGTAAAAATCTTCAGTTTTGACCATAAATACCGAGACAACATGAGACACGTTGATAACTCTGATGTGTTGTAATCATGATCATAAAAATCCTCAAATTTGAGCGTAAATAGTATAATTATAGCGTAAATGTCACATGAGTATCATAAGTCCATGAAAATGTGTTGAAACATGTAAGAAAAATGCATAAAAACTTCTATTGTTAGCATACATAGTAGCAATATATAATACAATTGGTACTTCGAGTGAGTTAAACGGGAAATCGCTATATAGCATAACTACTTAGTAAAACTAGCAAGTTATCATAAATAGTACGTTATGATATGTTGTTGATGGCGAGACGATTAGTGTTGATAGCAACTGTCGCTGCCATCTACCTCCAACGACTTCCCCCATTGGTGATCGCCATTCGTGATTGGTTCCTAGCCACCAACCTCATCCTACTCTATCTCCACTTCCATGGTGGCATCCTCCTTCCCTCCTATTACGTGTGTCCGTGCCTGCCTTTCCACCCGCACAGTGCGTGCCACCACCAGATGCACCGGCCTTCTCCCTGTGTGCGATGCACACACAGGGGCTTGTTTTGCGGCAATTAGATCCGCGGGCCCTTCCCCAAAGTAGCACTAGCGCCAACGCCCTTCCCATCGCCGTCGATTGCGCTCGCTCTGTCCACCAGCGTGGTGCTCGCGTCGTTGTAGCACATTCCACCGATGACCATCTTTGCCTTCGTTTAGAATGTCGTGTTGACATCCCTTCTGTCCGCGCCCGCTACGGCCTCCTGCACAATATGGCTAGGGTTTAGGGAAAATGGTGGCGTCGTGGGCAGTGGGGTTGGTTATATAGTGGGCTAAGCGGCCCAGGGGCTGGGTCCACGCTTGATTGTGGTGGTTCGGCTGAACTGAAATGTATCATTGGTCAAGGTTTCCCCTAATTATTTATCGGTCACCTAGGGTGAAGCTTCACCCGAACCAGCCTCGCCCCATTGTCCTGCACGCACCCGACCAAGTCGTCCACCACATGCATGCCCGCATGCAAGCCCCACATCTCTCGGACGCACCTTTTTCCTTTTTTGTTCGTACACCCCAAATGCGCATTAATTCTTTTCCTTTTTTGAGGCATCAAATAACTCCATGCACATTTTTCTTTTTTGCATGCATTCGTTTTGTCGGTTGTTCAGATTTATCAGTAATAACCCAACACTTCGTCGGTAATAACCCAACGCTTCATCGGTAATACCCAACGCTTCGTCGATAATAACCGAGCGTTTCGTCGGTAATAACCCAACGCTTCGTCACCAATAATCGAACGCTTCGTCGGAAATAAACCAATGCTTCGTCGGTAATAACCGAGCGTTTCATCAGTAATAACTCAATGTTCTGTTGGTGATAACCAAACATTTCTTCACTGCTGAAATTACTACTTACTGATGAATGTAATATTATTGACTGATAACTGTAATATTACTGACTGCATCTAATAACTAAGCAAATACTGTTGTATAGTTAATTATAGATGACTGCAATATTATTGACTGTATCTATTAGTAAGCGATGACTGCAGTAAAATTACTGACTAATGACTACAATGTTACTGACTGCATCTATTACTGAGCAATAATTGTAGTAAAATTAATGACTGCATCTATTACTGAGTAATTACTGTTGTCAAAATACTGACTGATGACTACAATATTACTGACCGATGACTGCAATGTTACTGACTACATATAATAACTAAGCGATTATTGCTGTAAAATTACCTACTAATGACTGCATATTACTGAGCGATGACTGCAGTAAAATTACTGACTGATGATTGCAATGTTATTAACTAAATCTATTACTGAGCGATGACTGCAGTAAAATTACTGGCGGCATCTATTACTGAGCGATTACTACTATAAAAATACTGACTGATGACTACAATATTACTAACGACATCTATTGTTGAGCGACTACTGTTGTAAAATTATTGACTGATGACTGCAATATTGCTGACTGCACCTATTACTGAGTGATTACTATAAAATTACTGAGTGTATGTGCATACAAAAAAAACCAAACAGCGTGCATGCAAAAATGTGTGTTGCATGATGCAGAAAAAGGAAAAAGTTTAGTCATACATACGAGAAATGTGTGATACGTGCCGGAAAAAAAGTAAAAAGGCTAACCATACATGCGTGAGGTATGTGGGGACCGCCCCTCCATGCGAACTGTCCGGTCGTTTGTGCCCGGGTAAAGCTATATGGTCAAGTTATTTGGAACCAAGGGCTTCCAATAGTTACAGGAAGCCCTAGTCGACCAGTGCACAAGGTCAAACCTCCCCACGCGCGCTAGTCTAACCCCTAGTCCAACAGTCAACCCTCTGGATGGGACACACAATAATTTGCGGTTGTGTTTTTTGCCTAAATACTTCACAGAAATAGTGTAAGTAGTTCATAGGGATAACATTAAAACTCCTGTCTGACGCGTCCCCCACCCGACACACATGTAGTTTTTGATTTTTATGGTAGGTGCGGTTTCAGATTCGAAAATTATGGAAGATGCGAAAATTGTTGTGCAAGTAGAAAATTTACATGCGGGACGTCTGTGGGCGCAACCCAGCACTACACGACGGTTGATCTTTAGCGACCCTTATTAGGGATCGATAGTTGGTCGCTAAAAGTTATGGACCGACGGTTGGTCGCTAAATGTGTTTATAGCGACGGTCTGTGGGTCGCTAAAAGTCTAGAAATTTAACGACTTATGGTCGGTCGCTATAGAGGTAAGTGTGTGACTGATGGTGAGTCGCTATAGGGGTACGTGATTTTTGTGTTTCTTATTTACTCACCAAAGCCCATCTAAAGGCCTACTAAACAAACGAAACCCTATTCCAGCCCACACTACGCCTCTAACCCTAGGCCACCCACCCCACTCGGCCACTCCCCTAGGCGGCGAGGCGTAGCGCCCATGCCCCAGCCCCTGTTCGTAGGTCGCAGCAGTCGCCAACACCCAGATCCTAGAGTCCCAGACCATGCCACCACCACGCCACCAGAGTCCAGTGGCCAGCCACTGCCCTCGTCCACCCGCGAGCAGATCGTCAGTGAGAGATGGAAGAAGCCACAGCGCCCATGGCGGCTTAAAAGAGCGGTGGGAGCAGAGGCAGTGGGCCAGCGCCGTTCCTTGCTTCCACATTTTTGCTCTCTTGGGATTTTTGGGGTTTCCAGAGGCACAAATTGTTTTCTTTCCAGTTGATAATTGCCTTGGGTTCTATTGTGCAGGAGGAGCCAGGCTATGGGCTACAGAGGTAATAAACTATTCCGTTTTCATGCTTGTCAGTACGCTGAAACAGGGGTACCCCTTAATACAGCATGAAGACGCTATACCCGCGCGGCTACCTCTAGTCGCGTGGTGAACAACACTCTACCCCACCACGTGGATGGCTCTGGGGTCGCCATGTGGCCAGAGAAGACAATATACCCCAAGATATCAACAGTGGGTCCGGACCCCCATGGGAAAGTGCCGGACCCCTGTACATGTAGACCGGACCTCCGGGCAAGGTCCAGGACCCCCACGAGCATGGCCCGGACCCTCGGGACGGGTTCCGGACCCCTCTGTGTGGGGTCCAGACTACCCACAGCCGGGTCTCGGGACTTTGGGACAGAGAATACCCAGGCCTTGCTCAGGCAGGGGTCCGGTGCTGACACGTGTCCAGGCCTAGTCTGGTGTGGACCTGTCCGCATAACGCTACTGCTCCCTGCCCAGGCGGAGACCCGATGCTGCCACGTGGCCTGCCGCGCGTGTCGTAAGCCGGCGGGCAGGGCCTGACGTAAGGCCTCCGGGTTGCGCGGCCCCTGCATTTATTGTGGATAAGGCACGCCGCCTGACAAGCGATGTGCCGCCTTGGCATTTAATGAGGCCTGCCCACTCTGCTGTCAGGCGGCGACCTGTCCACTCTACTGGCAAGCAGTGTGCCACCTCAGCATTTAATGAGACCTATCCATTCCGATGGCAGGCGGCATGCCTGTCTATTCCACTGGCAGACAGTACGCCCATACTGCTGCGTGCACTATGCTCATCATCACTCGTACGTTGTGAGGGAAGCTTCTGCTGCACGCCAATACTACGTAGATCGCAGATACCAGGACGCAGGAAGATTGCACTGGCGACTAGCATTAGTTGCTCCAAGTATTACATCCATTATGTTCCTAGGCCCACATGTCGGGGCTCAATACCCTTGTACGTGCTCCCCTTAGACTATAAAAGGGAGGGCACACTATGTTACAAGGGACAGATCCTCACACACACTCACTTAGACTCTCAGACTCACAAGTTCATACAAGCTCTCAAGCTCAATACAACACACAGTGGAGTAGGGTATTACACGCCGGTGGCCCGAACCACTCTAAACCCTTACGTGTTCTTGTGTTCATCATCCATCTAGCAACAGGCAAAACTCTTAGGCCCCCTCCTCATCTTAGGATTTAGGGCGGGTGCATTCCGCCACCCAGCTAGAGATTTCCTCTCCGACATTTGGCGTGCTAGGTAGGAGGTCTTGGCATTAGGTTTTTGCTTGTTTTCCTGCTCGACACCATGGTTCACATCGTCGAGCACCATGACTTCGTCCCCTAGGACTTCCCCATGGAGGAGGAGGCTGCCTCTTCCACACCACGGGCCTCTAGCCGCCCTGCGCCCGGTGTAGCTGCTGCTGTGCGCTCTGCGCGGCAGCACACTCCCGCGCAAACATCTAGGGCGTCTAGGGCTGCGCCTGGGGCGCTGTCAGCAGCCATGGAATTGCTACGCCACCCTCCTAGCTCCACGGCCTATCCAGGAACCATGAAGCAGTCGCGGGACGACATTGACCGTCTACTCGGCATGGCGCACTCTAGCTCAACCAGGCCCAGGCCTTAGTCATCCCGGCGTCAACATGAGGCGTCGGCATCTGTGCGCTCACCCTCAGTGAGGACAGCGCCGATTGAGGACCTACGGGTGGAGCTCAACCGTCGGCGCGAGGCGGAGGACGCTCCAGTCTCTGTGGAGAGGTCTAATGACCTGCGAGCAGAACTCAACCGCAGGCGTGCAGGAGAGGATGCCCGTGTCTCTCTGGAAAGGGCGCGAGAGCGCCGACAAAATGTAGAGGGTCGCAACCTTGACTACGACTTCGCTGCGGTTGCACCGCAGACTCCAACGGGCGCCCGGATCTAGGCAGGTGTCCCATTGGCCGGTGTGGGCTACACCACACTCGTTGACCATCTCCGCGCGACGACCTGGCCATCCAAGTTCTGGCCACACCTGCCGGAGAAGTACGACGGTACATCCAATCTGTCGGAATTCTTGTAGGTTTACGTCACCGCCATCACGGCAGCTGGTGGAGACACCACCGTGATGGCGACATACTTCCATGTTGCCTTGTCTGGGCTGGCCCGGACATGGCTCATGAACCTTGCCCCAGGATCGATCTACTCCTGGGAAGAGCTCTGTGCGTGGTTCATAGCGAACTTCGCCAGCGCTTACCAACAGCATGGCATGGAGGCCCTCCTCCACGCAGTGAGGCAGGAGCCCGAGGAAACTCTCCGGACGTTCATCTCCCACTTCACTAAGGTGCGAGGCACCATACCTCGTATTTCAGATGCTTCCATCATCACTGCTTTCTGCCAGGGAGTACGTGATGAAAAGATGTTGGAGAAGTTAGACACGCACGACGTGGAGACTGTCACCACACTCTTCGCTCTGGCCGACAAGTGCGCCAGAGCTGCCGAAGGCCGTGCATGGCACTCGGCGCCACAGATCGAGGCTGCCCAGATGGGTGGCTCGAGCACCGTCGCTCAGGACGGCAAAAAGAAGAAGAAAAAGAACCGCGGCCATGAGAAGTCGTCGTCTGCCGCTCTAGTCGTTGCAGCTATGGCTGGGGGCCGGAACGAGCGCAACAAGGGCCCACAGCCGCAGAGGGGTAACAACAGCTCATGCCCTGTACACCCCAACAGTCGCCACAGCGCCGCGGAGTGTTGCGAGATCATCAAGTTCGCGAAGCGCGTCAGCGAGCGGCGTGAGCAGACCTCCAGGGATGGCTCCCCTCCTCGCCCCCGGCCTGGCAAGGAAAGGGTCGACAATGGTGAGGTGGCCGCAGGAGAACCGGACCTCAGGTACCAGTCACCCGAGGGTGTCCTGAAGGATGTCTTCACCAAAGGCTCCGACTCCGGTGACGACAACTAGCCAGGCTACCGGGGCGACCCCGCCCTTCCCAGTCTACGGGTCCGAAGCCTGTCTTCCCCTGGAAACCCTTATGGGCTCCCCGTGGGCCCAGTCTTTTGGTGAGTGTGTGCAGGAACAGCTACGGCGTGACGACGTGGACTTCATCAACAAACGCAGGTGGCAAGCGGCGATCCAAAATGCACGATACAACCAAACACTCGGGCGCCACCACCAGCGGATTGTGCATAATAGGGAGCTCGGGGTCCGGGACCTGGTCCTAAGGAGAATCCTAAACCAAGAAGGGCTCCTCAAACTCTCCCCTAGCTGGGAAGCACCCCTCAAGGTGACGGAAATACGCTGACCCGGGTGTGTCCGCCTTGCCACAACTGAAGGAGTGCCTCTTCCCAGCCCCTGGAACATGGAGCATTTCCGTAAGTTCGGCCCATAGGAGCAAGTGTGAGGGGTTAAGTTTTTCTTCTTTTGTAATTAGGTTGTGCATATGTGTACGCCAGCCCGGTGAGGTCCGCCCTCATAAACCCGGCATGTTGGTCTGCACCCATGCATGTAAGGTTATAAAGAAAAGAATTACCCCCTCAGATGTGCTTTTATGATAGTCTTAGCCTCCTGCTCCATGGTTTTATCCTGCAGTTTCCGAATATTATTTTTTATCTAACCCACCCATACAGTTCCCATCCCTGCTGATATGACGACATCCGAATTGAGTAGCCAGGCTTGCAGTTTAGGACCCCTCTACGAAGGCAGGGGGTTCGGCAGCCTAGGGGCTGGTTCTAAATAACGGGAGCTCGTTCCATGGGGTGGTCCAGGGCTGTGTAGCCGCTTAGCTCGGTTCCGTACCCTAAGCCTGCACACTCCACCACTCTGTGATGGGTGAGAGCACCTAGAGGGGGGGGTGAATAGGTGATCCTGTAAAACTTGAAACTTAGTGCCACAAAAACTTGATTAGGAGTTAGTACAATAAGGCCAAGTGGCTAGAGAGGAGTCTTAGCAAAACACAATAACCACAAAGAGATCAACACAGAGATGGCACAGTGGTTTATCCCGTGGTTCGGCCAAGTCCAATACTTGCCTACTCCACGTTATGGCGTCCCAACGAACGAGGGTTGCACTCAACCCCTCTCAAGCGGTCCAAAGACCCACTTGAATACCACGGTGTTTTGCTTTCACTTTACTATATCCCGCTTGCGAGGAATCTCCACAACTTGGAGCCTCTCGCCCTTACAAAGATGTTCACAAAGAAGCACGCAAGTAAGGATGGGATGAGCAACGCACACAAGACACAAAATCAGAGCAACACACGCACACAAGTCACAACACGAGCTCTCAACACAACTCAAAGAGTTCTCTATTCAAACGGAGCTCTAGTTGCTATCACAAAGAATCGAATGCGCGGAATTGAAGTCTTGGTGCTTAGGAATGCTTAGAGAATGCTTGGTGTACTCCTCCATGCGCCTAGGGGTCCCTTTTATAGCCCCAAGGCAGCTAGGAGCCGTTGAGAGCATTCCAGGAAGGCAATTCTTGCCTTCTGTCGCCTGGCGCACCGGACAGTCCGGTGCGGATTTCTTTCCTTCTGTGGCGCAGCCGACCGTTGAAGATCGAGAGCCGTTGGCGCACCGGACACTATCCGGTGCACACCGGACAGTCCGGTGCACACCGGACAGTCCGGTGCCCCCTTCTGACCGTTGGCTCGGCCACGCGTCGCGCGCGGATTACACGGCCGACCGTTGGCCCAGCCGACCGTTGGCTCACCGGACAGTCCGTGCACCACTGGACAGTCCGGTGATTTATAGCCGTACGCCGTTAATCGCTTCCCGAGAGCGACGACTTCGCTTGTGAATGGCTCACCGGACAGTCCGGTGCACCACCTAACAGTCCGGTGATTTATAGCCGTACGCCGTTAATCGCTTCCCGAGAGCAGCCAGTTGACAGTCACCAGCCTGGCGCACCGGACACTGTCCGGTGCACCCAGACTACGCAGAGTCTTGGCTGCATAGCCAAGTCTTTTCCAAATTGATATTTTCCTGTTTCTAGCACTTAGACACAATATATTAGTCTCCAAAACAATGTACTAAGTCTGAGAAACATACCTTTACTCTTGATTTGCACTTTGTCCATCAATTGGCATAAATTAACACTTAAGCACTTGTGTTGGCACTCAATCACCAAAATACTTAGAAATGGCCCAAGGACACATTTCCCTTTCAATGGGTACCCTAGTATTTGGGGCTATGGTCCTATGGGTCCGACAATCTGAGGTCCGGTTCTAGATAATTGACACTTGTCTCCTGGGGTGGTCCAGAGCCATGTAGCCGCTTAGCCTGGTCCCGTACTGTAAGCCTGCACGCTCCACCACTCTGCGGCGGGTGTCCTAGTATCTAGCACTGTGGTCCAGGGGGTCCGGACTCATAACTTGGATTCCTAGGCTAAGTCCAGCAGGTCCTGTGCATGTATCAAAGGGTGGCTAATATCAGGTGGTGGGTCCTATGGGTGTGCTACTAACGCTTCCTGGCTGAAGCTGTGTACAGGTCCAGGTCCCAGTCGAGGCTTCCTCCTGGGGGCCGTTGCCAACTCTTTCAGGTATGCTGGTATCTAGCCTTGACACATCGAGCCTACATCCCAGGGGGGCCTGGTACCAGGAAGGAGTCGGTAATGCCACACACAATAGGGACAAATAGCACACATATAAGTGCTAATACTGCTCGATAAGTAGTACTCCAAAGTATCTTACAAAAACAAAGTTATTACATTCGCTTTCAAGCAGAGCCCTAGCTCCATTCCTACAGGTACGAACTACTTATCGAGATCATATGGGCAGGGAGCCCTAGCTCCATCCCTAGCTTTCAAGTGGAGCCCTAGCTCCATTCCTAGCTCCAGCAGGGTCGCGCCGAAAGCGCGCGGCCACCAAATTCATGACGTCCTATACGACCTTCTGGGCGGCTTGCCGGCGGCGGTGGCCTCCTCGATGCGTGCGCCGAGATGAAGGAGCCCTCATCATTGGAGGCGACGTCGGGGCAATTAAAGCCAAAGAGTTGGAAGCGCGGTGGCACGCGGTGCCCGGTCGCCTGGCCACTGAAACGGAGCCGCAGCTCAACCAGTTCATGGAGGCATGCCACGAGGCCACTGCAGGAGGCAATGAAGTTCATACGGAAGATGGAGCCGCAGCCCAGCTCGCTTTCCACCTCCGCAAGGCTGATGAACATCCTTGAAACGGAGCACTGGCGAAAGAACGCCACCTCCCACGAGGCCGCACTCCTCTAGCAACAGCAAGAAGAAAGGCGAGATTGGCAGCGCCAACACACATGAGACGAAGAGCACGGACTCCCCGGCGATAAGATCGCCAGGAGGATGGCGCCGGCGCGGATCCTTCCGCCGAACGCCGGTGCACTCCATCCAGGCAAACGATGCACCATGTCGAGTGCCCACTTAGTCTGGAAGCGCTTGGGATGAACTAATAAGGCCATGGCAACTACGGCAGCGCAAAGCAGAGACCTTGAAGGCAATGGGGACTAGATAGCTTGGAGGCGAAAGGACGCAGCGAGTGGGAGAGAAGCGAAAGCATAACTGCTGCTCGCGGGGTGAATCCCTTTTTAAAGCAGACTCTCCCGCTCACGCCCCAAAATGCCACGGGAAATCTCCCCCGATGCGCACCAGGACGACCCAGCCTATGACACGGGGGCCTGGTCCCACAAGTCATGCAGCTGGGTTGCCAGTTTTCGAGTGCGAAAAAGGCAAACCACCACGCGAGGAACGAACCGCCGTGCATGATCGTGCACTGCCTCGGGGCCGCTGCAGGAGAATATTTTTAACCTAGGTGGCGGCAACGAGGCACCCCGCACGTGGCCCGATGGAACCACTAGACGTGGGGCCATGGGTCAGTCAGCCGCAGGGACAGATGTGGCAGTTGACGTGACCAAGGGCGGACTGACAGCGCGTGCGTCACCAGATGCATTGAGTTAATGTGGCGCGCGCTGAGGTGGCGCCCTAGTCACCGGTCATGCCATGCTGATGCAAGGTACAAGCTTTGGCCCCACCTGTAGGTCGTATCCTCCCCTGAGGTGGGCCCGGGGGCCATTGTCGGTACCCTGAAACAGGGGTACCCCTTACTACAACATGAAGACGCTATACCCGCGCGGCTACCTCTAGTCACGTGGTGAACAGCACTCTACCCCACCACGTGGACGGCTCCGGGGTCGCCACGTGGCCAGAGAAGACGATATACCCCAAGATATCAACAGTGGGTCCGGACCCCCATGGGAAAATGTCGGACCCCTATACATGCAGACCGGACCTCCGGGCAAGGTCCAGGACCCCCACGAGCGCGGCCCAGACCCCCGGGACGGGTTCTGGACCCCTCTATGTGGGGTCCGGAGTACCCACAGCCGGGTCCCGAGACTCTAGGATAGATAATACCTAGGCCTTGCTTAGGCAGGGGTCCGGTGCTGACATGTGTCCAGGCCTAGCCTGGTGCGGACCTGTCCGCATAACGCTACTGCTCCCTGCCCAGGCGGAGACCCGATGCTACCACGTGGCCTGCCACGCGTGACGTAAGCTGGCGGGCGAGGCCTGACGTAAGGCCTCCGGGTTGCGCGGCCCCTGCAATTATTGAGGATAAGGCGCGCCGCCTGACAAGCGATGTGCCGCCTCGGCATTTAATGAGGCCTGCCCACTCTGCTGTCAGGCGACGACCTGTCCACTCTACTGGCAAGCAGTGTGCCGCCTCAGCATTTAATGAGACCTGTCCATTCCGATGGCAGGCGGCATGCCTGTCTATTCCACTGGCAGGCGGTACGCCCATGCTGTCGCGTGCACTGTGCTCATCATCACTCGTATGTTGCCAGGGAAGCTTCCGCTGCATGCCAATACTATGCAGAATGTAGATACCAGGACACAGGAAGATTGCACTGGTGACTAGCATTAGTTGCTCCAAGTATTACATCCATTATGTTCCTAGGCCCACATGTCGGGGCTCAGTACCCTTGTACATGCTCCCCTTGGACTATAAAAGGGAGGGCACACTATGTTACAAGGGACAGATCCTCACACACACTCACTTAGACTCTCAGACACAAGTTCATACAAGCTCTCAAGCTCAATACAGCACACAATGGAGTAGGGTATTACGCTCCGGCGGCCCGAACCACTCTAAACCCTTGCGTGTTCTTGCGTTCATCGTCCATCTAGCAATAGGCAAAACGCTTAGGCCCCCTCCTCATCTTAGGATTTAGGGCGGGTGCATTCCGCCACCCGGCCGGAGATTTCCTCTCCGACAATGCTCTATGGATTTTATATGTTTGTGCAGGTTCAATCCATGCAGAGATGGTAGTGGATAGCTAAATAAGTAAGCTTAATTTGCACATAGAAGCTTTCCTTTGTTATGTGTGAATTTAAATAGCACATACACTTTTCCTTTCAGTTGCAGGCTGGCGATGCCACCGCTTAATTTTATAGATAAGTTTAACATTGGATTGTATTCTGACTTCTTGCACTGATCTGCCATGAATTCTGAAATGTAGTCCCATGTGTGTCATATTTCCTCCACGCATGATTATTAAGTCTGTGTTCTTGAAGTTTCCAATCTCACACGCATGATTAATGTGTAGTTGAGGTTTAATCTGTTACAAAATTAAATTTTAGTTTTCAATAATGGTTGCTCACACAAGTAGTAGTTTGTAGAAATACACTTGTTCTATTCATAGTGTTTTTGCCTAGTATTATAAGAGATAAGCACTACCATTTGTCTTTCAGCTATGTTCAAGTTATCTGAACACTACTAAAAATTAATGCGCACATCAGCTTCTTTTCTGTATTTGGCAATGGACAATGAATGTGGTAGCTGACCTATTTAGTAGTAACTTATTGTGTTCTCTTAATATGCTGCAGCAATGCTTAATAAATTATTAACATATATTGTTGTTTAGGGGATATCCGCTGGTGGTTTTCTTCTATTATTTTGTTGGGTTGCTTCAAGCTCATGCAAACTATCCTTGCGTATCAAGAGTGAACAAACTTGTAAGGTTAGTATTTTCAGTTTATTTTATGTGCTTTTTAATTTTTAAAAACATTATCTTAGCCTGTCAGGTTCTAGAATACAACCTATTCAATAGTAACTTATTGTGTTCTCTTAATATGTTGCAGCCTTCTCAGTAGAATACAACCTACTTAGAAGCAACTTCCATTTTCTCTAATACCAAATTCTCTACTGGGAAATGAATGTTTTCTTTGATTGCATTTGTGTCATCCGGCATCGCACAATTATAATTGTTCAATATATGTATGCATTATACTTCTCAGTTCTGTCAACTTATTGAACTTTGTCGCTGAAGTATTTTTCCTTCATGTATAGAAAACAAAAGGATCTTTACCTTTGGATGGTGAAGTCTCATGGAGGGTCAATGGCAACCAAATTGAAACTGCTGCAAGGCCATATGCTTTTATCAAGTTTGGTATGGTTCCTGAGTTCACTTGATAGCATTGCTTCGTTTATCATTTCAAATTCTACCACTTTAAAACTTATGCCTCTTTCTGTTCTAGATACATTCATCCATAAGACTAAGAAACTGTATTTGGATACAAGAACTCAGAGAAACCTCGCAAAATTGAACGATGAACTCTATGAGGTGCATCAAATTATGACTCGCAATGTTCAAGAGGTTCTTGGTGTTGGTGAAAAGCTAGACTGTAAGATCTCAATAGTTTTCTGCCAACGTTTGGTGATGTCGGTAGCAGTTTGATGGAACAAAAAGTCAACACATCAGATCTATTTGGTGATAATTATTTACAATGCTGGAAGGGGTTTGCAAATACCCAAATAGAAGACTATAAATTGAACTTGTCTTGCTCGGTTTGCTCTATTTGCATTCATCTATCGAATAATGTGCTTATGCACGCAGGGAACCAAGGCCTGGTTATTTGCTGGAGCAATACTCCTATGACTCTTCTACACGTGGTACCACCGTAGATTTTAGATATTTGATGTCTTTGCTACAACAATACAGGTACCCCTTTTGTTTTAATTATCTTTATTGTTCTGTTTAGATGGTGAGGCTATGTAGAAGAACACTGCAGCAAGTTCTTCTTAGGAATAAGGTAATAAATTTTGTTCAAGAAGAAACACTTTTATATTTGCTTCAGCTTAATGCTTGTTTGATTTTTGTGGTTCTTTGTTTAATAATTTTGGTAGAAATAAACAAAAGTAATTTGCAAGCACCATGCCCATCTTGCTAAAGATCTTTCTGCTAGGTGCAAAGGTATAGCATTACAACTCACGGCTGATGAGATACAAAGTATAGCACAAGACCTAGAGAATGCCTTTCATAATATATATGATGATCTTTGCAGGATACCACCTTCAGCATTTGACAGGAGTGCTTACATGGATGTGCTTATTAAATCACAGCCAATGAGGGATTGATGTAAGGCTGATATACCCATAAATGCAATGGGCAACAGACCTAGGACAATAGCTGGAGTGATATGAAACATTATTGATGTAGTTGTGGGCTTTTGAACTGCTTCAAGCTAGAGTGATGTCGCTGTGGTGCTTTTGTGATTGATCATCTCTGGAGCTTTTGTGAATGATTTAGCTAGCTATCTGTAAATGATCTAGTTGTGAATGATATTGTAATTGTGATGCTTTTGTGAATATATAATTGTGGTGCTTTTTTGTTTATGTGATGGATCTATGACTGTGGTATACTGATTAACTGTGTATGTCTTTATGATTTGTGTATAAAAATCTGTGATTTGTGGTGCTTAATTAAATGTATATTATTAATAACAACTGTAAAAAGGGCAACTTTCTGTTGGTTGCTAAATGTATAGTATGATGACTTACGGTTGGTTGCTAAATCTATAGTACAGCAACCCACGGTTGGTCGCTAAATATACAATATTAGCAACGGACGGTCGGTCGCTAAAAAGATGTCGGTCGCTAAAGCCTTTAGCGACGGCACTTACAGCGACCATCCTTATGGGTCGCTAAAAGTTTTTAGCGACCAACCGTAGGTCGCTGAAGGCCGTTTTAGCAACCAACCGTAGGTCGCGGTAAGTGAACCATCGTGTAGTGCAGGTTTAAGCGTAAAATCCTCAAGTTTTAGCATAAATTATGTCAGATATAGCGTAAATATTGTTACAATGGTCAACGAGATGATTTTTTATGATAGTTACGAACACCATAAATCACGCGCACAATTTTAGGAGTAGTTGTTGTGTGTCTCGCTTCACACGAGGTTTCATAAAAACCAATACAAAAGAGCATAAAATGATGTATAACTTAGAGTAAACTACTGCTAACGTTATACTCCCTCTGTCCCAGTATATAAGGCGTAACCACCTCTGGTTCAAAGATCAAGAAATACATTTAATTCTCTATATACCACTACATCGATGTAAGTGTGTATAGAGAGAGTACATGTTATATTATGGGACAAGAATAAAAAGTGGTTATGCCTTATATTCTGGGCGAAGGTAGTAGAAGCCAAAGGATCCCACTATTTTAGGCATAGAAAACGCACACGGTTTAGGGTAGTTGCCATGTATATTGTTTCGCTCGAGTTTGCCGTAAAACACACTAAGAAGTATAGTAAATTGGAGTAAAACACATCAAGAAGTGTCGTAAGTTGGCGTAAAACGCAACAAAAACTGATTTGTGGTAATTGTAGCATAAAATGCAACACGGATTGTCGTAAAAATCATATGAAAAATGCATAAGTCACAGTTGTCATAGAGGCACTTGTTTAGTGCAAATTATGCCAAAATATAAGCCTAATCATCTACTGGAGGATAATATATTCTGTGTAAACTAGCATAAAATGCTTCTATGTAGTGCATCGAACATGATCTTTTCCTTCCATGAGTTGAAGTTCTTTTCCTACTATTGGTGCATGTGTTGAGGTTCTTTTCCTCCCACATACCAATCTGCAAAGAGCAAAAAAACACACATGAAAGAATTTGAGTTGGAATAGCCATAAAATTGAAGACATGTGTAGGAAACGGGTGACGCCTAAGAGGGGGGTGAATTAGGACTTCTAAAACTTTTACTAAACTAGGCCACAAATAAATCCCTAGAGCAAAACCTATGCAAATAATCAAACTAGAATGTGCAAACTAGGTTTTGTCTAAGTGTTGCTATCTCTACCGCAAAGGCTAAGTTTCAATCTACACTAGATAAGTATGAATACAAGATTGAAACTTAAATGCTTAATATAAATGCGGAAACTTAAAGAGCAAAGTAGAGAAGCAAACTCTCGTGGATGACGCCGGTATTTTTACCGAGGTATCCGAAACCACGCAAGGTCCCGACTAATCCTCGTTGGTACCCCTACGCAAAGGGAAGCCCACGCGAGGGCCAAGCACCACGGTCGAGTAACTCCGTAGAGAGCCACGGACCTTCTCCACGCGCAAGTGGTGCTCCGCTTCCGGCTCCTCTCGGACGCTCTTCGCCATCTCCACTATCGAGCTTCCGGCCGAAACGCCGCGGGCCTCATTCCCTCCGGTACACGGTGGCGGCCGTGACACAAACGCGGTTGTCACGGTCTCGCAAGACTCTCGCCCTACTCGGTACAATTACAACGGCTCACGCAAGAACCGAGGGGTTGTGTGGTTTGTCTAAACTCACTCAACTAACTAGGGATTACCTAGAGCAAGCGCTAAAGCAGTCTAACTAACCTAAGCACTTCGCAAAGCACCTACGCTAATCACCGAGTGATTCTATTAAGCACTTGGGTGTTTGAGCTCTTGGAAATGTGTACAATATGCCTTGGTATGTTGCTTTAGCTCCCACACCTTCAAATGGCTGGTTGGGTGAAGTATATATAGGCCCCAACTCCAAAATAGCCGTTGGAGAAAAGCTGCAGTTCTCTGCGGCACACCGGACAGTCCGGTGGTGCACCGGACAGCGCACTGTAGCCTGTCCGGTGCGCCTAGCCGTTGTCCTGTCAGAGCAGGTGACCGTTGGTGCCGCACGCTTTTCCACACCGGACAGTCTGGTGCTCACACCGGACAGTCTGGTGCTCACACCAGACAGTCTGGTGGTCTTCTCTCCGAGTGCCACCTGGAACTAGCCGTTGGGCTGGAGTTCCCGGGTGCACCGGACAGTCCAGCGTGTGGGCACCGGACAGTCCACAGCAGCACACTTGGACTTTTCTTGGATCTTCTTAATGTCTTCTTTTGAGGTGTTGCTTTCCTCAATTCCTTAGTCCGTGTAAATCTTGCATCATGTGAACTACAAACACAAACACTAGAAAACTTATTAGTTCACGGATTGTGTTGTTCATCAAACACCAAAACTCAATTAGCCAAATGGCCCGGGGTCCATTTTCCTTACAATCTCCCCCTTTTTGGTGATTGATGACAACACAACCAAAGCAAGCAAATATTACAAGTATTTGAATGAAAATATGCAATCTACTTGCTAGAATGCATGATTGTCCCCACAATGTGATATTATGGACTTAAGCCTCCCCCTAACTCCATAATTCACTTACTTCCTATTTTTGGATGAAATAACCAAAACCACTTGAAAAACCATTTGTAGATATAAAATTTTAAATTGGTGGTGTTTGGTGTTTGATATGGTTTTCATTGCTTTGGTCCCTAAACTTCTCCCCCTTTGGCATCAACCACCAAAAAGGAAGACATTAAAAGCATGTAGGAAGTAAATAAAAGCTTGCCCTCATTAAGAATTTTATCAGATGGTACCACTTGGAGAATATTAAATTAAACCACATGCATGATACCAGGTGACAGGATTACTCCCCCTAAACGAGTGTTCTCTTTAGAAAGAAGTTTCTCCCCCTTTTTAGAGATGAAGAAGTACTCCCCCTGACAGAGATCCTCTACTTAGGAAAAAGCATGTTAAAATTAGAGGTGCAAGACATGATTTGAAAAGACTAACTTCCCTTATGTATAGGTAACAGAATATGAGTTAACCACATATGCATTTTTAGCAACATGGAAGCATATGATATGAAATATAATCTAATCAAATATCGGAGAAGACATGTAAATGATACTAGATGTAGTCTCAAAAGATATCAATTGAAAGTCAATGGCGAGCTTGAGAGACATGAGAGTTCTTGGAGATTTTGCAGTGGAAGATTGTTGTCTTTCTTCGGGGACCTTATTTTCCTTACAATGAGAGTATCACATAAGATAGACTTGAAAAGGTGTTAGTCTCAAAGTATTAGATTATAGAATAACCTCCCCCTAAAGGTGTGCATACAAGTTTTGAATACTTGTAGGAGACATGCACTTTGATTTGATATTAAGAGGGGCAAATTATCTATAATCCAACCTTGGCACATTTAAGTTAAATGATACAACTTGTAGAATTCAAAATTTTCAATTTATGCATCATTTACTATGGAGTGATGTAGAAGCTATGTGTCGTGCTTAAATAAACATTTTAAGCCATGTAGGTTTGCTTAAGTATATGAATTGAAAACAAGCAATCCTACCATATGATTTACCTAGCATGCATGATTTTAAACAAAGGTACATGACAAAATGTAATACTAGGCAAGAAAGGTAAACCAGATACAAGGTAAATAGATACGCATATCTAAAAACAAGAAATACAATAAATCTAGCTACCTTAGTCATGAGCGGGAAATTTGGGTCCAAAATTTTCACTAACCCTCTTGGCAAGTAAACTTGATCCAATATGATGTATCCCATGATATACATCCCAACTTTGCCAAGTCTCCAAATTTCTCGAAGACCTTCGGTCCACTCACTTCCCTTTCGGGATCCAAACCTTCTGGGTGCCTTTCATGGTTGAAATTACTTCTTTTGGCACCCAAATGCGTTTGGCCCCCTTTCCTTTGTTGGCTTGCTTGTTGGCCTTGATTGCTATCACCTTTCCGTTCTTTTTCTTCTTGATCAAATATGGTGTAGCATCCTTTTTGTTCACCTTTTTGATGTAGGTGTTGGAGATTTTGCTTGATGGCTTTTGCTTGAGCTTTTGCCTTTGTTTATCCCCGGTCATCGCCTTGCATTGGAAAGACTTGTGGCCTTCCATGTGGCATAGCCTAGAAATCACAGTTTCTCCCTCTACAGGCTTGTTCACTCCCGCAGTGGTGTTATCCTGTGGAGGTCGGATTTGTTTGGCTTTGCCTTTCTTGTCATACAAAGCCTTGCCAAGGTGAGCCACTTCTTTCTTTAATTGTTCATTTTCCTTTGCAACCTCATCCGAACATGTCTCTACAACAATATTCTCAACAACGACTTGGTTGCAGGGGTTAGAATCATCAATTAAGTAAAAGCAGGAAGTAGAAGCATCTTTCTTGATAATTTCAGGTATTTCAACTAAAGATGCTGCTGGGGTGCTACCAATGTTTTCTAGCTTAGTAGTTAGCTCATTATTGTGTATGCTAAGAATTTCCATTTTCTCTAGCAAATTTTCAATAGCTTCTTGAGAGCTAGCTAACTTAGCCTTAAGTTTTTCATTCTTTTTAATAAGGCCATCATCGGTAGCAGTGGATGGAGCACTAGATTCTAATAGCTCAATTTTAGTTGACAGCTCACTATTTAAGTTTGCAAAAGTTTCAAATTTTTCTAGCAAACCTTTATAATCATTTTGGGAGCTAATCAACTTATTTTTCAAAGTTTTAAGTTGAGCTTTTTGCTTAGTGCAAACATCCTGAAAAAAATTCTACGGCTTTCGCAACCTCATCTACAGAGGGCTTTCCCTCACCTTCATCATCACTACTACTTTCATCACTAGAGGATGGAATGCTTGTGTTACCTCTTGCCATAAGGCATTTGTGTGATGAGCGTGATGAGGACCGGTGGTTGCGCATCCTTGGAGGTTCGTCTTCACTTGAAGAGTCATCCCAAGTTCTAACACTTGTTAGCGCCTTGCCTTTGCTCCTCTCCTTTTTGGGTTCGGCCATAGTTGGACAGCTGTCCCTGAAGTGGCCCTTCTCCCCACATGCGAAGCATCCTCTCTTTCTTTGCTTTTTCCTGTCAATGTTAAAGAGAAGATCTTCTACCTAAGGGGCACACCCATTAGATTAATCTTGCAGATCATCCTCATTACCTTTCCGACGCGTCGGATTGTTTCTTCGTCCTTGGAGGATGATGTGCATGGTTGATTATCTTCATCATCATCACTTTCTTCTTCCTCCTCTTCTTCACTTGAGGAACTTGGAGTGGGAGCCTTCTTTTTGCCTTTCCTTTCATCACATGCAAAAGCATATGGTCTTGAGGAAGTTGGCTCCTCTCCCCGACTCATTTTTCGCGACATCTCAAAAGCCGCGATTTTCCCAATCACAATGGTTGGGGTCATGTTGCTCAAGTCCTCCATGTTGTGAAGGATGGTGATGATGCTCTCATATCTTTGTTGTGGTAGCAGGGAGATAATCTTCCTCACGATGTCCGCATCACCTAGCTTATTAATGCCAATAGAATTGAGCTCATTGATAATTAGATTCAAACGAGAATACATGTCTCTAACGAGCTCATCATCCTTCATAGCAAAAGAATTATACTCATTTAAGACTAGGCAATGTTTTTGCTCACGGACATTGGATGTGCCGTCATGGAGCTTATGCAATTTTAGCCAAATCTCATTAGCAGTTTTTAAGGTAAATACTTGATTAAAAATATCCATGCTAAGAGATTCATACAAGCAATTTTTGGCTCTAGCATTTAAATGAATTTCTTTTTCCTCACTCGTGGTAGGTTTCTCGGGATTCTTGAGGGGTTTCATCCTGTCACGAGTGACTCTCCAAACACCTAGATCAACGACCTCTAGGTAACAAGCCATTCTAGCACTATAATAGGGGAAGTTAGTGCCGTCGAAGTGTGGTGGCCTATGGGTATCCATCCCTTTCTCTAAAAAGCGTCGGCTCTTTTAGCGGTGAAGCTAAAGCGTTTCAAATGAGCCAAACCGGGCTCTGATACCACTTGTAGGAAACGGGTGATGCCTAAGAGGGGGGGTGAATTAGGACTTCTAAAACTTTTACTAAAATAGGCCACAAATAAATCCCTAGAGCAAAACCTATGCAAATAATCAAACTAGAATGTGCAAACTAGGTTTTGTCTAAGTGTTGTTATCTCTACCGCAAAGGCTAAGTTTCAATCTACACTAGATAAGTATGAATACAAGATTGAAACTTAAATGCTTAATATAAATGCGAAAACTTAAAGAGCAAAGTAGAGAAGCAAACTCTCGTGGATGACACTGGTATTTTTACCGAGGTATCCGGAACCACGCAAGGTCCCGACTAATCCTCGTTGGTGCCCCTACGCAAAGGGAAGCCCACGCGAGGGCCAAGCACCACGGTCAAGTAACTCCGTAGAGAGCCGCGGGCCTTCTCCACGCGTAAGTGGTGCTTCGCTTCCGGCTCCTCTCGGACGCTCCCCGCCGTCTCCACTATCGAGCTTCCGGCCGAAACGCCACGGGCCTCGTTCCCTCCGGTACACGGTGGCGGCCATGACACAAACGCGGTTGTCACGGTCTCGCAAGACTCTCGCCCCACTCGGTACAATTACAACGGCTCACGCAAGAACCGAGGGGTTGTGTGGTTTGTCTAAACTCACTCAACTAACTAGTGATTACCTAGAGCAAGCGCTAAAGCGGTCTAACTAACCTAAGCACTTCGCAAAGCACCTACGCTAATCACCGAGTGATTCTATTAAGCACTTGGGTGTTTGAGCTCTTGGAAATGTGTACAATATGCCTTGGTATGTTGCTTAGGCTCCCACACCTTCAAATGGCCGGTTGGGTGAAGTATATATAGGCCCCAACTCCAAAATAGCCGTTGGAGAAAAGCTGCAGTTCTCTGCGGCACACCAGACAGTCCGGTGGTGCACCGGACAGCGCACTGTAGCCTGTCCGGTGTACCTAGCCATTGTCCTGTCAGAGCAGGTGACCGTTGGCGCCGCAGGCTTTTCCACACCGGACAGTCTGGTGCTCACACCGGACAGTCCGGTGGTCTTCTCTCCGAGTGCCACCTGGAACTAGTCGTTGGGCTGGAGTTCCCGGGTGCACCGGACAGTCCGGCGTGTGGGCACCAGATAGTCCGGTGTGCCACCGGACAGTTCGGTGCGCCTTCGCACAGACAGTCCGCAGCAGCACACTTGGACTTTTCTTGGATCTTCTTAATGTCTTCTTTTGAGGTGTTGCTTTCCTCAATTCCTTAGTCCAAGTAAATCTTGCATCCTGTGAACTACAAACACAAACACTATAAAACTTACTAGGAGAGTGCCCGTGCGTTGCAACGGGAACGTATAAAACCACGATAAACTATGTATAAATGTGTGTTATACTTTTATAGGTCAGTGCACGTGTGTTGCAACGGAGACATATAATATCTTGATAACTTATATATGCACATGTGTTATATATACAAAATACGTCGTATATTGTTATAGGTATATGCCCGTGCGTTGCTACGGAATCAATATGATAAAAATTATAGGAACTACATAATCTAGTTTATCACTTATCAGTATACAATATCAAATAACTTCAGGAGGTCAACTTCCTGACGCAATGACGCTTGCCACAAGTTTATCTGTTTTTGATTAAAAGAATTAGGAAAGGTCCACCTAACTGTTCTGGTTGCTCAGTGTCTCGTGGGATCGAGGCAGATACTTGTTCCGAATTCAAACCAGATGTGAAACTTCCAAACCTTAACTTGGTCTGCTCATATTCTAGCACACGAAGATGTTCCGAAATAATAACATGCTCCACCTCATGCAAGTTAGTTTGTGAAATTTTTTCAGACAATTCGTTTACATTCAGTGTGTTGGCACTTTCACAGTTGCTAGCTGAAGGAGATGTAGCATCAGCTATACTGTTATCTGCATCGATGGTCGGTGACTTCTTTGTCGATTTTGGCTTCCACTCCTTAATAGGGTGTATTACTGAAGATAAAATGTAATTTTATCAGATTGTTTACCTAATATATAATGAATAAAGAAAAACTATAAAGCCAGACATCAAGTGGCAAATATAATTTTTTAAACTCAGCAATTCTGTTGTAACACAGAACATTTCAAGAAAGTGCATTCTAAGTTGCAAATCCATTTTGCCAATTAACAAGTATTTTAGTGAATAGTCAGTCACATGAGAATAAATCTTAGGGTAGCTATATAGATCTTCATACAAAGCAAAAAGTAACTTACAGTTAAAACAAAAGGTAAGTTAAAATGAAGTTAAACATGAGGTCCACCATTTTTTATATATAAGGGGGAAAAGGAACTGCCCAGGGCTGAAACCCTCACAACACAAGGTGGAGATAAATGTACATGGAAACACAAAAAAAGCACAATATGTTGATTCCAGGAACACAATAGTTATATGCTCGTTCGTTGTTACGGAATCAATATGATAAAAATCATAGAAACTACATAATCTAGTTTATCACTTATCAGTATACAATATCAAATAACTTCAGGAGGTCAACTTCCTGACACAATGACGCTTGCCACAAGTTTATCTATTTTTGATTAAAAGAATTGGTACATCAGTTCTAACAAGCACATCAGCAGTCGATCTACGCACCGCCGACCCCGTCCGTACTGGTGATATGGCAGTGGCAGCGTCAGGGTTCCAACTTCCAACAAGTCAGTGCTCCTAGTCCTAGCATAGCCTGCCCTCCCTACTCATGCTTAACTACGTCAGCATTTAGATCTAGAACAGAAACTTGAGGTCCGCCTCTGTAAACATTCACAGACAACACACCAACCATTATATGATAAGAGCAATATAACATTTCCCGTGAAAAAAAATTGAAGGTAGAGATAAAATAAATTTCATGAAATTAAAGATGGGCACTCAATGGTCAATCTTATCAAACATCTAAATACTTATATTTGACCAAAGAAAACAAACATAAGATTAAATTTGGGATTTTAAAACAATCACAATAATATACAAGGATGTCATCATGTTACTGAAAGTAACCATAAGATTATATTAGGACTTCATAAAAATACAATAATACAGGAGGAGATCCTTCTTGTACTGAAAATGCTGGATTAGCACAACTGAGTGGAAATGATAGTTCAGTTAGGCGGGTGGGGGTGCCTCCTCCACGTCGCGCGCAGTCGCTACCGCCCGCCGCAAGCAGAGCTAGGGTTTCCGTGGAGGGGCGGTGCAGATGAGGCGGGCGGTTGGTGCGGGGTGGGGAGGGGGAGGGGACGGGCATCGTGGATAGGGAAGGAGCGCGTGCGGCTGGATGGCATAGACAATAGAAATGGACGGTCTAGATAGATGGGAGGTAGAACGGCAGAACGGCAGAACGAGGGGAGACAGACTACTATTGCTTACTTAACAAGTAGTAGAGATAGATGACCTTCTATCCTAAGTGTAGACAAGCAAACATGCACAATCCTGAGGGTAACTCGTATCTTTTACACTAAAGCCAATGAAGAAAAGAACGATATATATACCAAATGGTTTGTGATGGAAACATACGCCACATCAGAGAACAAAGGGGATCAAATATGTGTATTGAGTTGTTGTTGACTTACTATCTGTCGTTCATCTTCTCTATGCATTTGGCACCATCTTTCCTGTCTTTGAATCTTACCAATATGACACCTTGTGGATGATTTTCACAAACCTGCAAGCAGCAAAACAATAAGCATCTTAATCAATGTAACTGTGGCGGTTTAGTGGAGAACAGCAACAGGAACAGTTAAGCAAATTATGGCTGACCCATGCCAATTTGGCTTATTTTTCTTTAGTATAAAATATGTGCCTCATCATTGTTACTGAAACGGTGAGAAGTTTCCTTTGGAAAGCGGTTTGTCAGATCTGTTTTCCAGACAAGTTCACAAAAAAACTATATATCCGGGGGTTAGGTGTACCTTGACATTATCCACCAGACCAAACTTGATGCATTCCTCTCTAACATCAGCCTCAAGCTCAGAAAGAAGCTCTTCATCAGCCTGCGGGATATTATCGGTGAGAATCCAGTAAGAACGAAAATAAAGTCGTTATGAAGCATGAACCTCATATGAGCAACCTGAATGATCCAATGGGCAACCAAGTACAACAAGAGCTGTCTCAGATCAAAAGAACACATTTTGCAGGAGGAGTCAAGCATATTTCAGCTACTTACTCTCAGCTCAGCAGGAGTGAACATGTGCCTTAAAATTACTGTAGCAGGAATCATCAGCTTCTTATCGTCATGCCCACCTAGTTAGAGGAAATTGTCAAGAAAACAAATGAAATAAGACCCTATTCTTGAATCAACTGTATAATTTAAAGCAACTGTCAAAAAACAGCAATCCAAATTACCCCATCCAAGCATTTAGTCCTCAACCTTATTTATCTTCCTTTCCTTTTGCTTGTCAGTTTTCTTTGAAACGAAAACATCACCTAAAACATGTACATATGCGATGGCATCAGTGACAACTGACAAGTTCTATAGCTGATGTATTTGATTTTGGCATCACGAAACAATACCTTTCTGCTCAAATTTGGCTGGACTTACAGACATATGAGTCTTACCACCAGGACAGAATGGTGTCCCATCCAACAATTGAACCGCTAAAGCTACAGAAGGCTCCTGAATCATTGGAAAAAGAAGGCACGTGAAAAAGAAATGCATAATGAGTCCAAATAATCCGAGCACGTTAACAAGGTGATACCTTGAAATATGTCACCAAGGCATCACCCTTCTTCCTGCCAGTTTCTCTATCAGTATAAATCTTCACTCGTGGCTTTTTAGTCTCTGGGTCCTGTATTATAAATTATCAGCATTTAAAGGTGTCTAAATGCTTTGACGTTCAGGAAAGAACTATAAATGCCACAACACAACCGTATGATTTTATAACATAATATTAATATAAGAGAAACAATAGTACCTGCTCAAAATAAAATATCACATAAATGTTGTTATCTTTTCGGTTTATAAGGCATCCACAACAACAAATATCATATCCATCTATGATGACCAATGGAAAGCTGTACCATTTCAGAGCTTGTACCTACAGCAGGGCACACCACGGGCTACAAGAACATCTGGAGACATCAATGTTGTCTTCTCCCCAAGCACTGCCAGCGATGCTGCGTGGATTAACAATACAAATTTATAGAACCTGCTAGACCACAACCGAAACATGCAGATGGCGAGCATGAGAAAGGACAAATACCAAGGCGGTCAGGGTTTCCTCCATATCCATGTACACGAATAACTTCCTCTAGCTCTGAGGCTCGGTCCCTAGGGACTGCATACCATGTCTTGGGTGCACCGGTGTGAAAGGAAGTTAACTGGTTTAGTGTAGTGAATGAAAAGCTAGCATATTTAAACTTTCAATCAATACATGACAAAAGTAAAGCAGCGCATACAATTACTAAGCACACAATTTTCATTTTCTCTGTTTTCTTCAAACATATATAACAGCATACCTATAGTCTCTAGGAGGCTGGGACTGTGTAATGCACGTTTCCACATAAGGTTCTATAGAACAAATAGAATAGCAATATTGATGTCATGCACCTTTTTTCTCGAGCATTAATCCAGGTAGCAGTCCAAAATTTCCTGTTGGCTTCCTTAAGAATAGCAAACAAAGATAGCAAGTAAAATGGTAATTCTTTGCAAACATGGTATAAAAGAAGGCAGGGATGGGAGCAAACCTTAGTACCAACAGGAAAGCAGATATCCATAGATCCTCAGGAACATAGCAACAAATCGTTAGTCAAAATGCACGTAAAGTAAATAGCAACATCATCATGCAGGGCAGTCAAACACTGTCTAAATTTCATGCAAAGTAAATAGCAACCCCATACACTTCGTAGTTGTTCTCTTTTCCTTCTAATTTTACAAAACAAGCATACACGATTTCTCAAATAACCTTTCCGAAGAAATCCCAAATAGTATAAAACGATCAATAGTTTTGGGTCAGTCTCGTGTACACAATACAAGAAACCATGCTAAAACTATAGATGTAAGCACAGAAGTCCTTACGGGACTATATACCGACCCATCGAGGAATTCAGCTTACAAGACATTTGTATATTCCTAGCCAAAAGAAGGTTGAGCTAAATGGACAGACCAAAATAGTTTAAGCTCTAACTTCAGCTGACTATTAATTAAAACATAATTTGTATAGTGCTAACAAAGGAAGACAAGATCATTGTCTTATAATTCCTTTTGAGATAAATGCACAATGTTTGACTGTCGGATTCCTCGATGGACAAAAATAGCATGTCCATTCTGCGAGTTTGAACATTGTGTTCTGCTTATAAAACCAGTTGAAGGAGTTCTACACAATACATGGTAGTCAGTTTTACTTGAATTGTTTCATATTAATTTGGTTTATCTCCATTGCTTCTTTCAAATATTTAAATAGATCGTGTATTTGCATCAAACATCTGGCTGAGCAAGGGAAAACGAAAAAATAGTCCCTTTTGATAATTGTTTTGTTTGTTCTATATTCTCCTTAACAAGTGCTATGTGCCAAGGCAAAATTTAGCTATGTGTTCTCCACATATACTTGTTCTCCGTCAGTGACTACATATACTTGTTCTCCATCAGTGCCTTCTGATTCACTATTATTTGTGTTGTTTAGGTTATTGCTATGCACCACACCTCTTTCCTTAGCTTATTTACTCTACCTGGTATGGTGACCGCCTTAGAATTAATGTGTTAAATAATTAGGCACATTCATGTTGAATTCTGACCAGTGTTTATTTCAGCTATGGCAAAACTAATGTGCTACTGAATATATATAAAGGTCACTGAAAATTCTAGAAAATAACAAATTCTTATTCCAGAAGTGTGTTGAACAGAAATGTTACCTTCTCTAATTGTTGATCATACATATGATGTTAAGCAGAAAAAAACAGACACCAAGTATATCCAACTGTGTTTAGTAAAAACACGGATAGAAGGTGAAGCCCCATGACTCTCAGGTTCCCTGTGTTGTATGAATCAACAGTAGAAGATTAGTATATCAATTAGAAATTAAACAAATAAGCAATTAGAAACTTACATAACTATCTATTCGAAGTCCCAAGTGCAGTGGCCTCCTCTTGTTCCCAATCCCCTTAATGGAGATGAAGCTACGGGGACGACTTGCCAGCCAGCCTGGCAAACGGTGTCCTCCATGTTACCCTCGGCATACAGATAGGCACGCATGGCCTTGAACGGGCCTGGGAACAGCTCGACCACACACAAATAAAAATCCAGGAACACCAGCACATCATACTACCCAAGTGCAGTGGCCTCCTCTTGATGAAGTGGACGGGGATGAAGTAGTATGTCCAGGCACACCACCACATCGTACCGCAGGAGTGGGCGGGGATGAAGAAGCGGGCGTGGGCGCACAGAAGAGTATGAGGATGGGGACGGGCCGCAGATCTGACCTGACCCAGTGACCCAAGTGCGTACAGCGGTGGAGATCACAGGCGAGGATGGTTAAGACACGGCGGCGGAGCTCCGGGGCGAGCATGGGCGGGGGCGTGCAGATGAGGATGAGGATGGGGATGGGCCACCAAATGCAGATCTGACCTGACCCAAGTGCGGACGGCGGCGGAGATCACGGGCTTGGGTGGTGAAGACGCGGCGACGAAGATTGCGGGAGAGCGTGGGCGGGGGCATGACGCGCGTGGTTGACGGGGGCAGGGGCACGGTGTAGTTGTGGACGCCCTCGTTAGGCTCATATAGAATAGTAGAGAATATGTATATGCCCGTGCATTGCTACAAAATCGATATGATAAAATAGAGCAAAAAATATGCATGTGTTTCCTCAATGTAGATTACTACATTATTCAGAAAACCAATTTGATAAGGGCATGGTACCATGCAGGGAAAACAGAATATGTACACACATAATGTGAGTACAATGTTTGGTTGAATATATACAAAATGCACATCAAAATCTGGTAGCCTTCCATGACTACGTGTGGGAAGACTAACTGCAATAAAGCACATAAGAATCCAAAAAAATGTGTCAAGTACAAAAATAACCAAAACATCAAAGGAGAAAGGCGTCACTATTTTAGAAATAAAACAAAGTCAAGTAGCTAGTACCACCAATAGAATTCGTTCCAAACCTCCCCCTACATAACAGAAGTGACATCAAGTGCATGTTTAAGACTTGTGTAAAGAATCTAAAAAGGTGGGGAGAATATGTGAATAGACACATTTGTGCCAGGAATGCAAACACTTATCCATGGGATTCTTGTTCCTAACATTTGACATTGTAGTGCTTGTCAACCAACAAAACATATTTGCTTATACCAAGTTAACAGAAAACTATACTAAAGTTGGACACCAGAAAAACAACTGTAATTATTCAGAATTGGTAAACAGTGACAAACAAAAGCAAGCAAATGCATAATATGACAGACATAATAGCAAAATGAGTAAATGAATTGTTTCTGACCAAAAAATGAAACACATATTAGGCCTACAGTGCTGCAAATTACATATAAACCATGAAACATCATCATTAGAATAAGTTGTGGATCAAGTTACCCAGATTAGCTTGTACGAACAGAGTGGGATGCTTCCCCATCATGTGTTGATCGACGTTAGTGCTTCTGCAAAATCCTCTTCATCTTGTCTCCTTTAGTGCAAGCTTGGACGAGCTACATCCGACCACCATCGTTGTTGTAGTCTGCGAAAATAACCTCGGAGAAGAGCACAAGCAGCAGAAATGTAAGGTACCGAGCTAAAAGAATCCTAGGATTTGAAAACAACCAATAGTGTCTGAAACTGAGCATATGTTAACCAGAGCATATACTATGGAGACAACACATGTTAAAGCTGAAACTGAGGAACTAAGGTTAAAGCGCTGCCTTATTCCAATTAACCAAAATCCTTGCCCTAACCTAATGTCTGCATCAGCAGTTCTTAAGCACAACTTAACACACGAAAAGAGATCTAGGGATTGGGGTTCTTACTGGGGCCTGAGAGCACAACAAGAAGCCCCTAAATTGGATGGGTGTGGGCTGGACGATGCCCCGGGCCTTCCAATTGCGTGCGGGCAACACCACTGCCAACTTCTCGGCGGAGTCTTCATCGCCCGCCGCCTTCTCCTTGCAATCGCCTGAGGTGGCCATAGGGGGAGCTCGGGGAGGGGCGACTCTGGCGTCCTTCGATCCGTTGGCGTCGACCTCACGAGCAGGGGAGGCAGCTAGCGAGGATCCGGGCATGGGCGGTCGCGCCGGGAGACAACACGGATGGCGAACTTGTCCTGCCCGTTGTTCCCTTTCTTGGAGCTAGAGGAGGAGGGCAAAGGCCACGACCACTCCGCACGGGGGGCGAGCTGGAGCTCCCGACAGTGGAGCTTGAGGCGTCGGGGTAGGTGCTGGCGGCGTGCCCACGGTGCTCTGCAGGCCCGTCAGCGAGAGGAGAGGGAGGAGCCACCGCATCGATTGTATGAACCGAGGCCAGATCTAGCGCTAGGAAGCTAGGGTTCGCCAGCGGCCCGCCATGTTCTCCATCGTGTCGTGATCACGTTACGGCGTCGTCCCCAATTCCTCCTGCAGCATGCGCCAACACCGATGCCGCAACGGCTCAAGCCGGAGAACGTCGCGGTCGCAGGCGACGAGGCGGCACCCTCGTATGGCGGCAACGAAGACCGAGGCCGGATTCTTCTCCCCCACGCACGGTGGGGCGTGCTACAGGAAGACCCGCGCGCGAGCGCGCCTGGAATCTCGATGAGGAGAGGCCGAGCATGACGCGATGGGCGTGGGAGTGGAGGCGAGCGGCGGCGGCTACAGGATTGGGAGAGTAGAGAAGGGGAACGACGACGGTTGTGCGCGATTGAGGAGAGAACAGCAGAACAGACGGATGGAACGCACGATACTACGGACGGTCTAGATAGATGTGAGGCAGAACGGCAGAACGAGGGGAGGCAGACTACTATTGCTTACTTAATAAGTAGTACAGTGCAATTCGGTTGAGCCGAACCAGATCCGGACGTCTATAAAATAGGACCCGAAGTGCTAGGGTTCAGTTTTTTATGCTCCACCTCGATTCATTAGCGACGCCGCGTGCGACGACGGCGGTTGCCCCAGAGCATACACGGCGGTGGACCCCCAACCGGTGGTCGCGACTCCATGATCTCGACGCACGGTGGCGGAGGTTCCTCGACCCGGAGTAGTGGCGGCTAGGGGTGTAATCGGATCGAATACGGACGGATATTAATGAAATCATATTTGTTTTCATATTTTTTTCGGATTCGAATTCGAATACGGATAGCTTCGAATACGAATACGAATACGGATATTCTCGAATACAAATACGGATAATCGTGGATCGAATATGGAGCTAATCGGACACGGATAGCGTTGGTAACGAATATTTTTGTCGGATATCGTGTAAGACACCATTCCATACATATCATAGTTGCAATCATTTAGCCCCTCCTTTAGTCTAAACATTTTTTAGGATTATATGTGGACCTATGCTACACCTCCATAAAATTCCATGAATTTCTAAGGCTAATTTGAGTATTATTAATTTCTTTATATAGAAAGTCATTAAAATGCAATTAAATTCATAAAATATTGATAACTATGATATGTGGTTTCACGTATTATTATGGTGGTTTCAAATGCAATCATTATGGGATTTATAAATAATGATATCATCTTGTGGATTTTATGGTTCAAACATTTTTGAGGATGCTATATGGACATATGTTACTCCTACGTCAAATTTTATGAATTTATGAGACTATTTGTGTATTATTAATTCCTTTTTGCAGAAAATCATCAAAATGTATTTAAATCCATAAAATATTCTAGCATCGGCCAAAAATTGTAAATAAGTTATCAAGACTAATAAACATTCCATAAGAGGATAACCTCAAGTCCCTACATGAAAATGAGAAAGTGAAGTAAAGGTTATATTGAAACTTGGATAGTTAAGCTGATTTCACGTGTAACTCACACAACAAGTGTAAGAAAATAAAAAGAATCACTGACATCTTATGGACTTTATGGCCTAAACATTTTTTAGAATTTTATGTAGGCAAATGTTAACCCTCATCAAATTTTATGAATTTCTAAGGCTATTTGTGTATTATTAATTATTTCTATAAAAAAATCATCAAAATACAATTAAATTCATAAAATAATCTAGTGTCTACCAAAAATTGCAAATAAGTTACCAGCACCAATAAATATTCTATTAAAGATAATATAAAGTCCCTATGTGAAAATGATAAAGTGAAGTATTGATTATATTGAAACTTGGATATCTATGGCGATTTCACATATAACTCACGCAATAAATGGAAGTGAAATGAAAGAATCCCTGTCACATTATGAAATTTATGGTCTAAACATTTATTAGAATTCAATGTGTACATATGTTACCCCTCCGTCAAATTTCATAATTTTTTAGGCTATTTGTGTATTATTATTTTCTTTCTGTAGAAAATCATTAAAATGCAATTAAATCCATAAAATATTATAATGTCGACCAAAAATGGCAAATAAGTTACCAAAACTAATAAACATCATATAAGAAGATAACCTCAAATCCTCATATAAAAATGATAAAGTGAAGTATTGATTATGTTAAAATTTGGATAGTTAAGGTGATATCACATGTAACTCATGTAACAAGTGAAAGTGAATTGAAAGAAACACTCGCAATCTTTAGATTTTATGGCCCAAACATTTTTAAGGATGCTATATGAGCATATATTGCTCCTCCGTCAAATTTCATGATTTTTTGAGACATATTTGTGTATTATTATAATTTTTTCTAGAGAAAATTATCAAAATGCATTTAAATTCATAAAATATTCCACTATCGACCGAAAATTGCAAATAGATTACCAGGATCAATAAACATTATATAAGAACATAACCTCAAGTCCCCATATGAAAATGATAAAGTAAAGTATTGATTATGTTGAAACTTGGATATTTAGGGCGATTCCACATGTAACTATCCGAATATCTGAAATCTGAAATCTGGTAAGATATCTGGGTAGATGTCCGGATATCCGAAATATGAAATCCAGACAGTTATCCGAGAAGATATCCGGATATCCGAAATCCGACGGATAATGGTCATCTCATATCCGCATCCGATATCCGAACTATACTATCCGAATTCGAATCCGAAATCCGAAAATTATGCGGATATCCGAAAAAAAACTATCCAGTCGAATAATTAGCCTCTTCGGACGGTCGGATGCTCGGATAATATCCGTACCGTTTACACCCCTAGTGGCGGCGGTTCCCAGGTCGGTGGCGGTGGCTCCCCGATCTAGAGGGCGAATGACAGCGGGGCCCTTGTGCGGGCAAACGGTGGCATCCCCGAGGCCCTAAGGAGGCGGCACTTCCAAGGCCGGCGAGCAAGCGGCGCCCATCGATGTGCGAGTAGCGACGGCGACGCATGAGGCGCGAGGTTCGAGCAAGCGGCGTCACGGAAGGTGCGAGATGCGCCCAGCGATGATCGCGCGTGACATCCTCCGATCCGGCGCAGTTTGGACGGCCCGAGTGATGGCCTACATTTGTGCTTGTGTCATGGACGACGTCCTCCAGCCACTACCTCCTTCGATTCATGTTTTCTTTTCGATTATCGTGTTTTATGCCTAGCACATGTATTATTTACGCTAAAAACTGTACAATTTTATGCTTGAACACTGAGTTCGTATATCAGTTTACTGCATGCACATTGGAAAGGCAATTCCTTGATTTATGTTGTTCGTAATTTGCGCGCATGCAATGGAAACTCCCACAATTTTTTTCCATAATTTTTGGATCTGTATAAAAATAGAAAACGCATGCATGCGGCTGCCATGTTTTTCGGATCTGTCATAAAAATAGGATCGTAATAACAACCTACTAGAGCTATCAACCTCTCATATTAACTCAGTATTTACTCTTATAATTGAGGAATTTTATGCTCAAAACTTAAGGTTTTTAGGCTCCACCCGGAGATGCGTCCACCAGTGAACAACATGCCAGATTTTTTATGCAGTGTAACGAATTGCATAAATACCTACACCGTGTAGTATAATTTGTATCAGTATATATCGTAAATCAGTTCTAATGCGTTTAACTGCATGGCTGGAGGGATCCTATATTTATGAAGGAAAATAAAAAACTAAATGCGATTTTTTGTTTCTATCCATGCAATTCATTTCCTTTCATTGTATATTCTTTTCATCATAAATTCGTGTGCATGCAGCTCGTAACAGATTTTATGCAGTATACCGAATTGCATAATTATCTATACAGTGTAGCATATTTAGTATCAGTATATATCATAAAATGATCATTACGAGTGTAGCTACATGGCTGTTGCAGCGATCCTAAATTTATGGAGGAAATAAAGCATTTAAAATAAAAACCGCCACACATATCTTTCCTAAATTTACGCGCATGCAAGGGAACGTGTTTGACTCATGCATGTATTTTGCCATAATTTTTGGTTCTGTATAAAAATAAAAACCGCATGCATGCGACTGCCATGTTTTTCGGATCTGCCATAAAAATAGGATCATAATAACAACCTACTAGAGCTATCAACATCTCACATTGGCTCGGTATTTACGCTTATAATTGAGAGATTTTATGCTCAAAACTTAAGGTTTTTACGCTCCAACCCGGAGATGCGTCCACCAGTGAACAACAAGCCAGATTTTTTACGCAGTGTACTGAATTGCATAAATACCTACACCGTGTAATATAATTTGTATCAGTATATATCATAAACTAGTTCTAATGTGTTTAGCTGCATGGCTGTTGGATGGATCATATATTTATGAAGAAAATAAAACATTAAATACGATATTTTGTTTCTATGCGTGTAATTCATTTCATTTCATTGCACATTTTTTCCATCATAAATTCGTGCACATGTAGCTGGTAACAGATTTTTATGCAGTATACCGAATTGCATAATTATCTACACAGTATAGTATATTTAGTATCAGTATATATCATAAAATGGTCCTTACAAGTCTAGCTGTATGACTGTTGCAGCAATATTAAATTTATGAAGAAAATAAAGCATTTAAAAATATAAACCGTCATACATATTTTTCTTAAATTTACGTGCATGGAAGTGAACGTGTTTGACTCATACATGCATTCCTTTTTTGCGAGCATGGGGCGGGTGGCGCACTGGGTTGAACCATGTTGCAGGGTGGTCGACCTGGACTTCTTTTAACTATTGAAACCCCAGGGCTTCCGTTATACCTGCCCTATATATATATTATGGATCATGATTGCCTTTTGGGCATATATTCAACATACACTTTTCATCGAAGTCAATTAATATGACACTCTATGTGATATGCACTTATTATTTATGAAATAACAAAAATATTTACTAATTTGAGGCCTTCATGTCTTTATTGCTTCAAAGTCTTGTATTTTTCACTTCAAAAATATAATACAGATGGTGGAACGGTCATATATGTAGCCCTTTATTCCATATGTACATATGGATCGTTGTCGCCATAGTAAAAATATGTACATATGGTTTAGCCAAATGGACATCAGCTTTAGTATATTGACATGTCTTTCACCACATGTTAAACTTGAGCCCCTTATAAGCTTTCACCTCGAATTTGCTGATGCCTAAAACAATCATGTTTGCTGGTTCCTCTTCTTTTCTGCAACAATTCGTCTTCGAAACTCTCCAAGAGCCCATATTGGGAACAAGTTACGGTAGTTTCCATAGTTGAAGTAAAAGGAACAATTGAAGCTCCCAATGTGTTCCTGTGATCAAACATAGGTGGGGTTTAGCACGCATATTGCCGAAACTATAGACCATGGGTTCTACAATAAGCTTGGTATATGTGCATTCAGATACAACTCATATCCATATGATTGTAGAAAATATGATTTTTATAGCTATATGATCCAATTCTAATGATTTACAATAGGAATTATACTGTAGAATTTCTATCTCATAATATTCAACTGTAGTTGAGTGCGTGCATGCTTTGCACAGAGGTTGAAATAAAGCCTTTCAATCTTTAGAAGCTCCAACTAAGATTAGTGACAAATCAAAGTGCAAGATAATCCTTACAACTACCAAATGGTGACGCCTAAAAGATGAGGCCTTACTTGTTGGGGAAACTCGCCTGACTCTTGTTGCATATTGATTAGTTCTTTTGCAGCACCATACAATGGTGTTGGATCTCGCTGAACCTATTTTGCATGCACATAAATGAACTATAAATCTTACATATAACAGTCTCATCATGCTCCAAATGTAACAACGTGTGGAATGTCTACCTGTCCAGCATAAATTAAAGCCAACATTGCCCAAGCTGTATTCACTAGATGAGGACTACTGGCCTCTGCATAGACCTGGTAAATCTTAAAATGAAGACCATCACTAATGATCTATATTGCTTTAAGAACTAAACTAATTGATGGACTGGCTAGATGGGAACAGTTCACATGATAACATTTAAATATTTTATCGAAGACCAAATATATGTGTACCATGCTATTCTAAGAAATATCAAACATGAAATGACCAAGAAGACACATAGTTAGGTAAGGGAAATTAAGAATTACCGCAGTTCCATGAGAAGGATATGTCTCACCCCATCCACCTGTGATTAGCTGCTTTGACAATAGAAAGCTACATGCTTTCCTAATAGAAGAACTGTTTTCATAAGTTCTTCCAGCAGCAACTAATCCTTGCACTGCAAATAATGTCCCATAAGTGTAACATACACCCCAAGTGCCAAACCTATTACGTAATTAGTAAATTAGTTCTTGTCTATGTGCATTAAAGAAATGGATAACATCATACAATATACAAGATGATTTTAAATACCATGTGCCATCCTTTTGTTGTTTGCTCTCAATAAATTTGGATGCTCCTTTAATACATTTTTTTATCTCTTCATCGCGATACCTTGGATACATTTCTCTGAACATAACAAGAGCTTGAATCGCAGACGACGTGCATTCGACCGACCTATCAATTTGTTGAACACAATAATTAGCTCACACACATATGAATAACATTAATGGTGTTTAAGTGAGAAAGTATTTTTCTTACGGGTGATCAACAACAATGTTTAGAAAAGTCTCGGAAGGGTTGAGAACCTATCACAAACATATTGAGGTATGTCATCAGTCGTGGCAAAGAAAATATGAATAACATTTCAAAATCCTAAACAAATCAACAAAACATGCAACCATGGAAAACACTTTTTGTTGGCAATGCAAGATTAAAAAATATTATCTTGCATAATAATGCTCATCTGTCTGTCATTTTTTGCTATGTGTATCTGTTGCATCAACTTATGAACCCATATTTACTAAAATTTGTTGTTTGCAGAGTTTAAGGTACGTGCAAATACTTGATTTCTTAAAGGTATTGTCAAGTCTGGAAATAATATGGCTATTTTCAATCGAAATCCCATATCCAAACTAATAAATCTTCACTATCATACAAAATTAATCAAACTAAATAGTTCATGTTCTACGGTCATTTAACCTATCTTGATACATTGGGCTGACTAGTTTCTTTTTTCCTTTGAGTGTTTGTTACCCATGCTAGAATATTTGTTGTTCACAAACTCAGTTACACACTAATAATAATGCAAGATAAAAAGTACTCACCTCCAACAAAGATGTAGTTCTCTTACGCTCGTATGTTGAAAATGAACCATCTTTATTCTTCAATAGAAAGAGAGATATCTATTAATACAATTTATGTGAAATACAAGATTTAAATTATCTTGATAATAAATATTTGTTGTTGCAGCTTTATCGATGGTACATTCTGAATTGGATTTTGCCATTAGAAAGGGTTTTTATAGAGGACTCAGATCTTTGTGCTATCAATTTTGATTTGAGCCAATGTAGTATATATGCAATATTATAATCCCTTTGTCATCAAATATAAGGTATCCGAGCAAGTTTAGTGCGTATTATATGGTGAAATATATGACACATATAACCCTCTCTGATTGTCATATTTGGATTAATGATAGATAGTCATAGTTGGTGTCGGTACCCTGAAACTAGGGTACCCCTTACTACTATATAAAGACGCAGTACCCACGTGGCTATTTATAGTCGCGTGGTAAAAGAGATGTATGTGGGACCAGGCCATGACCCGACCTAGCCTCGGGCGACTACTCTAGGCCAGTAACAGCACCTGACCCCACCACATGGGTGGGTCCGCTGCCACCACGTGTCCAGAGAAAGTGACATACTCTGAGGTATCAACAGTGAGTTCGGACCCCATGGGAAGGTGTCGGACCCCTGTATATACGGTCTGGGCCTCTAAGTTTGGTCCAGGACCCCCACGTGTGCGAACCAGAACCCTAGAATGGGATCCGGACCCCCGTATGGGGTCCGAGCCGCTCACAGTGGGGTTCCAGGTTCCAGGACAGAACATACTCGGGCCTTAATCAGGACCCAAGCGGGGGTCCAGAGCCGACACGTGTCCAGACCTGATCTGGTGGGATCCACACCTTATCACATACACTTCTGCTCCCCGCCCAGGCGGAGACCTGATGCTGCCACATGGCCTACTATGAGCGGTGTAAGCCAACGGGCGGAGCCTGACATAAAGCCTCTGGGCTACGCGCGTCTTTACATTCATTACGGATAAGACGTGTGTCTATCCATTCCAGTGACAGGCGGCACACCCAGTCCACGTTGCGTGGGCCTTTTTGTAGTTACTCACACGTTACCATAGCGAGGGCAATAACTCACCATTACTCGTGCGTTTCCAAGAAAAGGGTTACTGCCTATCAATGCTGCATGGACTGCAGTCATCATGACTCCCGCTGATTACTCATGCGTTACTAAGACAGAGGGAGCAACACAGCGTCCAATAAAGATCTTGGTGTGCTATCAGCATTAATTATTCACACAATGTATTCCTTCCATTAATTATTCATAAGAAATATTAAGACACCTTTTTAGTTTGGTAATTATTTGGATATGATTGTGAATCATTATTACCAGTTGTGCTTAAAAACTATCAAGAATTTGGTTATGTTATGCTTAGTTCAGGGTGCCTAGATGGTTTAGCTCTAAGAATCTTGCATTGGGCATATTCAACCTTGTAATGTTAAGAAGAAACTCAATTAGTTATCCCTCAAACTTAGACAATATTTTTATGTAGTATTCTTTGCACTTCTCAAAATTAACTTAAATATATTATAATACATTTAGTCCATTTAGTGCACTTTGTACTACCAATAAGAGCTATACCAAAAATAGTTACAAATATTAATCTATAGTTGTCATTTAGTTATCATGAAGGATACACTAACAAATTAAAAACACCCAAAGAAAATCCTGGAGGAGTCTACTAGTAAAGTTTGGTCCAACACAATAGGGGCAAGATGGTGCCACATGAGGGTGACCCAAGCATGCTACAAATGAATGGGGGATAAGGATACCACAATAGTAAGAGTAAAGTACTAAATTTTAGATGCCACCTCATTCTATATATCCCACATGGAAGGTGTTCTTTATTTACTCTCTCATGCAATAGACATGCAATGAGCATATCTGTTATTTTCTCTCTAGAATAAAGGGTTTCTAACCTCTCTCCCCACCATGGGCTATTTTTTGTTTTTAATAAATTATTAGTGTGGGCTTGTTGCATAAACTAGTTATAGAAGCTCATTGTCACATTTGGTTTATATAATGAGTCATCGATGATATTCGTTTGGTGCACTACCCACTAGTGCTAGAGTGAAGTGGATCTAGCCCAATTCGTTGTACCCATGAGCCAGTGCCCTCTCGGGTTGAAGTCCAATAGAGCTCATAACATAGCAATACCTTGGACCTAAGTTAGCCTAAAAGACCATTTGATAGGCAAGATTTTTCTAAACGCAAAAAGGTAAACAGTTGGTCACCTATCATTTAGCCATTTTTGGGATAAATGGAACATTGAACGGATGATACACAACCAATTAAATAAACAATTGAATAAAAACAACATACCAATGTGTAGCGTTTACACGGTATTTAAACTGGGCTAAACGATTGTTTAGACGAACAATATGATAGGTCAGTGCTGCTCTTATGCCACCCACCATCAATTCCACCGATGTGGGACATAAACCTAAAAGTAAGTGAGTGCCTAGGTGTGGCCTAGGACCTATGCCTAGGTGGAATGGTCAGATGACATAGCGCGACCACAAAATATTAACCATTGCTCACTACAACGGAGACTGACGGCGTCTTAATTATCTGTCAAAGTTTGAGTTTCCCTTCCAAGCTAGAAAGGGGTCAAGGTTCCACGCAACTCTTATCTATCTATTGGGACGGGTGCGAGGGTTGCCGTTAGAGTCGCTGAGCCCAGTAGCTACCTTGGAAGTTGCTACCATTTTTCCGTGCCTTTGTGTTGGGCTCGGGCCCCTGCAGCAAGAATGCAGCCCATTCTAGGTTAGGCGTAGGGTGCCTGCTATGGGGGACAAATATCCCCTGGGTCCACTAGAAGGCAAAAGGGCCTCGTGCGGGGCCTCGGGCCAGATACCCCATAAGGCCATCCCTTCGTGGGTCAGGCTAGAGCTTTTGGCGGAATGGGCCGACCTGAGAAGGCAACAGAATCAAGCCCAAGCAATCCGTCGAATCGTGCGCTATCCAAAGAAACCATACGACTTTCCCACGCATGGCGTCCTCAAATATCGGGTAGATTAGGGATGAGTCGGCGGTATTCTTGGGAGATCAGTTCAGTCGGTTCACTATTGTTTAGGAGACATGTGATCATGATGTACATATGGACTGCCCCACGGTCGTGTATATAAGGCCCAGGGGGTACCCCATCATTTTCATTGACCCTCTACCTATCTCATTAGCTTTTCTCTATTCAGGAGACATCGCTTGTAACCCACCACATATAGATCCACCCTAAGAAGTAGGGTATTACGCCTCTCCAAGAGACCCAAACCTGCAGAAAATTGTCTGTCTCTCCCTTTCATGCGTCCAGCATGAACCATTGAGTTACAATCAACAGCACCGTCCTACTCAAAAGCACCGCAAGGGTAACCCTAGGTGTGCGGTTGAGCTCTAAACACCGATAGCTGGCGTGCCAGGTAGGGGGTGTGTCGTTGATCCAAGCTAGCTTAATGGCCATCAACTCCAAGTGCAAATCACCCTTCACCCCGGAACTACGTTCTGCTTTGGAACCATCTCGTCCATAGCGGATGAAGAGGGAACCCTACACCGCGTGGCAAATCCACCGGAGAAGAAGCTTTCCTTGGAAATCCCGATGGGAGCCAAAACAGAATAGCACGTGGTGCCACCACTCGCACCCCAAGGGAAGATGACCCCATACAAACTGAAGGTCAAGAGCTCGCCTACTTGAAGAACTTTGTTGTCCACCTTGCCCATAGAGGAGTGGACACATATCACTCGAAAGAAGGAAGCAAACATCCTAAGTCAGGGGACGAGAACACGCCAAGCCATCTTTTTGATGCCTTCACTCTTAAAGGAGGATGAAAAGAAGAGCGCTATCGCGCCAGTTCCTTTCTACCCTGACGTCCTCTTCATTGGGGGGAGATTGGAGTCATCACCCATCTCCGACGACGAGCCTACCATGCAAAGGGAAGAACCTCCCCAGCGTGAAGCATGACGACGGAGGAACAAACGCCGGAACATACGACGACATCACGAAGCTGGGGAACGGGATCCGACGCAGCCCGTATCCTGAGACGAAGCCTCAGAAGTTGGGGAAACTCCTGACGAGCGAGTGCACCGAGAAAGGTGAAACTCTCACCATCGCGATCGCCGACAAGCTTAGGACCGAGAACGAGAGCAAGCTGAGCAAGGTGCAAGACTACGCCGAGAGAACCCTCTCTTCGCTCGGAACCTGTACCCCGACTTTGCTCGTGCAATGAACACGTCGAGTGAAGTTGGAGGGGTACTGGCCCAGATAGCTGATGGCCTCTTGCAAACCCCAGACGCGGAAGGCTATCGGCGGCTGCTTACTCAAGCAGCTAATCACCTTCTACCCATCGCTCATCCTGCAAACGACCTATGTCACGCCCTCAATAGCCGGTGAGACGCGCTGAGCTCCATCAACGCTTCACGCGACCGACGGCATGAAAATGAGGTAAGGCACTGGGAGGAGTATGACTGGGATCACGGCGTCCCGGCATGAAGTCGTACCACCCATGTTGAGTCAGCCACAGCCTCGACTAATGGGCCGTTGCGGGGACGATCGAGATGACATTCTACCGACTCCCCTCCCTAGGATCGACAACACGAACGCCGACATGAAGACACGTGCGAAGTACGAGCCCAAGCAGGACCCGGGCGGCTGGTTGGCCGTCTACACAACTGCGGCCCAGGCCACCGGATCAATGGAGGACGTGATGATGGTGTACTTGCCCATTGTCCTGGGGCAAGACACGTTGCAGTGGCTCCGACATCTACCCCGACATTGCATCGATGATTGGAGCGACTTTAGTCGGTGTTTCATTGCCAATTTCCAGTCCCTCTCTGACAAGCCGGCGCAGCCATGGGACCTCAAATCTATCAGGCACCAGAAAGATGAAACCCTCCGATCGTACCTCAAGAGGTTTCAGATAATGGGGAACCGCATCCCTAAAGTCCCCGAGGCGGCGGTGGTTGAAGACTTCTACCGAGGATCCAATGACTCGGCCTTCGTCCGAGCCATACTTTAGAAAGCACTAGCCACCTCCAAACAATTGTTCTGGGAGGCAGACCTCTACATCACCGCGGATGAACGGGCCCAGGACCTCATCGGAGGCACGAAACCCGCGTCACCCACGCCATGACGAGACGCGAACCAGCAGTCGAATAGACGCTGGGAGAAGAGGCCCCGCGAGGAGGTGCACACAGTCGGGCCACCCGTCGCCCAAGCCCGCGGCACACCCCGCAGTGGGGTATGGACACTGGATGAAATCCTCGACACCTAGTGCCCATACCACAAGGACATGTGCCACAACTTATGGAACTACAGGGACTTCAAGCACTCCGTCGGGCATGGCCGGCCATTCTAGCCTCTACCGCCTCCCTCACCGTGAGGAGAGCCTAGCGAGCCCAGGCAGCCTCAGCAGCAGGAAGGGGGAGGGGGTGGAGCTTTTCCACATGTTGATAGGGAGGTTAACGTCATCTTCGGAGGGCATGGAGCACAAGAGAACAGGTGGCAGCAAAAGCTCAACGACTGGCAGGTCCTCGTGGCTACCACCAGTGCCCCAGCTCCTTACCGGTGGTTGAAGCACGCGATAACCTTCAACCGAGCTGATAAATGGCTCAACTTTGATCATCCCAGTAAATACCCACTCCTCATTGATCCGGTGATCCGAGAAAGCCGGGTGAAGAAAGTATTAGTGGACGGGGGAAGCAGCATCAACGTCACCTTCCCCCGGACGCTCCAGGCCCTGGGGGTCGCACTCAAAGACCTCACCGAGTCAGATACTCCATTCTTCGGCATCGTGCCAATCGAAGGGGAGTACCCACTCGGGCACATCTACATGTCCATCACCTTCGGGCCCCAGAGAACTACAGAACTTAGTTCCTGAGGTTCGAGGTGGCGTGCTTCGACTGCGGGTACAACGCCATCATCGAAAGGCCAGGACTGGCGAAGTTCATGGCCATTCCACATTACCCTTATATGATACTGAAAATGATGGGACCTCAAGAAATCATCACTGTGCGTGCTGATTTCCATGGCGCCGCAGAGTGCTTCCAGGGAGCCATTCAAACAGCTCTCAATGCTGGGCCCCTGGCAGCTCTTCCCGCGCTGGAGAACATCAGGTCGGAGGAGGAAAATCTCACAATACCCACTAACAAAGCTTAGACCGTGACCTCTATACGGCCGACTGAAGAGACTAAGAGGATTAATCTGGGATTCTCTGATGAACACAAGACTGCCATCATTAGTTCCAGCCTTGATGACAAATAGGAAAGCGCGCTCATCTAGTTCCTGAAAGATAATCGGGACGTATTCGCATGGCAACCTGTGGATATGCTGGGAGTCCTGAGAGAACTGGCCGAGCACAAATTGAAGGTGTATCCTCAAGAAAGACCAATTCGACAGAAGCTACGTCGTTTCACGCCTGGTAAAAGGGAAGCTATTCGCGCCGAGTTAGCTCGCTTAGTGTCAGTAGGGTTCATTAGGGAAGTACTGCACCCTGAGTGGCTAGCAAATCCTGTTCTTGTACTCAAAAAGAATAAAGTTGATTGGTGCATGTGCGTCGACTATACTGATCTCAACAAGCATTGTCCGAAGGATCCCTTCGGGCTCCCTAGAATAGATCAGATAGTTGACTCAACCGATGGCTGCTCTATGCTCTCCTTCCTAGACTGTTACTCCGGATATCATCAGATCAGCTTGGCAAAAGAAGATGAGGAGAAGACTGCTTTCATCAAACCATTTGGAGCTTTCTGCTATACCTCCATGTCGTTCGGCCTCAAGAACGCTAGAGCGACATATCAGAGAGCCATCCAAACATGCTTAGCAGATCACTGGAGCAAGCGGGTGGAGGCTTACATCAATGATATGGTCATCAAAACAAAAAAAACCCAGAAAACTTCATCGAAGATTTGTTACTGATCTTCAACAGCCTGAGGGGCTACCGGTGGAAGCTGAACCCAGAAAAGTGTGTCTTTGATGTACCAGCCAGAAAGCTGCTCGGATTCATTGTCAGCCATCAAGGAATTGAAGCAAATCTAGAGAAGATCGAGGCCATCATGAGAATGGAAGCGCCACGGTCGTAGAAAAAGGTGTAAAGGCTTACTGGATGCATGGCAATTCTGGGCAGGTTCATATCAAGGCTAGGCGAGAAAGGAATGCCATTTTATAAATTACTCAGGAAGGTGGACAAGTTTCAGTGGACCACAGAAGCACAGGAAGCTCTAGAGGCACTGAAGAAGTTCTTGACCACTCCGCCAGTACTCAAGCCACCATGCCGAGCTACGCCTGGTCAGCCGGCAAAAGATCTGCTCCTATATATCTCCTGCACGACTCAGATGGTAAACACCACATTAGTAGTCGAGCGGGCGGAAGAAGGACACGCATACCCGGTACAGCATCCAGTTTATTTCATCAGCGAAGTCCTTGGGCCCTCAAAGATAAGGTATCCTCAAGTCCAAAATCTACTGTACGCGGCACTTCTAACCACTCGCAAGCTCCGGCACTACTTTGATGACCACAAAGTCATAGTAGTCACAGGATTTCTAATAGGTGACATTCTTCACAATAAAGAAGCTATTGGAAGAATAGCCAAGTGGGGGTGCGAGCTCGGAGCTCATGACATAGAGTTCCGACCCCGTACGGCGATAAAAACTCAGGCACTAGTGGACTTCATATCAGAATGGACTGAGCACCAGGTCCCAGAAAGTCTAGAGGTCACTGAAGTATGGAGAATGTACTTTGATGGCTCGCTGAAGCTATAAGAAGCGGGCGCAGGGATTCTCTTTATTGCTCCCGGAGGTGAACAACTTAAGTATGCACTCTAGCTTTTGTTTCCAGCATCCAATAACGCAGCGGAATACAAAGCACTGGTCCACAGGCTGAGCATCACCATTTCACTTGGCATCAAGAAGCTAATGGTGTATGGCAATTCACTGGTAGTCATAAGTCAAATAAACAAAGATTGGGAGTGCTCGACCGACTCGATGGGCAAATATTATGCAGTCGTGCGGAAGCTGGAGGACAAGTTTGAAGGATTAGAGTTCCACCATGTGGAAAGGGATCGCAATGCAGCGGCTGATGCATTGTCGAAGCTGGGGTCAAGTCGGGCCCAAGCCCCACCTAGGATCTTCATCCAAGAAATACAACAACCAAGCATCGTCACGGATCAGATGAAAGAATGCAACGCCCTGAGTCAATCATCAGGTACATAAAGAATGAAGAGGAGCTGGATGACAATGCTGCAGCAGAACGCATTGCAAGACAGTCATCCCACTACACCATTATAGGGGGCTTGCTGTACAGAAGAGGCACAGGAGGAGTCCTCATGAAATGCATCCACTCGGCCACTGGGAGACAGCTATTAGATGAAATTCATGCCGGTCAATGTGGTGTGCATGCTGCATCAAGGACTCTGGTGGGAAAGGCTTTCAGATCCGGGTTCTACTGGCCAACTGCAAAGAGTGACGCTGCCGAGTTAGTCCAGAAGTGCGAGGCATGCCAATTCTTGTCAAAACAGCAGCACTTGCCCACGCAGCGGCTGCAGACCATTCCTGTAACCTAGTCATTTGCATGCTAGGGGCTGGACATGATCGGACCTTTCAAGAAAGCTTAGGGAGGTTATACTCATATACTGGTTGTAAGTGACAAATTTACGAAGTGGATAGAATACAAGCCCATTTCTTCCTTGACCTCAGCAAAGGTAGTGGAATGCATCCATGAGATAATGTTCAGATTCAGAATACCAAATAGCATCATCACTGACCTGGGATCCAACTTCACCAGCTCGGAGTTCTTTGATTTCTATGAGCAAAGGAGTATCCTGATCAAGTACCCAGCAGTGGCACACCCAAGAGACAATGGGCAGATGGAAAGAGCCAACAGAATGATATTGGATGCACTCAGAAAAAAGGTATTCGACAAGAGTGAGAAGCTTGCGGGGAAGTGGATCAGGGAACTGCCATACGTGGTCTGGAGCCTATGAACCCAGCCTAGTCGAGCTCTGCATGGAAACACCCCGTTCTTCATGGTGTATGGGTAGGAGGCAGTGCTACCTGCCAATCTGATCTTTGGGGCGCCTAGGCTAACCTTTGAAAGCATAGCTGAAGCAGAAGCAACCAGGCTAGAGGACATTGATGTGCTAGAGGAGGAACGACTAAACATGATAATTCAGTCGGCCAGATACGAGCAGACTTTGAGGCTCTACCACGATAAAGCTGTGCAACACCGATCCTTTGCGGTGGGAGACATGGTCCTCTACCGGGTACTAACGGGGGAGGGACGACACAAGCTATCACCACCATGGGAAGGACCATTTGTCGTGGCAGAGGTCACACGGCCGGGATCCTATCGGCTTACTCAGATGGACGACATCGAGGTGGGGAACTCATGAAATATCGAGCACCTCAGAAAGTTCTACCCTTAGTGATACCTCAAAAGTCTCGAGAGCAAGTTGTACTCTGTAATCAGAAGGTTTCATCATCAATAAAGCTTTCATCTTCCAAAGGCATTCAAGCTCTTGATTGACAACTGACTTAGATTGGGCTCGACTCGAAATCGGCATGACATGACTTAGGGTGATCACTATGCCCTACTAACGGAGCAATTGGCTTAAGTCGGTGTGACATGCTCACGCTTACATGACTTAGGGTGATCATTATGCCCTACTAACAGAGCAATCGGCTTAAGTCAGAAACGCCTTAAGTCGGTGTGACATGCTTACGCTTACATGACTTAAGGTGATCACTATGCCCTACTAACGGAGCAATCGGCTTAACTCAGAAACGCCTTAAGTTGGTGCGACATGCTCACGCTTACATGACTTAGGGTGATCACTATGCCCTACTAACGGAGCAATCAGCTTAAGTCAGAAACGCCTTAAGTCGGTGCAATATGCTCACGCTTACATGACTTAAGGTGATCACTATGCCCTACTAATGGAGCAATCGGCTTAAGTCGGAAATGCCTTAAGTCGGTGCGACATGCTCACGCTTACATGACTTAGGGTGATCACTATGCCCTACTAACGGAGCAATCAGCTTAATCCGGAAATGCCTTAAGACAATGCGACATGCTCACGCTTGTATGATTTAGGGTGATCACTATACCCTAGTAGCAAAATAGCCAACTCAAATCAGGAGTACTTCGAAAAAAAGAAATATCTCGCTTACACTGTCAAGGGTGTTTTTCATCACTCCGCCGATGGAACAATCAGTTCAAACATAACAATTGCACACATATAAAACTCATATTACACTTTTTCTCTAAAAGGTGCTAACTCGATAAACAAGTGTTTTTTAGGCAAATCATTGCGCTGGAGTATTCTTGCAGGAAGCATCATTTGCAGGAGCAACAGAAGAAGATGGAAGGCTTGCGGCATCAGGCGCGGCCACGACATCGGCGACAATGTCTTCAGGCACCACGACGCTGGGTCTCCTCATCATGATCCGCCCGGCGTGAACAGCCTTATCCATGGCCTTGTCACGCATTGCTTTCATGATGACGCGGTCATCCTCCAAGGCCTTGATAGTGAGGCGAGCAGCCTCCAGCTCCTGCGTGACAAGCTTCTTGGAGGCACGCAGCTCCTTGACGGCAGAATCTTTGGTGGACAACAGCTTGCCGAGTCGGGACACCTCATCCTGGGACGCCCTTAGCTCGTCGTGATGATGGTCCAAATCAGACATGGTAAAGCGATCGCTCCTCTCTAGATTGGTCAAGGAGGTGCTGGCATCATGATACAGTCTGTCCAGATTATCACGAGAAGCAACGAGTGCTCGTTTTTCCTCCTACAAGCAAGAACAACACTAAGCATTGAAGCAAGGGAAACAAAACAGAAGCAACCGAGAGAGTTTACCTCATGTGCCGTCTTCTCGGAGTTGAGCCATGCATTCAGAGAGGAGTTCAGGGAGCGAGCACCGTCCAAGAAAGCAGAAGTTAGGCTTAAGTCGTCCTGGCTCTGAGAATACTTCTCCTCAATATCAGAGCACCATCGAGCGAAATCTGATAAAGCAGTAGAAGAAAAGCATAGGATACTGAATGAGCTGAACAACGGAAGTAAAAAAGGGGAAACTATGAGCTCACTAACCAATGTTTGATGCCCTCAGATCATCTATTTGTTTTTGAAGTAGTAGAGGGTTCCACTACATCAAAGATGAAACTTGGTCGGGGACAGGAGCACCACATAATCTCAGTTGGGCAGATACACCACCAAGAACATCCTATGATTATGAAAAGATAAGCAAAAAGCTAGTTTGCCAAAGGGAGCAGTAAAAAAGCAAAAGATGACTCACCTGAAGATTGGAGAGGAACAAAGGAAGATCCAAAGCAAGAAGAGCTGATACATTGCTTGATGAGGGGAGTTCAGCGGAAACGATATCAAAGGCATGACTCAGAGGAACCTTAGCCCCATCAGCAGGCGGCAGACTCCTAGCGTCAAGTTCACTGGCCTCTAAAGTGACCAGACCAGCGAGAGTCATAGATAGATGTGTCACCGCAGCCTCCTCAGACTGGACTGGCAGCGATCCAACGTGGACGTCCAGGGAAGCAGTAGAGGGGGAACCTAACCCAACACCCTCGGGGGCCGGGTCGCACTCAGCGCCACCCTCGGGGGCTAGGTCCTCTGTGGCAGCCACCTCTAAGGCTGAGGATCCCTCAGTCATGTTCATAGGAGCCGAGTGACTCGGGTCAGCGTCTTCGTGAGCTAGACCGCCCTCCAAGGTCGACGAAGCACGAGAAACTACACGGGTTATCTTTTGCCCGGCAAGATCACACGGCAGAAGACCATCATCTGGGACCTCTAAATAGATAGTGGGATTGTCAGCTTGAGGAGGCTATGATAGAATGTCCTCAGGGATGATCTCTTCCAGCGCTTGGTCAAAATCAGATATTGACAACCCATGAAGGCTGACAAGTGCTGACAGGTATTGCATGGGAATGTCGCTGCCGCTGTTGCGACGGCTCTTCTTGCAGCGGAATTTCTTCCTCTTCCTCCTCTTCCTCATCAAGCGCACCGCCGACAACCTGAACATCGTCGCAACCTCCGACATTGTCCTCGAGGATGGTTCACTCGACGTGAACGCTTGCAGCGAGCACCTTTTGGTTTCTGGATTTCCTCGTCTTCACCAAAGTCTTTCTCAATCGCAACTGCCGTCGGCTCAGCGCGGGTAGAGCCAGATGATTCTTCGACCAGCAGGCTAAGAACAACATTTATCTCAGCATCATCAGTGATGGACAACATCTCAAAGTGAGTCTGTTTCTTAGCCTCAGGAAGATTTTGGAGGGGAGCAATTAAGGCCTCAATGTCATCTGAGGAGGGTCGCACTCTATGGCCCGGGCTGCCATCTTGAACTGGAGGATTGGAAACAAAATTAGAGAAGGGACACTGCAAAGGCAGGTTCTAGGCAGAGTAAGACAAGGGGGTGCCAACATTTGAAACCTTGCCCCTTAACATCAGATCAAGTCGGCTTAGTAGGTCCTCATTGGGAATTCGTCTGTTTGTAACTCGGGTAGAATCGTTGACCTCGGTATACAAGTAAGCAGGATATACTATGTCCTTCAGAGGTTGGATGTTCTTGAAGACAAAGTCAGCAACCACGGCTTCAGCAGTCAGGCCCCTGTCCTTCAGTAAGCAAATCTCAGCAAGCAACACCTTGGCTTTAGCTACCTCTAAATAAGTGGGGGACTCTACCCAGTTGGGCGTGCGACCGTCGGGTTGCCTCCCTGATCGAGGGGGAAGGACTTGTGATTCTCCATAGTGAACCACTCGAGGCACCATCCCTTGATGCTGTCCTTGAGAGGGATATCAAGGTATTCCACTTTCCTCCCTCGGCGAAGCTCCAAACTAGCGCCACCGACAAGCTAATGTTATCCTCCGGCTATACCGGGCCGACATTGGTAAAGATACCTCCAGAGCCCAAAGTGGGGAAGGATTCCAAAAAAGGCCTCACACAGGTGTACAAAAATGGCAATTTGAAGAATGGAGTTAGGATTTAAATATGTAAGATTTAAATCATAGAAATCAAGGAGATCACGGAAAAATGGAGAAACAGGAAGAGCAAGCCCTCGGATGAGGAACGACACAAAAACGACGGCCTCGTGGGTGTCCTCTATCGGAACAGTGACCCCGCGCTAGATCCGCAAAGAACACAGTTCTTGAAAGGGAAATGTGCCCTTGGGCCATTTTCTAAGTATTTTGGTGATTGAGCGCCAACACAAGTGCTTAAGTGTTAATCTATGCCTATTGATGGACAAAGTGCAAATCAAGAGTAAAGGTATGTTTCTAAGACTTAGTACATTGTTTTGGAGACTAATGTATTGTGTCTAAGTGCTGGAAACAGGAGAAATCAATTTGGAGATGACTTGGCTCGTTCAGCCAAAGTCTGCTCAGTCTGGGTGCACCGGACAGTGTCCGGTGCACCAGGCTGGCTCTAGCGAACTTGCTGTTCTCGAGACTTCGACGGCGGTGTACGGCTATAAATCACCGGACTGTCCGGTGGTGCACCGAACTGTCCGGTGAGCCGTTCACAGGCGAAGTCGTCGCTCTCGGGAAGTGATTAACGGCGTACGGCTATAATTCACCGGACTGTCCGGTGGTGCACCGGACTGTCCGGTGAGCCAACGGTCAGCCGGGCCAACGGTCGGCCGAGGATTCCGCGCGTGACGCGTGGCCGAGCCAACGGTCACAAGGGGGCACCGGACTGTGTGGTGTGCACCGGACAGTGTCCGGTGCGCCAACGGCTCTAAATCTGCAACGGTCGGCTTCACCAAATAAGGAAAGAAATCCTCACCGGACAGTGTCCGGTGGTGCACCGGACTGTCCGGTGCGCCAGGCGACAGAAGGCAAGAATTGCCTTCCTGGAATGCTCTCAACGGCTCCTAGCTGCCTTGGGGCTATAAAAGGGACCCCTAGGTGCATGGAGGAGAACACCAAGCATTCTCTAAGCATTCCTAAGCACCAAGACTTCGATTCCGCGCATTTGATTCTTTGTGATAGCAACTAGAGCTCTATTTGGGTTGTGAACTCGTCGGGTTGTGTTGTGAGCTCTTGTTGCGACTTGTGTGCGTGTTATCGCTCTGATTTTGTGTCTTGTGTGTGTTGCTCATCCCTCCCTTACTCCGTGCTTCTTTGTGAACATCAAAGTGTAAGGGTGAGAGGCTCCAAGTTGTGGAGATTCCTCGCAAGGGGGATATAGTAAAGCAAAGCAAAACACCGTGGTATTCAAGTGGGTCTTTGGACCGCTTGAGAGGGGTTGATTGCAACCCTCGTCCGTTGGGACGCCACAATGTGGAAGTAGGCAAGTTTTGTACTTGGCCGAACCACGGGATAAACCACTGAGTCTATCTGTGTTGATCTTCTTGTGGTTGTTGTGTTTCGCAAGAACTCCTCTCTAGCCACTTGGCTTTATTGTACTAACATCTAATCAAGTTTTGTGGCATTAAGTTTCAAGTTTTACAGGATCACCTATTCACCCCCCCCCCCCTCTAGGTGCTCTCAATTGGTATCGGAGCCGTTCTCTTCAAGAAAGGGACTAATCGCCCGAAGAGATGGATCCTAAGGGCAAGGGGATTGTGATCAATGATAAGGAGAACGAGTCCTTCGTCAACGAGCCGAAAGATGATAAGCCTACCGACTCGGGCTCGGGCCACAAACGAAAAGATGGGAAGAAGAAGAAGACGAGGTGCATCAAGGAGATCGTCTACTACGACGACAGTGATGAGTCCTCTTCTTCCGAAAAGGACAACGACGACAATGACTACGACAAAAGGAAAACGATTAATTCAAACTTCTCTTTCGATTATTCTCATATTCCGCAAAGTACCAATGCTCATTTACTCTCCATTCCACTTGGTAAACCTCCTCACTTTGATGGAGAGGACTACGGATTTTGGAGTCACAAAATGCGTAGTCATTTGTTCTCTCTCCATCCAAGCATATGGGAGATAGTAGAAAGTGGAATGAAATTTGATAGTACTGATAGTCCCATGTCCATTAATGAGCAAATCCACAAAAATGCACAGGCTACTACTGTTCTTCTAGCTTCATTGTGCAGGGACGAATACCATAAGGTGAGCGGCTTGGATAACGCCAAGCAGATCTGGGACACCCTCAAGATCTCACATGAGGGGAACGACGTCACCATGCTCACCAAAATGGAGTTGGTGGAGGGCAAACTTGGAAGATTCGCAATGATCAGGGGCGAGGAGCCAACCCAAACGTACAACCGGCTCGAGACCCTCATCAACAAAATAAGGAGCTACGGAAGCACGCGATGGATGGACCACGACGTCGTCCGCCTTATGCTAAGGTCTTTTACCGTCCTTGATCCACATCTTGTGAACAACATTCGTGAGAATCCTGGGTACACCAAGATGACGCCCGAGGAGGTACTTGGAAAGTTCGTAAGCGGGCGGATGATGATCAAGGAGGCTAGATACGTTGATGATGCGTTGAATGGCCCAATCCAAGAGCCTCAAACCATTGCTCTCAAAGCAACGAGGAGCAAGGAGGTGCTACCTAGCAAGGTGGCGCAAGTTGAGGCGGCCGGGCTTAATGATGAAGAAATGGCCCTCATCATCAAGCGCTTCAAGACGGCGCTAATGGGCCGCAAGGAGCATCCCAACAAGACCAAGACAAAGGGGAAGCGATCATGCTTCAAATGTGGTAAGATTGGTCATTTTATCGCTAATTGCCCCGATAATGTAAGTGACCAGGAACAAGGGAACAAGAGGGAGAAGAAGAAGGCATACAAGAAGGCTAAGGGCGAGGCACACCTTGGCAAGGAGTGGGACTCGGATTGCTCGTCGTCCGACTCCGACAACGAAGGACTCGCCGCAACCGCCTTCAACAAGTCATCCCTCTTCCCAAACGAGCATCACACTTGCCTCATGGCAAGGGAAAAGAAAGTAAGCACTCGTGATACTAGTACTTACGCTTCCTCAAGTGATGAAGAATCTAGCGATGATGAAATAGACTATTCATGCTTATTCAAGGGATTAGATAGAACTAAAGTTGATAAGATTAATGAATTGATTGATGCTTTGAATGATAAGAATAGATTATTAGAAAAGCAAGTGGACCTTTTATATGAAGAACATGATAAGTTTGTAGAGGCTCAAAAATCCCTTGCTTTAGAAATCAAAAGGAATGAAATGCTTTCTTGTGAATTGTCTACATGCCATGACTCTATTTCTAGCTTAAAGAGCATAAATGATGATTTGAATGCTAAGTTAGAAATGGCTAATAAATCAACATCTTGTGTAGAACATGTTACAATTTGCAATAGGTGTAAAGATTTTAATGTTGATGCTTGTAATGAACACCTAGTCTCAATTTCTAAATTGAATGATGAATTGGCTAGTCTTAGTGCCCAACTTAAGACTAGCAAGAGTGAAATTGAAAAAATAAAATTTGCAAGGGATGCCTACACGATTGGTAGACACCCCTCAATTAAGGATGGTCTTGGCTTCAAGAGGGAAGTCAAGAACTTAACAAGCCATAAGGCTTCCATCTCCGCCAAGGAGAAAGGGAAGGCTCCTATGGCTAGTAGTGCTCAAAAGAACCATGCTTTCATGTATCATGATAGGAGACATTCTAGGAATGCTTATAGAAGTTATGATGCTCATGCCATGTTTGCTTCTAGTTCTTCTATTATGCATGATAGAAATTTTGCTAGGAAAAATGCTATGACTAGAAGAAATGTTGCTCATGTTCCTAGGAAAGCAAATAATGAACCTTCTACAATTTTTCATACTTGCAATGCTTCCTTTGCTATTTGTAGAAAGGATAAGAAGGTGATTGCTAGGAAGTTAGGGGCAAGATGCAAGGGAGATAAAACTTGCATTTGGATCCCTAACACCATTGTGACTAACCTTGTAGGACCCAACAAGAGTTGGGTACCTAAAACCCAAGCCTAAATTTGCCTTGCAGGTTTATGCATACGGGGGTTCAAGCTGGATTATCGACAGCGGATGCACAAGCCACATGACGGGGGAGAAGAAGATGTTCACCTCCTACGTCAAGAACAAGGATTCCCAAGATTCAATTATATTCGGTGATGGGAACCAAGGCAAGGTGAAAGGGTTAAGGAAGATTGCTATTTCATCTGAGCACTCTATTTCTAATGTGTTTTTAGTTGAGTCACTTGGATATAATTTGCTATCCGTTAGTCAATTATGTAATATGGGATATAATTGTTTATTTACAAATGTAGATGTGTCTGTCTTTAGAAGAAGTGATGGTTCATTAGCTTTTAAGGGTGTATTAGACGGCAAACTCTATTTAGTTGATTTTGCAAAAGAGGAGGCAGGTCTAGATGCATGCTTAATTGCTAAGACTAGCATGGGCTGGCTATGGCATCACCGCTTAGCACATGTGGGGATGAAGAACCTTCACAAACTTCTAAAGGGAGAACACGTGATAGGTCTAACAAATGTTACTTTCGAAAAAGATAGACCTTGTGCAGCTTGTCAAGCAGGTAAACAGGTGGGAAGCTCTCATCATGCAAAAAATGTGATGACCACATCAAGACCTCTGGAGCTGCTTCATATGGACCTCTTTGGACCCATCGCCTATCTAAGCATAGGAGGAAGTAAGTATGGTCTTGTTATAGTTGATGATTTTTCCCGCTTCACTTGGGTATTCTTTTTGCAGGATAAAACTGAAACCCAAGGGACCCTCAAGCGCTTCCTAAGGAGAGCTCAAAATGAGTTTGAGCTCAAGGTGAAGAAGATAAGGAGCGACAACGGGTCCGAGTTCAAGAACCTTCAAGTGGAGGAGTATCTTGAGGAGGAAGGAATCAAGCACGAGTTCTCCGCTCCCTACACACCACAGCAAAATGGTGTGGTAGAGAGGAAGAACAGGACACTCATAGACATGGCGAGGACGATGCTTGGAGAGTTCAAGACACCCGAGCGGTTTTGGTCGGAAGCCGTGAACACGGCTTGCCACGCCATCAACCGGGTCTACCTTCACCGCCTCCTCAAGAAGACTTCGTATGAGCTTCTAACCGATAACAAACCCAATGTGTCTTACTTTCGTGTATTTGGGAGCAAATGTTACATTCTAGTAAAGAGAGGTAGAAATTCTAAGTTTGCTCCCAAAGCTGTAGAAGGGTTTTTATTAGGTTATGACTCAAATACAAAGGCGTATAGAGTCTTCAACAAATCATCGGGTTTGGTTGAAGTCTCTAGCGACGTTGTATTTGATGAGACTAATGGCTCTCCAAGAGAGCAAGTTATTGATCTTGATGATGTAGATGAAGAAGTCGTTCCAACGGCCGCAATACGCACCATGGTAATTGGAGATGTGCGGCCACAGGAGCAAAAGGAGCAAGATCAACCTTCTTCCTCAACAATGGTGCATCCCACAACTCAAGACGATGAATAGGTTCGTCAAGAAGAGGCGTGTGATCAAGGAGGAGCACAAGATGATCATGTGATGGAGGAAGAAGCACAACCGGCACCTCCAACCCAAGTTCGAGCAACGATTCAAAGGAATCATCCCGTCGACCAAATTTTGGGTGACATTAGCAAGGGAGTAACTACTCGTTCTAGATTAGTTAATTTTTGTGAGCATTACTCCTTTGTCTCTTCTATTGAGCCTTTCAGGGTAGAAGAAGCCTTGCTAGATCCGGACTGGGTGTTGGCCATGCAAGAGGAGCTCAATAATTTCAAGAGAAATGAAGTTTGGACACTGGTGCCTCGTCCCAAGCAAAATGTTGTGAGTGGGTGTTCCGCAACAAACAAGACGAGCACGGGGTGGTGACAAGGAACAAGGCTCAACTTGTGGCAAAAGGTTATGCCCAAGTCGCAGGTTTGGACTTTGAGGAGACTTTTGCTCCTGTGGCTAGGCTAGAGTCCATTCGTATTTTGCTAGCATATGTCGTTCACCATTCTTTCAGGTTGTTCCAAATAGATGTTAAGAGCGCTTTCCTCAACGGGCCAATCAAGGAGGAGGTGTACGTGGAGCAACCCCCTGGCTTCGAGGATGAATGGTACCCCGACCACGTGTGTAAGCTCTCTAAGGCGCTCTATGGACTTAAGCAAGCCCCAAGAGCATGGTATGACTGCCTTAGAGACTTTTTAATTGCTAATGCTTTCAAGGTTGGGAAAGCCGATCCAACTTTATTCACTAAGACTTGTGATGGTGACTTATTTGTGTGCCAAATTTATGTCGATGACATAATATTTGGTTCTACTAACCAAAAGTCTTGTGAAGAGTTTAGCAGGGTGATGACTCAAAAGTTTGAGATGTCGATGATGGGCGAGTTGAACTACTTCCTTGGGTTCCAAGTGAAGCAACTCAAGGACGGCACTTTCATCTCCCAAACAAAGTACACGCAAGACTTACTAAAGCGGTTTGGGATGAAGGACTCCAAGCCCGCAAAGACTCCAATGGGAACCGACGGACACACCGACCTCAACAAAGGAGGTAAGTCCGTTGATCAAAAGGCATACCGGTCTATGATAGGGTCTCTACTTTATTTATGTGCTAGTAGACCGGATATCATGCTTAGTGTATGCATGTGTGCTAGATTTCAATCCGATCCAAGGGAGTGTCACTTAGTGGCCGTGAAGCGAATTCTTAGATATTTAGTCGCTACGCCTTGCTTCGGGATCTGGTATCCAAAGGGGTCTACCTTTGACTTGATTGGATATTCAGATTCCGACTATGCTGGATGTAAGGTCGATAGGAAGAGTACATCGGGGACGTGCCAATTCTTAGGAAGGTCCCTGGTGTCATGGAATTCTAAGAAACAAACTTCTGTTGCCCTATCCACCGCTGAGGCCGAGTATGTTGCCGCAAGACAGTGTTGCGCGCAACTACTTTGGATGAGGCAAACCCTCCGGGACTTTGGCTACAATCTGAGCAAAGTCCCACTCCTATGTGACAATGAGAGTGCTATCCGCATAGCGGATAATCCTATTGAGCACAGTCGCACAAAGCACATTGACATCCGGCATCACTTTTTGAGAGACCACCAGCAAAAGGGAGATATCGAAGTGTTCTATATTAGCACCGAGAACCAGCTAGCCGATATCTTTACCAAGCCTTTAGATGAGAAGACCTTTTGCAGGCTGCGTAGTGAGCTAAATGTCTTAGATTCGCGGAACATGGATTGATTAATAGCATACATGTGTTTATGCCTTGATCATGTTCCTTATGCATTTTGTTGTTTATTTATGGTGCTCAAGTTGTACAAGTACTCCCCGGACCTCACAAGTCCATTTGCAAGAGATGCACACATTAAGGGGGAGGTGTGCTACAACTTGACCCTTTGAGACTAACCGTGTGCTTGAGTTTGCTTGATTTAGTCTCAAAGGTGGATTGAAAAGGAAAGGTGGACTTGGACCATGAAAGACTTCCACTGCACTCTGATGAGAGGGTAACTTATTCCAAAGTCATCCCATGTACTCTTATTGCCTTTGTATTCTTATTTGAAGATTTTGGTGAGGCAATGGGGTTCAAGGGCCAAAATTGATCCTGTTTTGGTGCTTGATGCCAAAGGGGGAGAAAATAAGGTCAAAGCAATAAATGGATCAGCTACCACTTGAGAAATTTTGAAAATAGTAGAATAGAGCTTTTGGTTTGTAAAAACTCTCTTGTTGTCTCTTTTGTCAAAAGTTGGCCTCTTGTGGGGAGAATAGTCGATTATGGGAAAAAGGGGGAGTTTTTGAAATCTTTGATCAATTTCTCTTGGAACGACTCTCTTTATGTCTCAGCAAGTGTGTTTGACTTAGAGATAGGAAATTGAGGTTAATTTGCAAAAACAAAACCAAGTGGTGGCAAAGAGTGATCCATATATGCCAAATTTGAATCAAAACAATTTTGAGTTCTCATTTGTATTGATGTTGCACTTCTTTTAGTTGCTTTTTGTTGTGTTGGCATAAATCACCAAAAAGGGGGAGATTGAAAGGGAAATGTGTCCTTGGGCCATTTTCTAAGTATTTTGGTGATTGAGCGCCAACACAAGTGCTTAAGTGTTAATCTATGCCTATTGATGGACAAAGTGCAAATCAAGAGTAAAGGTATGTTTCTAAGACTTAGTACATTGTTTTGGAGACTAATGTATTGTGTCTAAGTGCTAGAAACAGGAGAAATCAATTTGGAGATGACTTGGCTCATTCAGCCAAAGTCTGCTCAGTCTGGGTGCACCGGACTGTCCGGTGGTGCACCGGACAGTGTCCGGTGCGCCAGGCTGGCTCTGGCGAACTTGTTGCTCTCGGGACTTCGACGGCGGTGTACGGCTATAAATCACCGGACTGTCCGGTGGTGCACCGGACTGTCCGTTGAGCCGTTCACAGGCGAAGTCGTCGCTCTCGGGAAGTGATTAACGGCGTACGGCTATAATTCACCGGACTGTCCAGTGGTGCACCAGACTGTCTAGTGAGCCAACGGTCAATCGGGCCAACGGTCGGCCGAGGATTCCGCGTGTGACACGTGGCCACAAGGGGGCACCGGACTGTCCGGTGCGCCAACGGCTCTGAATCTGCAACGGTCGGCTTCGCCAAATAAGGAAAGAAATCTGCACCAGACAGTGTCCGGTGGTGCACCGGACTGTCCGGTGCGCCAGGCGACAGAAGGCAAGAATTGCCTTCCTGGAATGATCTCAACGGCTCCTAGCTGCCTTGGGGCTATAAAAGGGACCCCTAGGCGCATGGAGGAGAACACCAAGCATTCTCTAAGCATTCCTAAGCACCAAGACTTCGATTCCGCGCATTTGATTCTTTGTGATAGCAACTAGAGCTCTATTTGGGTTGTGCACTCGTCGGGTTGTGTTGTGAGCTCTTGTTGCGACTTGTGTGCGTGTTATCGCTCTGATTTTGTGTCTTGTGTGTGTTGCTCATCCCTCCCTTACTCTGTGCTTCTTTGTGAACATCAAAGTGTAAGGGCGAGAGGCTCCAAGTTGTGGAGATTCCTCGCAAGCGGGATATAGTAAAGCAAAGCAAAACACCGTGGTATTCAAGTGGGTCTTTGGACCGCTTGAGAGGGGTTGATTGCAACCCTCGTCCGTTGGGACGCCACAACGTGGAAGTAGGCAAGTTTTGTACTTGGCCGAACCACGGGATAAACCACTGAGTCTATCTGTGTTGATCTTCTTGTGGTTGTTGTGTTTCGCAAGAACTCCTCTCTAGCCACTTGGCTTTATTGTACTAACATCTAATCAAGTTTTGTGGCATTCTATTCACCCCCCTCTAGGTGCTCTCAGTTCTTTTGGCGGCAAAACCCCGGTCTCCCCAAGATGCAAAAGATCTAATTCAGAAATTATGGACATGTGATTACCAGCGAATGGAAGCTGGCTATTGGGATCGATGAGCGGAATGATCAGAATGGCGACGCTCTGTCTCTTCCGCTTGGGAGCCATCACAATCTCTCGAGCGGAACGAGCGGGCTCGAGAATTTAGAAAACGGAAAAGCAGCGGAGAAAAAGTAAGATTTAGGGTTCGGGACTCAAGAAGGCACGTCGGCATGAGTATAAGTTGAATCCTTAAGGCAGGCATTACCTCTAAAGTGCTAGATCATAACTCGGGAAAGTAAGGATCGCAATCGTCACTTAGCATTACCTCTAAAATGCCGACAAACTTTCAAGCAGATGAACAAAAAGCAAGCAATGGTGGTAAGGTGGAGTAACTTCATCCTTCATTCGTAATGGGGGAATTAACACAAACTCGAAGCCAACTCATTATGAGTTGGCCTCTTCTACCCCTGGTCACAATATTACATTACATTACATTACATTACCCTACTATTTACACTACACCACTAACTAACACTACCTTATTCTACTGCTACTTACTACTACTGCTGCTGCTATCTATACTAATATTTAAACTAGCGGCATTATGCTACTAGCATTGTCGCCGTCACCGTCGCCCTTGTTGTCGTCGCCCCCGCCATCACCATCGCTGCTACTGCCGTCACCGTCGTCCTTGCTGCCGTCGCCCTCGCCGTCACCGTCGCCTTTGCTGCCGTCGCCCTTGGCACCGCTGCCCTTGCTGCCGTCGTTGTCGTCGCCACTGCTGTTGCCCTTGTCGTCACCAATGCCACCGCTCCACTCCTTGGAGGAGTTGGAAGAGTCCACCACTTCTGAGGAGACCTCCTCTGACTCATCCGACCCACCGAGCCCAGCGCGCTCGATGGAGCGCCAGTACGTTCGAGCTGCGATGGACAGTCCCATGGAGTCATCCGAATCCTCGGATGTCGCCACTAGAGAAGCAGGAGCGGGCAATCGATCATGCTCAGAGAATGCCTCCTCTGAGTATTTAGAGTCACCAAAGCCCTCTGAGGGAGGGCTTGGAGCGCGCTTGTGTTTGCCATCGGCGCGGCGAGTCCAACCCCTACCCCTCCTACCCCTGCCCATGGTTGGTTGGAAAGGGGGGAAGTGAAGAAGAAGAAGGAAGCAAGTGATCAAAGAACAAGTGAAGAGAACAGCCAACGCAAGCAGGCTATTTATAGAAGCCGGGAGTGACCGTCCACTTCCTACCCCGCTCGCCGAACAGTCACAAAAATTCAATAAGCAATTCAAGCCGCCTGAAAATGAGTCAGGCAATAGGCGCCGCTTCGCATAACACGACACCAATTGGACCTAAGTCAACTGCTTAGGCAAATGATTACACCTCTCGGTCACATCAAGTTACTACTTCAAGACAGCGCGATAAACACCCTGCATACCAAGACGCCCCTTGGGCACACCCATTGGGTTTGTCGCCCAGAATTTTCAAAGATTTTATGAAGAAATAATATCCACAAATATATGCAATGAATGTACCACGACAGAAGAAGGAGATCAGCTGAGATGGAAGGAAATCCAAATGTAGCTACTGAAGCGCGAGTCGAATCAACAGAAGCATTGAAGCATAGAGCAGGGTAATGTCTAGCTGAGAGCCATCTGCCTCAACTAGCTGAATATCCAATCCATCACCGATCAAATTGATTTCAGACCTAACAAGGCATGGACAGATGGCATCATTTTCTAAAGCACAAGAGGATGACCTTTGAATGGTTATTTCTAAAATCCACTCAAAGCTTGGGGGCTACACCCATTGGGTGCACCTTTGGTGCACCCAATAGATTTATAGTCCCATGGAGACAAAATGCTGATTTCTAAAGCATAAGATGAAGACCTTTGAATGGATTATTTCCAAAATCCACTCAAAACTCGGGGCTACACCCATTGGGTGCACCTTCGGTGCATCCAATAGATTTATAGTCCCATGGAGACAAAAATGCTGATTTTTAAAGCATAAGATGAAGACTTTGAATGGATTATTTCCAAAATCCACTTAAAGCTCGGGGCCTACACCTATTGGGTGCACCTTCCAATAGATTTATAGTCCCATGGAGACAAAATGTTGATTTCTAAAGCATAAGATGAAGACCTTTGAATGGATTATTTCCAAAATCCACTTAAAGCTCGGGGGCTACACCTATTGAGTGCACCTTCCAATAGATTTATAGTCCCATGGAGACAAAATGCTGATTTCTAAAGCATAAGATGAAGACCTTTGAATGGATTATTTCCAAAATCCACTCAAAGTTCGGGGGCTACACCCATTGGGTGCACCTTTGGTGTACCCAATAGATTTATAGTCCCATGGAGACAAAATGCTGATTTATAAAGCATAAGATGAAGACCTTTGAATGAATTATTTTCAAAATCCACTCAAAGCTGGGGGGCTACACCCAATGGGTGCACCTTCGGTGCATCCAACGGCAGAGCAGAAATCAGGCCATATAACAAACCCATAAGCCAGACCAAAGAAACCATCCGAGTTTCCCGCGCATGGCGTCCTCAAATATCGGGGCGGATTAGGGATGAGTCGGCGGTATTCTCCGGAGATCAGTTCAGCCGGTTCACTATTGTTTAGGAAACATGTGACCATGATGTACATATGGAGTGCCCCACGGTCGTGTATATAAGGCTCAGGGGTACCCCCATCATTTTTATTTACTCTCTACCTATCTCATTAGCTTTTCTCCATTCAGAAGACATCGCTTGTAACCCACCACATATAGATCCACCCAAGGAAGTAGGATATTATGTCTCTCCAAACGGCCCGAACCTGCAGAAAATCATCTGTCTCTCCCTTTCGTGCATCCAGCACGAACTATTGAGTTACAATCAACAGCACCGTCCTACTCAAAAGCACCGCAAGAGTAATCCTGAGTGTACGGTCGGGCTGTAAACACCGACACCTGCCATAAGGTGCACGTTTCTCTCCATCGGCCATCAGCATATAGCCTCAATGTAACTTTAGCAAGAAGTATAGTACTATGGCTTAGCCTAGGAACAAAACTAATCATTCCGTTCCTTCAATAATTAAGAAAATGATAAATAATTTTAGATAGAGTCGTACCATAAAAGAAAGCAAGCAATCCACTGCATCAAATAATCTGTCTTCTTTTATGGGATCCCCCACAAGACTGGAAGAGAACTTCGATAACAGCAACAATGCCTATATAGAAACTGAACTTATTAGGGGTTAATAGAAGAAAATCTAAGAAGCACTCATTAACACATGACAGTTTATGCATATGTACGGTCGTTGCTTTGAAAATGCCATGCAACAACTCATGGATTCTCTACATTTAATTTTCTTGGCAAAAGATATAACATCGCATTGTAAACGATCCGTGTTCTCATGCGCTCATTATTATACGAGAATATATATATATATATATATATATGACAATATATATATATATACATGAACTAACAAATTTCACAAAAATTCTCAAAAAAATTATACACGTTTTTTTCATCCTACTTATATTATATACAAAATTTCTAATTCAAATTCGTTATATTTTAGCTGTAATAAAAAAAGAGAACATTTTAGCTAATTTTCGAATTTAAACTTGTCAGAAATTTTATCTTTATTATAGCAGCTAAAGTATAACGATTTTGAACTTGAAATTTTATATATAATTGAATTAAGATGAAAATAATATGTATGGATTTTTTTCAGAATTTTTGTAAACTTTATTGGTTCATGTGCAATTGTGCACCATATATGCACCAAAAGACATGTGTACATGATATCTTCCCTTATTATACTTATATATACAAGCTAATTAAGGTAAGAAAAAACCATATATACATAGCGCCTGCACTGACCTGAATTGCTTCTGCTGTAGAATCAGATAGAGACCATCCATTGTCTGATGTTGAATGAGCCCATGAACCCTTTGATCTATGGCGGTAATAATTTTCATGGTCGGGTTGGTTTTCAGGGATCTAAAATCATGCATGTCAATATTTTCTATGCAAATATTGTAAAAAATTTAAGAACATAAGAATACAATTAAATTACCTGCAAACTTTTTATGAACTCATGAGCCTTCCTGAGTGTTGGAGAAAACTCATGAACCAGATCAGTCGAGCAATATGCTTTGACAATAAAAGCTGTATCCCATGTTTGCGTGCCGTCATACACCTACGATAAACCGGAGAATTAGATTTTTCGCAGTCACCTGATCGAATTGCCATTTCAACATTTAATATTTGCTACATCATTTTGGATAATTATTATGGCAGTTTGCTGGCTAGTGTCCAGTGCAACAAGGCAGGATAGCCTGGCTGGATCGAGACGGTAGCAGCAAACACGGTGAAGAAAATAAAGGATGGAGGGAATATATTCTTAAATATATTACAGAAATAACAAGGGTATATAGGAGGGGGAGCATCAAAATAAAAGGATAAAGAAGAGATCAAATGGATAAAGAAAGATGCAACTCCGCCAGACCACTTCTTATGCTATTGGTGTATTGTAGCATTACAATATCATCACCTTAGTTAATAGTGTGTTGTGTGCTTACAAAGTTACAATATGTGAAGAGTGGGCAAAGTTACATTTAGATAGAGAAAGCAATATATATACCTTTTTGTTTTCTTAAATTCACTATCACAATAGTTTTTTGAATGGATATTGGACAAATAAATTGTCTGCTTAAAGTTGAAGGATGAAGATAGGACGTGATTAATCTAATCCATTCTTCTTAACTATGACTAAGGAACCAAAATGCAACCAATAATACATAGGAATGGTGGGGTGATACCTTTAACTTCATGCCATCTTCAGCTAGCCATATATAATCATAGATCCTTGGAAGGTGCCGCTTGAATGCATCTGAATTTGGATTCTCAACCCAACAACAAATCATATTTAGTGCCTATAAACAGAAAAAAAAGTATGGTAGTTATAATTATTTCATGACATAAATAGTTCGTTGTGGCACATTGGAATTAGATCTGGTCTGGCACCAAATAAATAGAAGTTAGTTGTGGCAGGAATGACCTATGTCAAGACTCAAAATAAATACAAGTTTTGGGGTCAAATGGGAAAGGGAAACAGAACTTCCTCATCCATTACCCCGAAGAATTGGCACTTGACCAATTTTGATGGAAATCTAAAGAAATCAAACAAAATTCTTGCATGCATTACCTTGTTTACTGGGCATACACAAAGGTACCTAGTACTTTCGTCTTCATAATGGATATGATTCATGATGTTCTTCAGTGCTGTATCTCTTAACATCTTAGCCGGCCAAAGATTTAGCAATGGTTCCACGATTTTATTCACACAAGTCCACATGACGTTTTGCACGAACGTCCTTGGGTAGAGAAGGTCTTCCTGCTCATAACAGAAACAACATGCACGGAATCAAAAAGGTTAGAACTACATATTTTTGAGTGCACTTCCCATAGTGGTGAAAGTTCTATACAAGCTAATTTCTGATATACTGATATAAAAATGATATGTATGGAAACTCAAAATCAATTGGAGTAAAAATATTATGTACATATATAATGGGAAATGTTGGGGGCCTTCGGCTTCCGAAGGTCCTCAAAAACATGATTTGATAATATTTTCCAAGTGAAATATGTGAACAGGTATCTTCGGATCCGGATCATGAGCATACAAAGCATGGTTAGGACGAAGCCTGAGCGAGACGAAGGGTGATTATGACGAAGGACAAGGTGATCACGAAACTGTACACAGGAAAGCTTCGGCATGACAGTAGAAAAGGGGAACCGACTTAAAGATGAAAAGGCAAATTAGACCTCGAAGGATTACTATAGTGTTATTGGCAAATATAAAGGGCATGAATGTAATTTTACATGGGCTGCGTCCCTTGCCTATAAATAGATGAACAGTATTCCCGTACTGTTCACGCTGACTCAGCATTCGTTTTCCGCATCACGCCTATACCTTTACTTTCCGTCAATCCGAAGGTACATTTATAATTTGTTATTTTGAATATGATAATGCAAATAAATATAAGTTGATAATAATATCTAAATTATTCTTCGTATTTGGTATATGAATTCTTCTTTGTTATCTATCGAGCTTACGAAAGTTTTTTTCCTTCATAACCTTCGTCCGGAATTCATTATATCCGAAGGGATATAATGTCTTGAAGGACGAAGAACTTTAATATTTAACACTTTTTATGTTGCCTTGTTCTTAACTCTTAGCATTTGAGAATAAGTCCCCAACATTGGCGCCCACCTCCGGTGAACTCACTTCCATTTGTTGAGTTTTGAACATCTTCGGCAAGCATCACCTTCGTCATGCCGCCAAAGAAAGCTTCAGCAACAGGGGCTGCCACTCTGCAGCCGCTGGATCCCAATCAGGATGTCCTTTCTCTTAAGGAGGCCCGAAGTCAGAAGAGGAAGGCCACTAGTCCAACGCCTCCGGAGGACGACTTGGATCAGGAAATCCAAAATTTGGAGATGCTCCATCAACAGGTTCAACGGAAGAAGGAAAAGATGGCTCGTCTAGCTGACTTGCAAAGGCAGATAGACGAAGCCTCTGAAGAAGTGTGTCATCTTGCTCAAGATGACCAGAACCGAAGGCCTCCGCACAGAGAGCTTCATCAGAAGGGCTTCTACAACGAGGACGACTGGTATGAAAATTTCCATCATGGAAATTTTGCTTTTGATGATACTTCTCCTCTGTCAACAGAACTGCAGGCTACACATTGGCCCCAGTCTTACAAGCCACCCTAGCTCCTCATGTACGATGGTCATTCAGACCCGAAGCAATTTTTGATGAGTTATGAAGCAACCATATCTTCGTATGGTGGCAATACTGCAGTCATGGCAAAATCTTTCGTCATGGCTGTCAAGAGTGTTGCACAAACCTGGTACTCCTCTCTTCGGCCAGGAACAATCACCTCATGGCAAAAGCTGAAGGACATGCTGATAACCAGCTTCCAAGGGTTTCAAACGAAGCAGGTCACTGCTCAAGCTTTATTCCAGTGCACCTAGGACCACGAAGAATACCTTCAGGCGTATGTCCGAAGGTTCCTGCGTCTAAGGGCACAGGCACCAATAGTGCCCAATGAAATTGTCATTGAGGCCATGATTAAGGGGCTTCGGCCAGGACCTTCAGCTCAATACTTTGCCAGGAAGCCTCCTCAAACTTTGGAGAAGCTGCTCCAGAAGATGGACGAGTATATTAGAGCTGACAATGACTTCCGCCAAAGAATGGAGGAAGCATACAGGTTCTCTGAAATGACCAGGGGCTTCGGAGGAAGATTCCATCCGAGGCACGTCAGGTCAATTCACAACTCTACTCAAAGTGATGATAGAGGAAGTCAACAGCAAAGGCCACAGTACTCCTCGCAAGCTTCGGGGCAGCAGCAAAGCTCTTTCCGGCCGCCAGCTCCAAGGGGCAGAGGCGCCAGGGGCTTCAGAGGAAGATTTGGGGATCAGCCAAGGAAAATTTATTGTCTATTCTGTGGTGAGGACAAGGGCCATACCACCAGGATGTGCCATGTTACCATCCAGAAGCAAAAGGAGATAGCAGAAGCTGCAGCACAACAGAGTCAACCGAAGCAAGTCATGCATACTGCTTCGTACCATTCGCCTTACATTCCAGAATATGTAGGCAACCACCCTGCAGCTTCTGTTGCTTCGGCAAGCCAACCCTAAGCATCTTGGCAACAGCCTCCACCTCCACCACCAACGCAACGCGGCCAGCAGCCAGAAGGGAGTCAGCACACTCACCTCCAACGGGACTTCAGAGAAGAGTCCAAAGCTCGCACAGTCAATAGCACTGTGCCAGAGTCGAAGCATATTTACTGACAAATATCCTACCCCGACAGCAGTTTTCGCATTCAGTATTATTTTCTTTTTAATAAGGAACACTTATGGGAGGCTTAAGTGCTTTTTTGTCGTTTTTAATCTGTTGTAACAGTTTCGCTTTTTACCATAATGAAAATATATCTTCTCCACAGGCTTAAGTTGCCGAAGCATAAGAATTTATGGTGGCAAGGAGGACCTTCGAAGTTGTCAAAAATTTTGTTCTAGGGAGCGCAGTGTAAGTTTTTTGCTCAAAAGTCGTTCCTAAGGGAGCGCAGTGTAAGTTTTTTGCTCAAAAGTCGTTCCGAAGGGAATGCAGAGCTTACAACGAAAAATAAACGCTGATTCCGCTGAAAGTAAAAGGCGAAGAAGCTCCTAAAGGAGGCTTACAGCGAAAAATAAACGCTGATTCCGCTGAAAGTAAAAGGCGAAGAAGCTCCTAAGGGAGGCTTACAGCGAAAAATAAACGCTGATTCCGCTGAAAGTAAAAGGCGAAGAAGCTTCTAAGGGAGGCTTACAGTGAAAAATAAACGCTGATTCCGCTGAAAGTAAAAGGCGAACCTTCGGCAAATATCGCTTTGCATAACATCACATCATTACATCATTCGCATAGCATAACATCATACATCATATTGCATCATCAACGCAAAGAAGGGGGTCCCAGTATCGACATTCGAAAATTGTTTCGAAGAAATAGTGACAAGGCACAAAAAATAGCTATTGAAGAGTTATACTTTCGTCAAATGGAAACATCTATTGGTTATTAATTTTACGAGGATTGGTTACTAATCATATGAGAACACGGATATTATTTACGAAGCATGAAAAGAAGGGAAGGTGTTTTTTCGCCGAAGGCTCAAAAACGGTATGTATATGAAGTTTCATGCATCGTAAAGAATAGAACCATAAATAGTTAATATATTACATTCAAAGTTACAAAATATTACACATGTTTCTCAACAAACATTATATTCTAAATGTTTTTACAGCAGCATCTAATCTTCCCTTAGAACTACTTCTGCAGCTTCGTTTAGTAGCTGATCAACAACTTTATCCATGATGGCTTCGGCCATTTTCCTAATTTCATCATCCCATTTCGTGTGGGGGCCCGCAGATGGCTCAGCAGGTTCTGAGGGAGGAGAAGATACGGCTATATTACTATTACAAACCGTGAACAAGTTCGAAATCAAAAAATTACAACAAAGATTCAAAAACCACTAGTCAATACCTATTTGCCCTTCGGGCTCTGCTACTTTTCTAGCGTCATGAATGCCTTTTTCGCTTTTTCGTATGATTTCTTGGGCCATTTCCCGGCCACCATTGTCCCAGATGTCGGTGAAAAATTTTCCACCGACCAGGCTTGCTTCGGCCGAGGGGTCTTTTATATCTTCGGAGGATAAGGCGGCTTCGGATTGTGCCAAAAATTTCACATGCTCACAGCCTTTCCTCTCCAAAATGGTAGCAATCTCCCTGGCACCCGAAAAGGCACATATGTCTCCGCGGCTATTCAAAATTTCTTCAAAGGCCTCAGCTTCGTGGCTGATTCATTCGATTGGGCCCTCGGGGTCACCCTTTATGAAGTTCTCTTCACTTGAAAAAGCGCCAACGCTGGCGAAGCTGGTTTTTACTTTTTTAACACATTCTATAGATTTCTCATAACATCGTTTCTTAGATGCACGAAGCTCTTCAATGCTTTTTTCCAAATGGTTTGCCCATTGTTCACTGATTTCTCGTTTCGTTTCTTCAAGTGTGTGTTCCTCTTTAGCTCCGGCTAGTTGTTTTCGGAGATCTTCAATTTCACGCCTCTGAGCCTCAGCTTGAACTTTAAAAGTAACTTCGTCTTCTTTTATTCTATCTATCAATGAATGCAATATTTTATCTTTTTCGAGACCTTCCTTCCTTAGTTCAATTACTTCGGAACGAAGGTTGCTCAGGGCCATAACACACCCTTCGTCTTCGACATCTTTTTGGGCCCTGAGGGCATTGCTAAGTATAAGGCCCTGCAAAGAAAAATGTGTGTGCGTCAATAAATTTAAGCAAACGAAAAATTTTGGTTTCAAGGAAAAATACGAAAACCTCATTCTCTGCACCTTTAAGCTATTATATGCCAGGCTGTCGGCTAGCTCGTTTTTCGACAGCACCGAGAGCCCGTCTTCTAGTGTTGGGAATCCGAAGCTCTTGCTCATCTCCCGACAGACAGAAATCTCCTTGCTGTCAGGGAGACAATACAAAAAGTCTTCTTCTCTACTGCCGTTGAATATCAACGCCCCCTTTGGATATTTCAATTTTTGGGCGTAAAACTGGGCCTCTTGCTGTTCTTTTTCAGTCAATTTTTTCCCCGAAGCATGACGTAGAATATAATCGAAGGCTTCGGAAGATGCTTCGGGGGCGGCAGTACCAGTTTCTTCAGCTGAAATTTGTTCTGTTGTTTCTGTTTCTTCGACTTCCAAGGATTTCACCTTGGTGGGCTCTGAAGGCCTAGCTTCAGTCTCAGACTGATGTTTTGAAGTTTCGGCATCAAATGCTTCAATATGCACTTCGGAAGATTCAACAATTTTCTTTGGAGTTGTGCTTGAAGACTTAATTGTCTCCAAAACATCCAGCACATTAACCATCCTTTTTCTTTTGGGGTCACTGCTGGCCCCTTTTGGCTTTTTGCTGCCTCAATTTTTGCTGAAGGACTTAGAACTTCTGATGTCTTTGTTTCTTCAGCCCTCGGTTCTTCTATTTTTTCCGTCGCCGGCACTTCGGCCAGCCTTTCAATATTTGGCAGGGGAGTTGGTTCTTTAGCTTCGGTGGCCGAAGAGGTCTCACCGGCAAACTCAGGCACTATGGCCAGTTCAATATAACGCGGCCGGTGTGTGAGAACCTTTACCCTTTTCCTCTTCGGCGCCGGCTCGCTAGGAGCGGCTGAAGCAGCTTCCTTCGCAGAAGATGTATTCTTTCTTTTTTGACCCCGCGTTGGATAACGGTAGTCGGGGTAGACAAACCCAATTGCATCAAATACTCGGTTGAGTCTCTTCTTATTTCGGCCTCCGAAGGCCGCTGATAGTGCAGTGTCTTCGGCCTTCGAGTATAATCCAAGCAATTCATCACTTACGGCCTCAATACTTTTTAGCCAGTCATCATCTGGCTCGACGAATTTATCTCCATATTGAAATGTGTATTTTAGCCTAACTAATCCACCTTCATCAGTTTCTCTAACGGTCTCCTTCGGCATTTCCCACTTTTCTACAAGTGGCCATATTCTGAAGGCAATGTGTTCTTGGACCAAATCCCTTGTCCCAATAAAAGAGCAAACCACGCCGAAGGCTCTCTGGCATTCTTCGGCTGCTTCATTCATTTCCACCTTTGGCCTCCGAAGGCCGAAGCGTTGCCCGATAGGGCGCATAATGATATCTTTAATATCTTCTCGTGTTTTCAAGTCATTCTTCACATAAAACCATTCCGTCATCCAGTCGCCGGGCCACCTCTTTCGAAAGGTTGGCACAGGACAGCTTGACCCAGACTGGGCACCGAAGCCGTAGCAGCCAAAATTGTTGTGATACTGCTCTTTACCCCAGGGTTTTGTCTCATACAATAGCTCATGTATGTTGCAGAAGCTTTTTGCATTTGGTTCTAAACCTTGGCTCCTCACGGCCCAGACGAAGATGCCCATTCTTATGATTGCTTCGGGAGTAAGTTGATGAAGGTATATTTCAAATATCTTCAGTACTTCCACGACAAAACTGCTCAAGGGAAACCGTAGTCCAGCCTTTAAGAAGCTTCGGAAGATTATGACTTCATTCTCTTCGGGAGTAGGCACAGTCTTCTCCCCGTCATCTGCCCTCACAGTAGACATGTCTCGAAAATATCTTCCCCTCATGTTATCAAGATGACTCTGTTTAATGCTCGATTTTCCGAAGACTGTGTGACTTGGTCGCCACGGTCGATCTTCGGAGTCTTCACCCCCACTTTCTACATCATAGCTGTCACTGTCACCAGTGTCTTCAGATAAACCCTCCAAAATCTCTCTAGTGATCTTCTCTGTATTGGTCTTTGCTATTGATTGAAGAAACCCGAGATGCATCTCCTCAGAAAGGCTCAGCTTCGATTCAGCAACAGCTTTCTTATCTTCAGACATCTTCGCAAACGCTGAGAAAGTGCTCTCAAATCCGAAGCTTAAAAATTTAAAAAGCCAAGCAAGTGTTATTGCGCACAGACTAAAAGTCGAGTGAGCAAGAGCAGATGGCAAGAAAGCGTGACAAATAAACTCGTGGTAAGCTCTTATTTATACACCTAGTGCGTTGAAAACTGGAGGGTCCCGCTTGTCAATGACTGTTGCTATTCTAGCAAAGGGAAGGTGTTTTTTCGGACCTTCGGCTTAAGGCCTTCGTCCATGTCGCAATATGAATTTATCATTCTAGCAAATTAATATTGCGAGGGGCTACTGTTGGGGGCCTTCGGCTTCCGAAGGTCCTCAAAAACATGATTTGATAATGTTTTCCAAGTGAAATATGTGAACAGGTATCTTCGGATCCAGATCATGAGCATACAAAGCATGGTTAGGACGAAGCCTGAGCGAGACGAAGGGTGATTATGACGAAGGACAAGGTGATCACGAAGCTGTACACAGGAAAGCTTCGGCATGACAGTAGAAAAGGGGAACCGACTTAAAGATGAAAAGGCAAATTAGACCTCGAAGGATTACTATAGTGTTATTGGCAAATATAAAGGGCATGAATGTAATTTTACATGGGCTGCGTCCCTTGCCTATAAATAGATGAACAGTATTCCCGTACTGTTCACGCTGACTCAGCATTCGTTTTCCGCATCACGCCTGTACCTTTACTTTCCGTCAATTTGAAGGTACATTTATAATTTGTTATTTTGAATATGATAATGCAAATAAATATAAGTTGATAATAATATCTAAATTATTCTTCGTATTTGGTATATGAATTCTTCTTTGTTATATATCGAGCTTACGAAAGTTTTTTTCCTTCATAACCTTTGTCCGGAATTCATTATATCCGAAGGGATATAATGTCTTGAAGGACGAAGGACTTTAATATTTAACACTTTTTATGTTGCCTTGTTCTTAACTCTTAGCATTTAAGAACAAGTCCCCAACAGGAAACAACATAGTAACCGATAAGAATAAAAGAAACAAAGTACTCGATGTGCAACATCAGAAACAAACAAACCATACATACCTACTTTGTTGGTATACTTACTGAATAACCACTACCAGAATCTAGCTCTTTGCCGAGTGCATTTTATTAGGCACTCGACAAAGTTACACCCGGCAAAGAATTCTTTGCCGAGCAGGACACTCAGCACAGGAAGACACTCGGCAAAGACCGCTTTGCCAAGTGCCCCACACTCGGCGAAAGACGACCCTCGGCAAAGGGCCGCCAGCAGCCATCTATAGCTGACGGCCGTTAACTTTACCGAGCGCCAGGAGTTAGCACTCGGCAAAGAAGCTACTTTGTCGAGGGTCACCCAGTCAACACTTGGCAAACCATGCTTTGCCAAGTGTCTAAGTTGGACACCCGGCAAAATAATTTTTTTATTTTTTTCTTTTTCCAGCCAAACTTTTTACGATATGTTCGTACACTATGTAGACTTACATGTTCTATTTTGGCATAATTATAAAAGTGTTTGCTATAACTATTAGATTTTGTTCGCTTAATTGAATTGCCTCGGATAATTCAGGTTTGAACTGCAAGTCACTCGAAAAATAGAAAACCGTTAATGCAAAAATGATATTCATGTTATTTAGCACAAGTTACGGCCTATTTCAAGAACAGACCAGAATTTTCGAGCACCATGCTCACGAAACATGAACGTGAACTTGCCACACAGTTGTTTAAAAATTGTATAAAACACAAACAAAGCCAGAAAATCATGAAACTTATCGACATGTCATGATATCATATGTAAAGGCTAGGATAAAAATTAAGAATGTTTCAAGAAAGTTATCACGCACTATGTGCAGAAACCTAAGTGGCCTAGACATCACATGTATGATTTCATGTGTAGGCCACTTAGGTTTCTACACATAATACGTCACAACTTTCTCGAAACATTCTCAAATTTTTATCACAATCTCTACATATGATATCATGATATGTGGACAGTTTTTATGAATTTCTGACTTTATTTGTGTTTTATACAATTTTTAAACAACTGGATGGTAGGTTCATGGTCATGTTTAGTGAGCATGGTGCTCGAAAATTCTGGTCTGCTCCTTAAATCGGTGGTAACTTGTGTTAAATAACATGGATACCATTTTTGTATTCACGGTTTTACATTTTTCGAGTGACTTGCAGTTCAAATCTGAATTATCCGAGGAAACTCAATTAAATGAATAAAATCTAATAGTTATAGCAAACACTTTTATAATTGTACCAAAATGGAACATGTAAGTCTACATAGTGTAGAAACATACCATAAAAAGTTTGGTTAGAAAAAATAAATAAAAATATACTTTGCCGACTGTCCAAGATAGACACTCGGTAATATGCTGAGTGCTAGGCGTAAGACACTCGACAAAGTTTTTTAAAAAATATTAAACCACTCTTTGCTGAGTGCTTGTCAGTGGACACTCAGCAAAGAATACTTTTACCGAGTGCTAGATCTAGGACACCTGGCAAAGAGTATATTTAAATTAAAAAAAAAATCTTTGTCGAGTGCTAGATCGCAAGCACTCGGCAAAGAAGATGAACTTAACATACCCACGCGGCCACGGGCCCATTCGTTTTCATTCACTGCCGCCGCCACCGCCGTCGCTCCCCTACGCGCCACCACCGTCGCCCGGCACCGCCCCGCGCCAACACCACTCGCCCGGCCCAACTGCCACCACCACCGTGCGCCCCCATCGCCGCCCCCGCACGACCCGCGCCTCGCGCCAACATCCACGCCCATCCTCAGCCCTGACCACCATCGTCGCGCCACTGTGCCTCGTTAGTTCCCTAGCCCCCCGACGATCTCCACTGTCTAGGTATGAATTTGTCAATGATCTAGCTTTGTATTTATTATGTGTCACTTTGTATTTATTATTGATTAGATGATAGGATGTTAGGCTATAGTCTCGTTGAGAATTTGTGATAAAACTAGGTAGTAGTATATAACCCAAACACGTGTGAATGAAACATGTAAATGTAAATGTAGTTTCCATATAAATATAGTTTCCATGTAGTATATATAATATAAATGTAGTTTGCATGTAGTTATATAGTCTTGTTGTGCTATTTCTCATGGATTAAATATATATATGTGTGTGTGTGTGTGATTGTCGGTCATCGTGCCGTTGAAATATGCGTGGATGTCAGCCATCATGCTGATACTTTTATTTGCAGGTTTTAGAAACCTCCCCGTGCAAGGGAGGTGCTGCCAAAATTTTCTATTGATAGGCTTCTGTTATTTTTTGCAGAGGTATTCCTTGCCGCTGCACGAGATCCTGCACCGCGACACGTTGTCACCATACCAACCCACTAGCCTGACTCCACCGTCACCCTAGGTATAACTTCTATTTCCGTAGCATGGTCATATATCACGTAACCCAGTTAGGCGTCTCCCATTCGAAAGAGATACGGTGTAGATATGCGGATTTCTGCATATCTACAAATGTATCTGTTTCAAATTGTCCACTTTTTTGGACAGTCCGTGGTTGCTTAGATGGTGTTAGTTTCCATGCTCTACTCCTGTCCGAGACAGAGTTTCCGCGTCACCTCCCTATTGTTCTCCGGACAACACACTCTCCCTGCCAGGACATGTATCCGGAGAACAACAGGGAGGTGCTACAGAAACTCTATCTCGGATCAGAGTAGAGCAGGGAAACTAACCCCGTCTATGCAACCGTGGGTGGGATTGGGATTAGGACCTATCCTCACCTATTAGAAGGTAGGAATGTAGTGTACATGGATTACATGTTTATATTAAACTATACTCGGTTATATATGTTAGAGGATGGAGGACCGTGAGTGGATGTAAACGAGCCGTGTAGGAAGGAATGGTGTCACCCCTGAATGGATTAGAAAGACCGATTATTTCGTAGAATGGGCATATGGTGAAGCTGCTAAAGGAGCGAGTCTAGTCCCATGCCCGTGTAGCAAATGTGCCAACTGGAAAAAAATCAAAGAAGGCCATGGTAGAACATATTTGGAAGAATGGATTTACGCTGGACTATACTCGGTGGATCTTCCTTGGTGAATCGTATCGTACAAGAGAGGAGGTGGTGAGACAACACGTTGAGGATAATGATGCTAATGAAGGGGTAGCGGATATGTTGAACGACTATGACAAGGCACAGTTCGCTGGAGGATGTACGGAGGATAAGCCAGAGCCGACCGAAAAGGCGTTCTAAGACACGTTTGACGCGGCACAAAAGCCCTTTCATGGCCAGACAAAGGTTTCTCAACTGAATGCCATTAGGCGTGTAATGGCATTCAAGTCGCAATACAACATGAGTCGAGATGCATTCAATGACTTGTTGACAGTTATTGGTAGCCTACTTCTGGAAGATCACGTTCTGCCAAAGAGTATGTACAAGGCATAGAAACTCCTTCGTGCTCTTAAAATGACGTATGAGTAGATACATGCTTGTCTGAAGGGCTGCATGCTATTTAGGAAAGAATACACGGAGGCAAAGTACTGTCTGAAGTGTAAATCATCTATGTTCATGGAAGTAGACTTTGGTGATGGATAGAAGAGGCAGCTCAACTTCCCCGTGATAATTGTACGCCACCTTCCGTTCATACTGAGACTTCAGCGTCTATACATGACCGAGGAATCCGCGAAACAGATGATATGGCACAAAAATGGCAAACATACAATCCTGACAAGATGGTGCAAACATCCGATGGTGAAGCATGGAAACACTTTGATGTCATTCACCATGAGAAAGCTGAAGAGGCTCGTAATGTACGTGTTGCGCTGGCCACATATGAGTTCAAGCCCTATGGAATGAGCGCTACCCCATACACATGTTCGCCCATGTTTGTTATCCCAATCAATCTCCCCCCTGGTGTATGCTTTCAAAGACAGAACTTATTCGTGTTGTTGATAATTCCTAGACACCCGGGGAATAAAATGGGTGTGTACATGGAGCCTTTGATTAATGAATTGGTACGTGCTTGGGAGGAAGGGGTATGGACGTATGACCGAGCTACAAAGACAAACTTCAAAATGCATGTTTGGTACCAGTACACCATGCATAACTTACCAGCGTATGGGCTATTTTGCGCCTGGTATGTTCACAGTAAATTCTTGTGCCTAGTTTGTAAGTAAGCTCTTCGGTTCATTTGGTTGAAGAAGGGTGGCAAATATTTGTCATTCGACAAACATCGTCAATTTCTCCCTCCTGACCATCCATTCTGCCTAGACATCAATAACTTTATAAAAGGTGTCGTAGTGACAAACCGCCCACCTACAATGATGACTGGTGCTGAAATTCATCAATAGATAGATGGGCTCGTGGCCAATCCCGAAGGTGGTTTTGTGGGATATAGTGAGCAGCATATGTGGACACATAAGTCGGGCTTGACTCGTCTCCCCTATTATGATGACCTGCTCCTTCCATACAACATTGATGTGATGCACACTAAAAAGAATGTCGCCAAGGTACTTTGGGCAATAATTATGGACATTTCTGATAAGTCAAAGGATAACATAAAAGAAAAAGGGGATCTGGCAGCGTTATGTGATAGACCAAACCAAGTGATGAAGCTGCCTAGTGGTGGAAAGACTTGAAGAAGGCCTAAGACCGATTTCATCCTCAGTAGGGCCCAAAGGAAGGAAGTACTGCAGTGGATCAAGATGTTGATGTTCCCAGATGGGTATGCAGCTAACCTAAGTAGGGGGGTGAACTTATCTACTCTGTGAGTCTTAGGGATGAAGAGTTATGACTTCCACGTATGGATTGAACGGATTCTTCCGGCGATGGAGCATGTCTAGCTAGCGCTTACAGAGTTGAGCTATTTCTTTTGCCAGCTTTGTGCAAAATAGTTATCTCGGACCGTGATTGTAGACATGGAAAGATTGACACCCGTGTTACTGTGTAAGCTTGAGAAGATATTTCCACCCGGCTTCTTCAATCCAATACAATATTTGATTCTTCATCTCCCGTATGGGGCACGAATGTGGGGCCGTGCAGGGACGTTGGTGCTATCCAATCTAGAGATGTCTAAAGACTATTCGAAAGAAATGTAGAAATAAATGCAAAATCGAGGCTTCCATTGCAGAGGCATACTCTAGAGGAGGTGTCAAACTTCACAACAACTTACTATGGTGACAAACCGCGGGGAGTGCATAATCCACCCCCTCATTACAATGATGGCAGCAATGAATCGAACCTCAGCATATTTCGAGGCCAACTCAGAAGCGCAAGTGGTTCAACCACTAAGACCCTGAGACATGAAGAGTGGTGTCATATCATGCTATATGTATTTACCAACCTTGAAGAGATGACGCCATACATGGAACAATTTCTTCATGAATTTTGGCATCAATCAAGGGACCCAACTCCATAGGAATCTGATACCCTTCTTAAAAAGGGTGCGGGAAATGGATTGCCCAATTTCATTTCATGGTTCAAACATAAGGTACGTGCTTAGTTTGTCAAAGAGATCCATTTATGAACTCAATTTAGCGTTTTTTAACTTGCAAATACTTGTAGGGCCAAAGAGATCTATCTATGAGTGCCAAGTTGAGACAAGTAGCCAATGGCTTTGCTTATAGGGTCAGGAAATATTTTGGTTATGACGTCAATGGATACTATTTTTGCACAACAAGCTACAAACAAAGTTGGCCCAATCGAAAAACAACGTGTTCTGGAGTCTTTACGCTCAGCCTTGATGAGGTCGAGTATTTTGGACGAATCGAAGAAATATATGAACTCAATTTTTATGGTTCCAAACCTACTATTCTAGTGATATTCAAATGTCATTGGTTTGACCCTGAAGTGATGAGACGGACACATTCTAATCTTGGGATAGTCGAAATTCGACAGGATTCCACCTTACCAGGACACGATGTCTATATCGTGGCTCAACAGGACACAAGTGTATATGTGTGCTAAATGAAAGAACATCTTAAGGGTTGGGATGTTGTGTATAAGGTATCAGCGCACGGTAAATTACCTGTTCCAAATGATGAAGATTATAACTTAGACCCGAACACATATGACGGAGAGTTCTTCCAAGAAGATGGATTAGAAGGGCCATTTGAGATAGACTTAACCGAAGCTATCAGAATGGAAGTAGATATTGAAATGGTTGTTGATGAGGAGGATGATGAGGTGCAAAATGAGAATGATTTAGAATTATTTGAAGGCAATGACATTAATGACGAACTTGCGCCTTCAGATGGTGTTGACTATGAAATGGTTGATAGCGATGATGACACTTATGATCCGGCTAACCCCGACACATATGAAGATTATTTTTATTCGTTGTAATGATATATTTTTATTTCATACCTATTTCTAAATACATCTTTTTATATATGCTTATTTGCTTACTCTTAATTGCAAGTTGTTGGACAAAGATGGTGGGCGGTGGGATGAGGACGTGGAGAGGGAGGAGGAGCACCCGTAGGACGGCGTAGGAGGCACAGTAGGACGAAGACGTCCAGCAGCAAGTGGGGCAGCAGGCCGCTGTCGATGTGGCGTAGCAGGACGACGACGACGCTCAGCAGGACGCCTTAGGTTCTAGCGCCTCAGGTTTGAGGAACGTCTACCTGCGAGTCTCCCTCAACGTCCCATACTTCGAGACAGGCGGCCACTGATTCGGACGGATGGGGAGAGGCATGCAACTTTATGTTCTCGCTGCTTGTTCTTATTATGTGTTCAAGTTCATAATATAAACTAATACTTTTTATTTATCAGTTGGATAGGCCTTGGAAGGTTGTGGAGAATGCAGGGGGTCACGGCCGCAACCCCAATGACATCCTCGGCCTTCTATGCAGGGATCACTTCCCTGGACTAGTTGAGTACGCCAGAGTGACGGGACCAGCCTACACCTTCGACCACTACGTCGTCGCCCCCGATGTAGTAGACCGGGACGACAGGTAATTTAACAACAAGGCGGAGCGGGTGAAGCAAGAGCTCTGGGTAAGTCTTACTATATTGTAAAATATGCCGCATTCGTTGCACATAATTAAAATAATGTATGGATACATAGTTTTTATATGCAGAATTTCTTCATATGCAAGGCTGGATACGAGGCCAGGGCGGATGTGGTGGCCACCACGAGCTGTAAGAAGCTCGTCGTGGACATGCACTACGAGACGCGAATCCAGGCCATCGTCAGCTACCATGGCTCCGTCCTTGGGGAGAAGGTGACCAAGCAGGAGGGCCAAACCATGTCGTTGACTAGGGACCAGTACTTGCAGGTAAATACATCACTTTATTATTCGTGACAAAATTTGCTTAATTTTATCTTCTGATATGCAGTGTACTTGTTTTACTTTGTAGATGATTCCTTATTGGTGCGCCGCGCATCCTCAGTGCTGGGAGCAGATGGTGGATAGGTGGTGCTCGCTTGAGTGGGACGAGGCACACAACGCTAGCCGGGAACGGTGTTTGATGATGCAAGGTTCCTCCCACCACCAAGGCAGCTGCAGCCTCGACAAATATGCAGAAGCATGTGTACGCCCTTTTTTTATTTAGGTATATAACATTGGTTTAGATGTTTTTTCTAACTATCTCGTTAGTTTTCATGCAGTCAGCGTCACATGGTGGCCAGCCATGCTCCATCTTCTCGGCTTATGCTATGGCCCATAAGGGCAAGGCGACGTCCGATGTCACCTACAACCCGAATGACGGGCCCAAGGCGTATAGCAACCCCGCCATCTATAGCCGCCTAAGTGAGTACACTACCATGGCACAGGAGGTCCATGGGCTAGATTACAATCCGAGGACCGAGGACATCGACGGAGATGTCCTCATGAGAGTCGGAGGAGGCAAGAGGCATGTGCGTTACTGGATTGCTGAAGGGGCAATCGACTCGTCGCCCACTCCCACTCTGTCTCAGGTGTGAGAAAGGAGCACGATCTCAAGCCCAGCCATACGACCTCGACAAGATAGCTTACATCATTAGATACAACAACTCCAGGTTAGTTCTTCTATAACTCTTCATTTCTTAAGTTATATACCTTCTCTTTGAGTTATTATAACATTGGGTTGAAATATTGCAGGCCCAGCTAGAAGAAGAGAGGAGGGAACGATAGGAGATGGGAGGCGAGGATGGTGGCAGAGCGGGAGTCCCGCTTGGCAGATCAGCAGAGGATGATAGAGATGTTGCAGTACATGTAGAGCCTTGACGCCACAGAGGGTATTGCTCCACCACCTCTGTTGTTCCCTCCAGTTGACCCTGCTCAGCTCCATACTCCTGTGAGTATCAAAATTCTAGTCCTGCATGATTATATTTATCTGGTATAACACATGCAATCTCTTCTCTGTGCAAGGACAATCTGGGACGACATCCAACAACCCTCATGGATCGCCCAACCTGTCACCGCACCAGTCCAGCCGTCCACCTCGTTGATGATCTTCTCTTAGCTTAGTGGTGATAGTGAGACTTGTGTGACAAACTTGTTCTAAACTTATGTTTGTAAAAAACTTATGTGTTTAGAGTTGGTAATACCTATGCTAGTGAAACTTGGTATGAACATAGACATGTTTGTGAAAACTTGTGAGATTTGTGTTTTTTTGTAAAATATGTGGTCTCTATTATGTATGTGATGATTATGTGATATATGTGATGTATATGTGTTGATTATGTGATATATGTTTTGTTTGTTTGGATGGAATAGCAAAAAACAAATAAAAAAGGGGTAATCTGGTCACTTTGTCGAGTGTCAAGGTCATAGCACTCGGCAAAGAAGGCACACTTGGGCACCGGTAAAGCCTCTTTGTCGTGTGCTGTGGCCTTGACACTCGGCAAAGAATCAACCTTTGCCGAGTGCCTACAAATGCACTTGGCAAAGAAACTGACAAAGGGGCCCGCTGGTGATCTCTTTGTCGAGTGCTAGTCTGGCGGGCACTCGGCAAAGAGGGAGCCTTTGCTGAGTGCCACCTAATACACTCGGCAAAGAGTGAGCCTTTGCCAAGTGTCAACACAATGGACGCTTGGCATAGACTCAGTCGTTACCTAGCGCCATGACGACGACTTTTCTTTGCCGAGTACCGGCTGACACTCGACAAAGTCTTTGTCGAGTGTTCGATAAAAAGTACTCGGCAAATAAGCCGTTGCCGATGTACAGTTCGTCGAGCTTTCTTTGTCGAGTGTCACACTCGGCAAAGCCTTCGCCAAGTGTTTTTTAGGCTTTGACGAGTGCTTTAGACATTCGACAAAGCAACTGTTTCCGGTAGTGAACTACTCATTCATAATTATGTTCTATTTTCTAAACGATCAAGGGTTACTTTGAATGTAGTAAAAACTCTGTAAAGCTAACCTTAGCGCAAGTATCTCGAGCTTTGTTCCAATCGACCTCATCATATGGTATCTTATAGATTTCATTTCTTATTGATAATATGGTTGGTGTAATTGGCCCCACAAACTTCTTGCCATATAAATAAGCCATTGGCATATATATCAACCGGCAGAAACACCAGAATCGCCCTGCATAGGAAAACATGAAGTTTCATTTTAAGAATGGGACATTAAATGTCAAATATCACCAGTAGAAAATAGCTTTATGTCTATGGTGAGGTCTAACTTCTACAGGCGATTTCGGTTATCAAGCGGCAATGATATTTCTACTGGCGGTTCCTCAAGAAAAGCGACCGTAGAAATCATATTTCTATTGGAGGTTTCATAAGAAAACCGCCAGTATAAATCCATAATTTCTATGGGTGGTTTCTTAAGAAACATCCACAAAAAATTATTTTTATCTTGATTTTTTAGTTTTTCAAATGACCTCGTGTGAACAACCACCAAAATAAAAGTTGTAGATCTCTAAAAGTTATTCAACTTTGTAGTTAACAACTTTTATGTTTAAATTCGTTTATGACCTCAAATCATCAGTTTACACTCAGTTGGTTATAATATGTGGGAAACAAAATTGCAATCTAAACATGAAATAATTGATAGGTGAAGTGGTACAATAGGTTGTGTACTAGGGTGAGGTCGAGGGTTTGATTCTCATTGGCTGTGTAGCATGCAAATTTTGCTTAAAAATGCGCTTGACTTCGATAGACCATGCAATTTTTGTTTTAATTTTAGTTTTATATTTTATTTGTTTTTATAAATTATATAATGCTTAACTATGCTCAGCATATTCCAATGCAATGATGGGCAGAATGTCTTATCTGCATCGGATCGTCTCACTGGTCCCACCACTGATTGGTGGGATGCTTACTATGTCACCTGCACCATCACCTAGGCAGGGTTCACCACGAGTTTTAAGAGATGGGTGACTTGCGACTTCGACGGAGACATGCGGGTGGGGGCGCTCCTAATTAATTTCTTTTGCTATTTTTAAAACAAATACAAATTTTATATTTCCTGTAAAGAATTACCACTGATGATTTTCTTAATTCAACCGCTAGTGAAAATCGATTTGCATTGAAGGTTCTCATTTACATCGATTTGCATTGAAGGTTCTCATTTACTCGTTGTGAAAATCATTGTTTTACTAGTCCCTAACATTGGCGATTCTAAAAAAAGACAGTGCAAATGGGTTCTGAACCGCCTCTATAGAGCTTGTATATTATGGCAATTTTCTTATGTCATAAGAGGAGAAAGAGTTATTATTAACTATATAGTTTATGAAAATTCAGATTAGGTGTATGTAAATGCCCCAAAATTCATTCAAATTTAAACATAATAATACATTTCAGATCCAAACAATATTTTCAAAAATTGGATTACAAAATTATATTTTTGAGGGTAAATATTTTTTGTGTACTATTATTTCTACATATATAGGTGGCAAGTTCAAATTAGTATTCAGAACCAATTACTGATAATTACAATTCAAAAGCCTCCGCACAAATTAATTCTACTGTCCATGTCCTAAAAAAATAAATAGAATGAGAGCTATTTTATCGTAAAATCCCATTTATTACGAGTGATTTAGATATTCCACAATCGTCAACCTAATCTTGGTCAATATTCTTGCGAACTCAAGACTTTATCCTAGCAAACATGCATGACCATGTTCCTATATATATGGATAGACATGATAACAGAAATTGTATTAGTCAGTATAGTATGCAGTAATAACCTGCTGTAATTAACTAATGTGATAGTAATAAGTAGAATAGAAAATTAATACGTACTTGATGTAGCGAGTGACCCTACCTACCTATGAAAGTTCAGTTATAATTGTTCGATGAAACAAAAGACATGCATATACCTGGATGGAATGGAAGAGAATATGGAACAAGCCACAACTCAGGAAAGATCGAATTATTGCCGTTCCAGTCATATAAACCGATCACCTCCAGTTGGAAAAGAAAAGGGATTAATTAGTTCCTTCTTGGTTACCAGCTATAAATCAAATAGGTGCAGCTGGAATTCGGCCATCATTCTTTAGAACCGAGAAGGAAAGGACGCTCCATATGAAACAACTTAACGAAATGAGCATGCATATGACTACTCTTTGCATGCAATTGAACCGACTTGGCATTTTACTTTAACTTATATCACTACCGGAATCGCGTTCTTTGCCGAGTGTCTTAGACACTCGGCAAAGGCTATTTTACACTCGGCAAAGGCTTTGCCGGCAAAGAACACTCGGCAAAGATTTCATCGGCAAAGGGTTCTTTGCCGAGTGCTTTTTTTCGGACACTCGGCAAAGACTTTGCCGAGTGTCAAAAAGCACTCGGCAAACAAAAACACTCGAAAAATTAAGAATCGAAAAAATTAAAAAAAACAGCAAAACATTTTTAAAATTCTAGGAACAACTCTCCAACCCCTACCCTATTACCTTACCCGTTGCCCTATCATTTTTCACTATTATTTTGAATCAAACTTATATGTTTTGTAAATGGTGAGATTCGAACTCGCAACCTCTCTCTCGTGTATACCCTCCTATACCACTACACTACTACACCAATTATGTTTATATTACGTTTCCATTCCCCATGTACTATAACAAATCGAGAGTAATTTGATTATTTAAGGCACTAAATGAGTTCATTTGAAAATGTGACCAACTATAAAGTTGCATAACTTTTTGAGATCTAAAAGTTTTATTTTAATAGTTTCTACATCCGAGACCGTTTATAAAATTTGAATTTTAAATTTAAAAACTTCACACGAAATTTTCAATGATAAGATGATTTCAAATCAAAAAATTGTCAACTACAAAGTTTCATTACATTTCAAGACCTACAACTTTTATTTTGGTGGTTTTTCCATCCGAGACAGTTTGAAAAATTCAAATTTCAAAATTCAAACATAGTTTTGCATAACAAGATGATTTCAAACTAAAACATTGTCAACTACAAAGTTTCATAACTCTTCAATACCTACAACTTTCATGTTGGTGGTTTTTCCTTTCGAAGACGTTTTCAAAATTCAAATTTTAAATTTTTTAAATTTAGACGTAGTTTTCGTTGACAATATGACTTCAAATGAAAAGGTTGTCAACTATAAACTTCTATAACTTCTCAAGATCTACAAAGTTTATTTTGGTTGTTTGGTAATTTGTTTATCTCAGATGATGGTTCTAACAATATACACAAATTCTATACGTCTCTCTCGTAGTTTCATAAACTACGAGAGAGATATAGGTTTTATGAACAAATTTATTTTTATTTTGTCATATGAAGAAATGTTCAATATATAAATTGTACATCATGATGAGTTATACAAATTTGTAGTTGAAAACGTTTTTATTTGAATTAATTTACTACTTTAAAATGTGATTTTAAAATTGTCTTTGCCTAGTGTTGGAGAAAAAACACTCGGCAAAGAGCTCTTTGCCGAGTGTTGTATTTGTGACACTCGGCAAAGAGACCTTTACCGAGTGTCAAAAAAAGACACTCGGCAAAGAAACTCTTTGCCGAGTGTCAAAAATAAAACACTCGGCAAAGAGCTTCTTCGCCCAGTGTTTTCTTTTACCGAGAGTTTTTTGCGTGGCACTCGGTAAAAAGCTCTTTGCCGAGTGCCCGAAATAAAACACTCGGCAAAGAACCAAATTTCGGTAGTGTATAAATCAACTTGGCATTTTAATTACGTACCAACCCTACTATAACTACCATGCATGGTTCCTGTTGCAGGTGGAACTGAAGGAAACCAAGCACACAGTGCAATTGTTGGAGTGGGGTCACCTAGTACGTAGGGCTATTTTGGAAACCTCGAATCCCCTTTGAAATTGGAGGAGATTGAGATGCAAATGAACTAATTTCCTCTCGAATCCCCTTCAATCTCGAAGATATTTGAGTTTCTAGGGCTAGTTTGGGAACACCAATTTCCCAAGTGATTTCTATTTTCCCATAAAAAATGAACTAATTTCCCTTAAAAAATGGAAATCCCTTAGAAAATTAGGGTTTCCAAACTAGTCCTAATTAAAACAAAATCGCCATACCGAGAGCCAAATCTTTCCCCACTGAGGTATTGCCGCCGCACTTCCATGAGACAGAATCCATGCTTGTCCCTTGGCCAAAGCGTCATGCGCACACGCCTCCCCGAGAAGTCTCAAGGTGACATAGTTCAGGCATGAGCTAAACATGGTGCTTGGCCCAACCTCTTGCATGCCCCAGCCACCATCTTCATTCTGCATATGGGATACAATATTAATCAACCAGATAATACCATCACTACAAAGTAGAGTAGTATATAACTGAGCTAGCTTTAGTAGTTGCCATGCGTATTACGTGCCTGATGGTTGTAAATATAGCGACAGATCTCGTGTCGATGCTCTGCTGACAAAACCGTATTGAGTGATCCAGTGACATGTAGTGCAAATACCTGCAATACAGAATCTTCATTAAGGTACACGTACGCACGTTGGAAGCAAACGTTATTGCATCAAGCAAGCTACATAACCCTATATGTTCTCGTCTGGTAATATATTTGATCAACTTATTGACTGCAGCACATATATATGGTTTTTGTCCAAGATCTTGTTAAGCACATCGTTTGTTTTTTTCTGTTTAAAACGTACCTATATGAGCTATATATGTATCGTGGTTTTGAAAACCGGGGGACAATAAGATTTGTGTTCGGCAGGGGAGTTAGCATGAACTCGCTCCGAATGGTGAGCCACACGGAGGGCTCGAAGGTGGTTCCGAGACAGGGGTAATACTGATTCAGGCTTGCGCCATAGATCAGTGTACTGCTGATCATAATATTGCTTGGATCGTGTTACAGTTGAGTGCTTGTGTGTAGTTGTGTTTTGAAGATGTGGGTTGTCTTGCCCTTTTACAGCTCAAGGGTAGACTCTATAATGAGAACTTATATTTTGCCGGGGTGGAGTTCGGCCTCTTGCTTCCGGGCGGCGTAGCCCCTATGGTGTCGTCTACTAGGTCGCGCGCGTTGTACCCATGGTATAGCGTTGTCTTGTCCGTTCACCATACGGGTTCTTGTAGCTATTCTGATGCAAACGTAGTGGTGTCTGGTGGGTCTCGCTGAGTCGGCTCGTGGTGAGGTTTAGAGATGTCTTCAGTACAACTTCATCATCTGTCATCCCCTCTGCGTCATCTTCCATCATGCATAGACATACGCCGCGTATTGCCTTGTCCCTTCTGACGTATGGGTCACTGTAGAGACTTTGATGTTGAGGTCCCCACGGCTGGGGTTGACTGGTCCCACAGTTCAGCAGGGATACTCTGAAAGGGAAATGTGCCCTTGGGCCATTTCTAAGTATTTTGGTGATTGAGTGCCAACACAAGTGCTTCTGCGCTAATCTATGCAAAGTGGTGGACAAAGTGAAAATCATGTTAAAAGGTATGTTTCTAGACTTAATACATTGTTTTATGGACTAATGTATTGTGTCTAAGTGCTGGAAACAGAAAAAATCGAGTTGGAGAAGAGATGGCTAAGTTCAGCCAAAGTCTGCTCAGTCTGGGTTCACCGGACTGTCCGGTGGTGCACCGGACAGTGTCCGGTGCGCCAGGCTGGCTCGGGCGAACAGGCTGCTCTCGGGACTTCGACGGCGGTGTACGGCTATAATTCACCGGACTGTCCGGTGGTGCACAGGACTGTCCGGTGAGCCGTTCACAGGCGAACTCGTCGCTCTCGGGAAACCATCAACGGCGTACGGCTAAAATTCACCGGTCTGTCCGGTGGTGCACCGGACTGTCCGGTGAGTCAACGGTCAGCCGGGGCAACGGTCGGCCGAGGATTCCGCGCGTGACGCGTGGCCCAGCCAACGGTCACATTGGTGCACCGGACTGTCCGGTGTGCACTGGACAGTGTCCGGTGCGCTAACGGCTCTCAGACTCCAACGGTCGGCTTCGCCAAATAAGGAAAGCAATCTGCACCGGTAAGTGAACAGTGGATGTCCGGTGGTGCACCGGACTGTCCGGTGCGCCAGTCGACAGAAGGCAAGATCTGCCTTCCAGGATTGCTCTCAATGGCTCCTAACTGCCTTGGGGCTATAAAAGGGACCCCTAGGCGCATGAAGGAGAATACCAAGCATTCTTACAACATTCCTAAGCACCAAGACCTCGATTCCGCGCATTTGTTTCTTTGTGATAGCATATAGAGCTCTAGTGGAGTTGTGAACTCATTGAGTTGTGTTGCGAGCTCTTGTTGCGACTTGTGTGCGTGGTGACACTCTGATTTTTGTGTCTTATGTGCGTTGCTAATCCCTCCCTTGCTCCGTGCTTCTTTGTGAACTTCAAGTGTAAGGGCGAGAGGCTCCAAGTTGTGGAGATTCCTCGCAAACGGGATTAAGAAAAGCAAGCAAAACACCGTGGTATTCAAGTGGGTCTTTGGACCGCTTGAGAGGGGTTGATTGCAACCCTCGTCCGTTGGGACGCCACAACGTGGAGTAGGCAAGTGTTGGTCTTGGCCGAACCACGGGATAACCACCGTGCCATCTCTGTGATTGATTTCTTGTGGTTATTGTGTTTTGTTGAGACTCATCTCTAGCCACTTGGCAATTATTGTGCTAACACTTAACCAAGTTTTGTGGCTTAAGTTTTAAGTTTGACAGGATCACCTATTCACCCCCCCCCCTCTAGGTGCTCTCAATTGGTATCGGAGCCGTTCTCTTCGCAAAGGGACTAATCGCCCGAAGAGATGGATCCTAAGGGGAAGGGAATCGTGATCAGCGACAAAGAGAAGGAGTCCTTCGTCAACGAGCCTAAGGATGATAAGCCTACCAACTCGGGCTCGGGCCATAGACGCAAAGATGGAAGGAAGAAGAAGACGAGACGCATCAAGGAGATCGTCTACTACGACGACAGTGATGAGTCCACTTCCTCTCATAAGGACAACGACGACAATGACTACGACAAACGAAAGACGGTTAATTCAAACTTTTCTTTCGATTATTCGCGTATTCCTCAAAGTTCAAATTCACATTTGCTCTCCATTCCACTTGGCAAACCTCCTCACTTTGATGGAGAGGACTACGGATTTTGGAGCCACAAAATGCGTAGTCACCTATTCTCTCTCCATCCAAGCATTTGGGAGATTGTGGAAAGTGGAATGAAATTTGATAGCTCGGATAGTCCTACGTTTATAAATGAACAGATTCATAGAAATGCACAAGCTACTACTGTGTTGTTAGCCTCTCTGTGCAGGGACGAATATCATAAGGTGCGCGGCTTGGACAATGCCAAGCAAATCTGGGACACCCTCAGGATCTCTCATGAGGGGAATGACGTCACCTTGCTCACCAAGATGGAGTTGGTGGAGGGCGAGCTTGGACGATTCGCGATGATAAGGGGCGAGGAGCCAACCCAAACATACAACCGGCTCAAGACCCTTATCAACAAAATAAGGAGCTACGGAAGCACGCGATGGACGGACCATGACGTCGTCCGACTAATGCTAAGGTCTTTTACCGTTCTTGATCCTCATTTGGTAAATAATATTCGTGAGAATCCCAGGTACACCAAAATGTCGCCCGAAGAAGTCCTTGGAAAATTCGTAAGCGGGCGAATGATGATCAAGGAGGTGAGGTACGTGGACGACGCGTTGAACGGTCCAATCCATAAGCCTCAACCCATTGCTCTCAAGGCAACAAGGAGCAAGGAGGCGTTACCTAGCAAGGTAGCGCAAGTTGAGGTGGCAGGGCTAAACGATGAAGAAATGGCCCTCATCATCAAGCGTTCAAGACAGCGCTTAAGGGTCGCAAGGGACAGCCAAGCAAGACCAAAGCCAAGGGGAAGCGCTCATGCTTCAATTGCGGTAAGATTGGTCATTTTATTGCTAACTGTCCCGATAAGGAAAGTGACCAGGAACACGGGAGCAAGAGGGAAAAGAAGAAAAATTACAAGAAGGCCAAGGGCGAGGCACATCTAGGAAAGGAGTGGGATTCGGATTGCTCCTCCTCCGACTCCGACAATGAAGGACTCGCCGCCACCGCCTTCAACAAGTCATCCCTCTTCCCCAACGAGCGTCACACATGCCTTATGGCAAGGGAAAAGAAGGTTTATGCATCCGGGGGTTCAAGCTGGATTATCAACAGCGGATGCACGAACCATATGACGGGGGAAAAGAAGATGTTCACCTCCTACGTCAAGAATAAGGATTCCCAAGATTCAATCATATTCGGTGATGGGAACCAAGGCAAGGTGAAAGGTTTAGGCAAGATTGCAATATCAAATGAGCACTCTATCTCTAATGTGTTTTTAGTTGAGTCTCTTGGATATAATTTACTATCTGTCAGTCAATTATGTAATATGGGATATAATTGTCTATTTACAAATGTAGATGTGTCTGTCTTTAGAAGATGTGATGGTTCACTAGCTTTTAAGGGTGTACTAGACGGCAAACTTTATTTAGTTGATTTTGCAAAAGAGGAGGCCGGTCTAGATGCATGCTTAATTGCTAAGACTAGCATGGGCTGGCTGTGGCATCGCCGCTTAGCACATGTGGGGATGAAGAACCTTCACAAGCTTCTAAAGGGAGAACACGTGATAGGTTTGACTAACGTGCAATTCGAAAAAGATAGACCTTGTGCAGCTTGTCAAGCAGGTAAACAAGTGGGAGGAGCACATCACAGCAAGAATGTGATGACCACTTCAAGACCTCTGGAGCTGCTGCATATGGACCTCTTCGGACCCGTCGCCTATCTGAGCATAGGAGGAAGTAAGTATGGTCTAGTTATTGTTGATGACTTTTCCCGCTTCACTTGGGTGTTCTTTTTGCAGGATAAGTCTGAAACCCAAGGGACCCTCAAGCGCTTCCTAAGGAAAGCTCAAAATGAGTTTGAGCTCAAGGTGAAGAAGATAAGAAGCAACAACGGGTCCGAATTCAAGAATCTTCAAGTGGAGGAGTTCCTTGAGGAGGAGGGGATCAAGCACGAGTTCTCCGCTCCCTACACACCTCAGCAAAATGGTGTGGTAGAGAGGAAGAACAGGACGCTCATTGATATGGCGAGGACTATGCTTGGAGAGTTCAAGACCCCCGAGCGTTTTTGGTCGGAAGCCGTGAACACGGCTTGCCACGCCATCAACAGGGTCAACCTTCACCGCCTCCTCAAAAAGACTTCATATGAGCTGCTAACTGGTAACAAACCAAATGTATCTTATTTTCGTGTATTTGGGAGCAAGTGTTATATTCTTGTGAAGAAAGGTAGATCTTCTAAATTTGCTCCCAAAGCTGTAGAAGGGTTTTTATTAGGTTATGACTCAAATACAAAGGCGTATAGGGTCTTCAACAAATCATCGGGTTTGGTTGAAGTCTCTAGCGACGTTGTATTTGATGAGACTAATGGCTCTCCAAGAGAGCAAGTTGTTGATCTTGATGATGTAGATGAAGAAGACGTTCCAACGGCCGCGATACGCACCATGGCGATTGGAGATGTACGGCCTCAGAAACAATTGGAGCAAGATCAACCGTCTTCCTCAACTATGGTGCATCCCCCAACCCAAGATGACGAACAGGTACCTCAAGTGGAGGCGCATGATCAAGGGGGAGCACAGGATGTTCAAGTTGAAGAGGAAGAAGCACCTCAGGCACCTCCAACCCAAGTTCGAGCGACGATTCAAAGGGATCATCCCGTCGACCAAATATTGGGTGATATTAGCAAGGAAGTAACTACTCGTTCAAGATTAGTTAATTTTTGTGAGCATTACTCTTTTGTCTCTTCTATTGAGCCTTTCAGGGTAGAAGAGGCCTTGCTAGATCCGGACTGGGTGTTGGCCATGCAGGAGGAACTCAACAACTTCAAGCGTAATGAAGTTTGGACGCTGGTGCCTCGTCCCAAGCAAAATGTTGTGGGAACCAAGTGGGTGTTCCGCAACAAACAGGACGAGCACGGGGTGGTGACAAGGAACAAGGCTCGACTTGTGGCAAAAGGTTATGCCCAAGTCGCAGGTTTGAACTTTGAGGAGACGTTCGCTCCTGTGGCTAGGCTAGAATCAATTCGTATTTTGCTAGCATATGCCGCTCACCATTCTTTCAGGTTGTACCAAATGGATGTGAAGAGCGCTTTCCTCAACGGGCCGATCAAAGAGGAGGTGTACGTGGAGCAACCCCCTGGCTTCGAGGATGAACGGTACCCCGACCACGTGTGTAAGCTCTCTAAGGCGCTCTATGGACTTAAGCAAGCCCCAAGAGCATGGTATGAATGCCTTAGAGACTTTTTAATTGCTAATGCTTTCAAGGTTGGGAAAGCCGATCCAACTCTTTTCACTAAGACGCGCGATGGTGATCTTTTTGTGTGCCAAATTTATGTCGATGACATAATATTTGGTTCTACTAACCAAAAGTCTTGTGAAGAGTTTAGTAGGGTGATGACGCAGAAATTCGAGATGTCGATGATGGGCGAGTTGAACTACTTCCTTGGGTTCCAAGTGAAGCAACTCAAGGACGGCACTTTCATCTCCCAAACGAAGTACACGCACGACTTGCTAAAGCGGTTTGGGATGAAGGACGCCAAGCCCGCAAAGACTCCGATGGGAACCGACGGACACACAGACCTCAACAAAGGAGGTAAGTCCGTTGATCAAAAGGCATACCGGTCTATGATAGGGTCTTTACTTTATTTATGTGCTAGTAGACCGGATATTATGCTTAGCGTATGCATGTGTGCTAGATTTCAATCCGATCCTAAGGAGTGTCACTTAGTGGCTGTGAAGCGAATTCTTCGATATTTAGTCGCTACGCCCTGCTTTGGGATCTGGTATCCAAAGGGGTCTAACTTTGACTTGATTGGATACTCAGATTCCGACTATGCTGGATGTAAGGTCGATAGGAAGAGTACATCGGGGACATGCCAATTCTTAGGAAGGTCCCTGGTGTCGTGGAACTCTAAGAAACAAACTTCTGTTGCCCTATCCACCGCTGAGGCCGAGTACATTGCCGCAGGACAGTGTTGTGCGCAACTACTTTGGATGAGGCAAACCCTCCGGGACTTTGGCTACAATCTGAGCAAAGTCCCACTCCTATGTGACAATGAGAGTGCTATCCGAATAGCGGAAAATCCTGTTGAGCACAGCCGCACAAAGCACATTGACATCCGGCATCACTTTTTGAGAGACCACCAGCAAAAGGGAGATATCGAAGTGTTTCATGTTAGCACCGAGAACCAGCTAGTCGATATCTTCACTAAGCCTTTAGATGAAAAGACCTTTTGCAGGCTGCGTAGTGAGCTAAATGTCCTAGATTCGCGGAACTTGGATTGATTTATAGCATACATGTGTTTATGCCTTTGATCATGTTCCTTATGCATTTTGTTGCTTACTATGGTGCTCAAGTTGTACAATCTCTCCCCGGACCTCACAAGTCCTTGTGCAAGTGATGCACATATTTAGGGGGAGTTGTGCTACAACTTGACCCTTTGAGACTAACCATATGCTTGAGGTTTGAAAGGGAAAAAGTGGACTTGGACCATGAAAGACTTCCACTGCACTCCGATGAGAGGGTAACTTATTCCAAGTTCATCTCATGTACTCTTATTGCCTTTGTGTTCTTATTTGAAGATTTTGGTGAGGCAATGGGGTTTTAGGGCCAAGATTGATCCCGTTTTGGTGCTTGATGCCAAAGGGGGAGAAAATAAAGGCCAAAGCAATAGATGGATCAGCTACCACTTGAGAAATTTTGAAAATAGTAGAATAGAGCTTTTGGTTTGTCAAAACTCTTTTATTGTCTCTTATGTCAAAAGTTGGCCTCTTGTGGGGAGAAGTGTTGATTATGAGAAAAAGGGGGAGTTTTTGAAATACTTGATCAAATTTCTTTGGAATACCTCTCTTTATGTCTCTACAAGTGGATTTGACTTAGAGATAGGAATTTGAGTTTGATTTGCAAAAACAAACCAAGTGGTGGCATAGAGTGATCCATATATGTCAAATTTGATTCAAAACAACCTTGAGTTTTCATTTGCATTGATATTGCACTTGTTCTAGTTGCTTTATGTTGTGTTGGCATAAATCACCAAAAAGGGGGAGATTGAAAGGGAAATGTGCCCTTGGGCCATTTCTAAGTATTTTGGTGATTGAGTGCCAACACAAGTGCTTCTGTGCTAATCTATGCAAAGTGGTGGACAAAGTGAAAATCATGTTAAAAGGTATGTTTCTAGACTTAGTACATTGTTTTATGGACTAATGTATTGTGTCTAAGTGCTGGAAACAGAAAAAATCGAGTTGGAGAAGAGATGACTAAGTTCAGCCAAAGTCTGCTCAGTCTGGGTTCACCGGACTGTCCGGTGGTGCACCGGACAGTGTCCGGTGCGCCAGGCTGGCTCGGGCGAACAGGCTGCTCTCGGGACTTCGACGGCGGTGTACGGCTATAATTCACCGGACTGTCCGGTGGTGCACCGGACTGTCCGGTGAGCCGTTCACAGGCGAACTCGTCGCTCTCGGGAAACCAACAACGGCGTACGGCTAAAATTCACCGGTCTGTCCGGTGGTGCACCGGACTGTCCGGTGAGTCAACGGTCAGCCGGGGCAACGGTCGGCCGAGGATTCCGCGCGTGACGCGTGGCCGAGCCAACGGTCACATTGGTGCACCAGACTGTCCGGTGTGCACCGGACAGTGTCCGGTGCGCCAACGGCTCTCAGACTCCAACGGTCGGCTTCGCCAAATAAGGAAAGCAATCTGCACCGGACAGTGAACAGTGGATGTCCGGTGGTGCACCGGACTGTCCGGTGCGCCAGTCGACAGAAGGCAAGATCTGCCTTCCAGGATTGCTCTCAATGGCTCCTAGCTGCCTTCGGGCTATAAAAGGGACCCCTAGGCGCATGGAGGAGAATACCAAGCATTCTTACAACATTCCTAAGCACCAAGACCTCGATTCCGCGCATTTGTTTCTTTGTGATAGCATATAGAGCTCTAGTGGAGTTGTGAACTCATTGAGTTGTGTTGCGAGCTCTTGTTGCGACTTGTGTGCGTGGTGACACTCTGATTTTTGTGTCTTGTGTGCGTTGCTAATCCCTCCCTTGCTCCGTGCTTCTTTGTGAACTTCAAGTGTAAGGGCGAGAGGCTCCAAGTTGTGGAGATTCCTCGCAAACGGGATTAAGAAAAGCAAGCAAAACACCGTGGTATTCAAGTGGGTCTTTGGACCGCTTGAGAGGGGTTGATTGCAACCCTCGTCCGTTGGGACGCCACAACGTGGAGTAGGCAAGCGTTGGTCTTGGCCGAACCACGGGATAACCACCGTGCCATCTCTGTGATTGATTTCTTGTGGTTATTGTGTTTTGTTGAGACTCATCTCTAGCCACATGGCAATTATTGTGCTAACACTTAACAAAGTTTTGTGGCTTAAGTTTTAAGTTTGACAGGATCACCTATTCACCCCCCTCTAGGTGCTCTCATACTCTCTACAACGTATTCGACGTCGTGCTTGATAGAGGCCCTTCGGTACTGGTCCCATAATTCGGATATGGCTTGGTGATGATATGTCTCGTCGTGCCGTCGTAGCTTGATAGTGCTAGGTCGGCTCTTCCCTTATGTAGATGTGCTCCTAAGGAAACCGGTTGTCGTCTTGATGGGTTGCTCGACAGATAAGTTGATCGGTAGCCCGCCTCGTCGGGTTGCTCGATAGTATTGCACAGCGAGCGGGTCGGTAGGCAATCCAGCCTTGCTGAGTTACTCGACAGGTAGGTTGGTCGATAGCCCTACCTTGCCGGGTCGCTCGACAGTCGTGCTGGTCGATTAGTGGGCCGTCTTCAGGAGACCTTTTGGACCTTCTTGGGGTATCCGGTTTCTAGGTACCCGACAATATGGAACTAAAAGAGAGTGACGGTGCATATATACCATTTTTTACAACGAAATGGCTGAAGATGATTTATTTAATCACCAATGGTTATATAAAAACTAACCTATATATGCACTAAGCACATGAAAATAGACCTTTCTACCAAAATGTTTTTTTCCCGTTGATACTTTTGCCGCCAGTTTTATCAAAACAGTTAGAGTTAGTTTAGAAACTTAATTTTCATTCGGGATTCTCATACGTTGAGAGAAAAATAAGCTCGATTTTCTTCTCAATCTTTGGAATTTAAGTTTTTAAACTAGTCATTAATTAGTGATAATATATCATTGTTGGTTGCAGGCGAAGATTAATTTCACCGCTTGGTTCAGAAGAAGAGCCGACGGTAAAAAAAAACAAAAAACATGCGGCCCCATGCGCTCACATGTAGCCCCATAGATTGCCACACTCAGAACATGCAGATCCCTGGTTCCATCGGCATGTCTATCCTCTCCATGTGTTTTTCGTTCCACTCTTTCCCTCTCTACGTAGCCCCACGACTAGCTGTCTCATTGGCTCTCGCCGGTGGCGGCAGGGAGGGATGCGACAAGCGTGGACAGGTGGTAATGGCCCTCTCTACCTAGCCCCACGACAGCTGTCTCATTGGCTCTCGCCAGCGGCAGGAGCCAGCGGCAGGGATAGCGAATAGTGTTGGGCACTTTTTTTATCATAAACGAAAAACTGAACTGAATCGAAATTTTGCTTTTTTATAGTTTGATACGGTTTCGATTTTTATATCTCAAAAGTTCGATTTTTAGTATCGTAATCGGTTTTTACCGTACACCGAACCAAAATACCAAAAAAAACCAAAAACCAAATTTTATCAATTCTAAAATTTAACTATTCTAAAAACCAAATGTGTGAAGCAATTAAATTGTTATTCACTTATTTATATGTGATGTATGATGTAACTCTAAATATTTATACCTATATAATTTTTACTTTTAAAAATTATGTATAATCTATCATATAAACTTGTTGTATGTGTTGTCTTGAGTATAAGTTTGATATTCGGTTTTTACCGAAAAACCAAAGTAAAAAACCGAAACCGAACTTCTCGATTTTTCGTTTTCGAGAAAACTGATCGGTTTCTAATGTCTAGAAAACCGAAGTTTTTAAAACCGAAAAATCGAACCAAAGTTTAAAAAACCGAATGTCCAGCCCTAATAGCGACAAGCGTGGACAGGTGGTAGTGGTGAGCCAACGTATGCATGCTGCAGCAAAAGTTTTTTTTCTATTTGGTTATCAAAGAGGGCGGTGAGCCGGTGACAATCTCTACTTTGACCACTCACATTTACTGTGACTGAGGATCAGTATATTCGGGAGCAAGATTAATGAAAGAGAATTGAAGGACCTAAAAAATCTTGGACTATTTAAAATTAAATAAAAAGAGATTCTAGTCTCTATAATCTCCTCCATTCCCTAGTTTCCAAACAAATCCCAAATAGTGGCGATGATGCATGATTATGTAGCAGTTCATATTTATATACTACTTTATTAAGAACATAATGTGGGCACCTGGTGCTACCACGACTTCACTCTCTGCACTAACACTCTAGGTAGGGGTGGAAATTTGGCTCGGGCTCGACGAGCCGGCTCGGGCTCGGTGAGGCTCGGCTCGGCTCGAGCCGGCTCGCGAGCCAAAACGAGCCCGAGCCGAGCCTGATTTTGTAGCTCGCCAGAACTGCGAGCCGAGCCGAGCCGGCTCGGTCCAGCTCGCGAGCCGGCTCGCGAGCCGAGCTAACAACGTCAAGTATACTATTATACCATATTATTGTTATGTTTTGAACTATTTTATTGAATTTCTTGAACTTGATATGTGATACACTTATATTGTAGTCTAAAAATATATTATACATAATTTTTTATCTTATATATAATAAAAAATATATAATTTATACTCTAAACGTGATTTAGTGTGAGGCTCGCGAGCGAGCCGTTACCGAGCCGAGCCGAGCCTCTAGGTCGGGCTCGCAAAATGACCGAGCCGAGCCTGGCTCGGCTCGCAGCTGCACCGAGCCACGTCGAGCCGAGCCGAGCCGAGCTCGGCTCGGCTCGTTTCCAGCCCTAACTCTAGGTCTGTCCCACAGCTTCGTTTCGGCGCCATGCCCTGTGGATCCCCAGTGCCCGCGCAGCCAGCTACTGCGCCTGCCCAGCATCCGACCTCGCTCGTGCAAAAAATAATGCGGAGCGAGCACTCGAATCCACATCCCTATTCTAGAAATTTGGGGCTAACCACCAGACCACATGTACTTTAATATTTAGAAATAAATAATAATTATATTTAAATAAATATTTCAATATCTATTTATTAACCGTAGCAAAGCACGGACAACTGGCTAGTGATAATATATCATTCAAATATACACGCACAATAATTCCTCCAAACGAAAAGGAAAAACATGCACGTACGTACGTACCATAATAGGCATGATGAACATGACGCCGCTGTAGTCACAAGGCCAGTGGCCATCGTGTGCTTGTAAAGTAGAGTACTGGGCAAGGGCTCGCCTCAACGACGCTAGAATGGTCTCTTCCGTGACTGCCGCGCCATGTCCGAGTTTGTTGACGGCGGCGGCGGGACGAATGTCCATTTTTAGATCGTCTTGTTTGGCGTACTGCACGCATTACGACGACATATGTCTAATTACTGTCTATTATATGCACCACCGTGGGGTTAGTTAAGGGGTGCTTGGATTATAATGACTAATTTTTATTTTTTTAATTTATTCTATTTTAATGTTTAAATTGTTAAATATATATAGAAACTAGAATAAAGTTTTAGTTTCTATATTTGATAATTTAGAGACTAAAACAGAATAAACTATAGAGACTAAACTATAAACCAGACATTGCTGTCTAAATCATGTTTGGTGCGTGTTTACCTGCATGCGCAAGAGGAGATCCTGCGCCACGGCCCTCTTCTCGAAGCGGCGGCGCTCCGTGAACTCCCGCCTCAGCCTCTCAACCTCGGCGATCTCGTCCTGCGTACCGGCGTCGGGGTCGAACTCCCATACCTGCCTGCCGGTGAAGCCGCTCACCGACCGCAGCCATGGCCCGCCGCCCTCGCCGCCGATCTTCAGCCTCCACATGATGAGCTAGCTGCCCACAGTCAGTGTTGTTGGCGAGGCTAGCTTTTACTACCTACCTAGCTAAGCTAGCTTGCACTTGCACAAGTTGTGTGCTTTATTTAGGATGCGCATGCCATGGAAGACTATTATATAGGGATCGATCGTCGAGCGTCGGCGAGGTTACCTTAACAAAATTTATTATTATTATTTTTAGAGGCAATATATATAGAGAGAGAGAGGATCAAAGCCCTAGGTTTTGATTAGTAGGGGAAGACCTGGCCAGGACGCGGTCAGCCCACCACCTAGGTGCTTGTGTCAGGATTTATGGTGGTATAACCGAGTTATGGAATTTGTGTATACCATGCACGCGACAGCCACAAGCCAGGACGCTATGCGTCAGCAATTATACAAATGCATATACATATTGATTAATGTGCATAAACCATGCAAAAAGAATCTACATATTGATTAAAGAATTCTGCAAAGCCAAAATAAGTATAACACGATGATGTTTATAGCATAAATTTGTGCCAAAATAAGCATAGCACGGTGCAAATTAATATAGTAAGCCACGACAACCTACAAACCATGAATGACGATCAGTTATGCATACCACACCTGGGCTCTTTTTTGCGTACTAGCACTAAATGACTTACGCTAAATTAACATTGAATTTACGCTAATTTGTGTTTTGATATATGAAACAATTGAGTTACTGTAAGGTGAACCTGGTTTATGATATGGTTTGTGTAAATATGAAATGCAGGTCAATATCAGAATGTAATCAGTTCAATTACGCTAATATGTAGATATCAGATGCAGGAGAGCATAATAACTGAAATGTAGATATCAGATGCAGGAGAGCATAATAAAATTTTGTAAACATTCGTGTTACGAGAGGGTTTGCTTCCGGAATCTAGTCATAAAATCTTGACTTCATGGATAGTATTATTTAGTTAATGACCAGCATAACCGAAACAAAAAGATAAAATAAAAAATTCGATTGTTACTACCATTACCAGGCAACATAATCGAACTATGTCTACTAGCGACTAAAAAAAGTTGGCTATATATGCCAAATCGATCTGGTGGTGACTTCAATCTGAATAACCGGATGCAACTATGTGTTTTGCTCATATGTTGGCGGCAGCATAATCAAATGTATAATTAAAAGGAAAACTGTCGAACTAAATGTAGAACCACGATAAAATCAACGAATCAAATAGAATGTTAGAGATTTAGAACTTACTGATAACAGCTCCTCCAATGCAATTATTTGGTGCTTCCTTCAAATGTAGTTGGGCGAACGGACGAAGTGACTCGGTGTCACGAATGCGGCGGAGAGAATGAAGGAGATGGTGGCGGAGGACTGACCGGTGTGTGGAGGGGAATGAGGACTGGTCGATTTTCGGACTCTCTGCGGTGGAGAAGATGAAGGCGACGGTGGCGGGTATGTCTAGGGTTCCGCCGCCGCCGCGTGCGTTGCAGGTGAGATGAACTGGATAACTGCGAGCTCGTGGGTGGGATCGTGGGCTCGATACACATAATATGTGGGACGAAATCTACGCGATGGCCCATAGACCGACACGTGCATTACTGTTTCGTAAACTGAAACATATAACATCGTTATACCAATATTTGTGTGGGGACTATTACGGCTGCCCAAATTGCGGGAGCACAATCTTCTCATGGGCCCGGATACCCGGATCGTGCGCAGACTATATTTGCATAAATTGATACACACATCAGCATAGCTCGTATTATAATTTGGCGTAAGCAGTTAGGTACAGTAAGCCAAAAAGGGTCCGGTGCGGTATGCGCACCTGGTCAGTAGGTGGTCGGAGCTTCCTGTAGTTAAACACAACTCAGGGCTCTATATATATATATATATATATATATATATTGTAGGCCCAATTTATTTTTTGAATTTTCTGAATATAAATGATATAAAAAGGTAAATATTGTTTATTATTTATGAAGCATCGACTTTAAAATAGATAATATGAGAGGACAAGAATATGAAATAGGTCAAATATGAAACGAAACATCTTATATTATTTTTATCTCTATATACTATAAATCTCTGGGTCTATTTTTATGTTTATATATATATATAGGGAAGAGGTAATGGAAGCCCTAGGCTTCCGTTAGTGGGGGAAGCCCCAGCTAGGACGCCAACCAGGTCGTGGTCGGCCCACTGTACGCGATCTTGCGTCAGCCATGCATATGATAGCCACGAATCCCGGATGATATGCGACAGGCGATATACGCACACATAAATATATGTAGTAATATGCATAAATCATGCATAGAAGGAATCTTTTGTGCCACGAATCGCGGGAACGAATATTACCATGTGCACAATGTTTACAATTGCATAACGCTGTGTAACATGATAGCATAAACCATGCATTATATAAATCTCCACCGGTTTGAGATATAAGGAAAGACGTGCTTCACGTTTGCGTAAATAAAGGCACAGTTACGAACGGAAATAAATTCTAATTTACAGTCACACGTCCACGTTCGTATCTGTGATATTGGCGGCGGTTAACGGCGGCGGAAGGGAGAGCACCGGGCGGCGATTAACGGCGAGAAAATGTCCAGCACCGGTGCTGGCGATGACATGCAACCTGTAGCATCTGTGCATAGATCAACAGGTACGTCTATTTCAATGGACATGCATCCTGTAGTGTCTGCGATCACCAGTTACACAGAGGGTGTATTTGTTACTCCCCCCACGGCATTGAGGGCACCTGGACATATTGATGAGCACACAAAATCGGCAGACATGGTCGGCGCAGATAAGCACATCCCCATGAGACATATTGGGGCGCATGAACATGACACACCTCATATTCTTCAAAGCCATATAAGTTCTCCCAATTATGATACTATTATTTTCTTACATACTTTTTGTAATGTTGTACCTATGTTACGTTAGATTTAGTCGCTATTGAATCGTAAATGTTAAATTTCTGTGCGCAACCGGACAATATTGATATAAGATTGATACCTAAAGTCGGTATGACATTTAGTAACGTGGACGAGGCGTATAATTTTTATAGTCAATATGCATACAAGGTTGGATTTCCGTTGAAGAAATATAGGGAGTGGAAGAATTGTAAATGGTTTAATTATTCAATGGAAGGAAAGAATGCTGAAAGGGTAGCTGGAAATCCAAGAATACGTAACACATGTTCAAAACGAACACAGTGCAAGGCTGGGATGAAACTTAAAAAATCTACGATAATGCTAAAGTTAATGTTATTTCCGTCCGAATTGATCTGGTAAACTATGAGCATAATCATGAATTCTTGAAGAAAGATACAAAAAAGGGCAATTGCAATGCAACAAAACTCATGATCGTGAATATATGGAGTTCCTTAGTGCGATGCAAGAAAGCAGGATTCCACAACATTACATTATGGATTTTGTTTCAGAAATGCATGGTGGTCCAGAAAACGTTCCAATAACCGTGCAGGACATGAGTAACCTGTAAGTGTGTTATGCGTTGACAATAATGGTATTATATATTACCGAAACAATCGAAATGTGTTAAATTAGATGTAGTGCATAATCATTACATTTTTTGATAGGAAAAAAGCATGGCAAAGGGAAAGAAATGCAAATGATGTGTCGAAGCTATTATCTTTTTTCTCATTATGCAAGAAAGATAATCCACAATTTTTTTCAGACTTTCAACTGTACAAAGAAGGGAAGATTTTAAGCATATTTTGGTCCCATGCTAGCCAGTAAGCCGAGTACATTGATTTTGGTGATGCAGTTACCTTTGATACTACACATAAGACTAATATGTATGATAAGCCATTAGGCATGTTTGTTGGCTCGAACCACCGCCTATAATGCACAATATTTGGGTTTGCTTTACTAGGAGACGAGACAGTTGATACATTCGAGTGGGTCTTCAATACGTTCAAAACATGCATGGGATGTGACGGACTACGAGTGATGTTGACAGGTATGTTGTAATAAATGGCTCGTATTTATTATGACAGGTACTATATGATATCATATTGGCTTGCATAATGTTATGTAAATTTATCTATTTCAGATCAAGGCCCTGCTATGCCAATCGCACTAGGCAAAGTATTCCCAAACACAATACATCGATTGTGTTTGTGGCATGTGCAAAATAGGTATATGCCCCACTTGAATGAATTGTATGCAAGATTTGAGGAGATGGATTTCAAAACAAGGTTCCAATCTATAATACATCATCCATTGAATGAAATGGAATTCGAGGCTGCCTGGCAAATGATGCTAAATGATTTCCAGCTACACGAGAACAACACCCTTGTCAGATTATATGAAATACGTAAAGATTGGGTACCTGCATTTTTCAAAGGAGAGTATTGTGGTCTTATGGTCTCTACACAACGAAGCGAGAGCATGAACAAGCTAGTGAAGAGTGCCCACGTGGATGCAAACACACCGCTTCATCAATTTGCAAAGAAAATGATGAAGCTCTTGCATAGTAGGAAGATGAAAGAGGCCAAAGAGGCACTAGGATGCATGGTAAGTGAAAAATGATAAACATATGTTTTATGCTATTAAAAACAAAACGGTATTAATACTATATTGTGTAATTTGCAGGGTCAAAAGGATACAACTATATTGTATATGTTTGAAATAAGAATTGCAAGGGCATACACTAGAGCTGTAATGACAAGGTTCCAGGAGACCGTAAAATATGCAACTGCATACCGAATAGACCGTGATACAGAGGATGATGTAAATGATTGGGTGGTGAAACATACTATAAGATCAAATAAAATTGTTTGGGGTCAACACCAATTCAAAATAAGGGCTGATGTGGATGCCGGAAAGTATTCATGTGAGTGCAAGCATTGGGAGCATACATGTATGTTATACTAAACGATTATTTCTATATGAAATGCTAAATTTTTACGAATACATAGCTGTCTGCGAGTAATATATGACATAATGTATGGTTAATCAATTATAGGCCTACTTTGTGTTCATCTTGTACGCGCTTTCATGCATCTACAAATTGAAAGGATCCCGAGTGAGTATATTTTGCAACGATACACATACTCCGCGCGACAAGATGTGGCTTTTTCAAGAGACGATAGGAATTTGAAAGGAAAAGATGGAGAAACTAGATCATATAGACAGAAGATGTTGCTTAAAAAAGCAATGAAAGTAGTACACCATGCGAGTCTATCTAAAGCTGGGAATGATAAAGCCCTAGAGATGATGGACGAATTATTAGGGTTATTGATTCGTGTGGAGCCTGATATAGGTACTGGTGAGAGTTGTGGCACAAGTGCTGGCGATGACATCCAGGTACGCACATCGTGTTATTATGAATACACCATAATTACATGTCGATAATGATCCATGTATGTAATTATGATATAGGTCGAAGTGTATGAAACAGAAGACATAGTTATAAACAATTTACGCAAATTAGATGATGGGAACGAGGTATGGAACAGAATTTTATAATGTATTATTTATGCTGCTCTATAAATTTTGTGTCTTCACTAGAGTTTGCGTTATTTCACAGGAAATTTTAATGGGGTCTAATACAAATGAATGCAATGCTAACGATGATCAATGTAATATGCCGATATTAACATTGGAACATAACACTGATATGCGTCTGCTTGATAGTAGTCCTACGGATGTGGAAGCTAGAAAGGTAATAACATTGCTACAGTATATGATGAATATGTGAATATGAAAACTGAGTTAATATCTTTGATTTGTAGAAACTGGAGTTTCATATGGAAGGTGTTAACTTAGCAAGACCAGATAAGGCCAAGCCTAAGGGAAGAACAATCAAAAGTAGTGAGCAACAAGTTCTTAAATTGGGTGCGAAAGGAGCTAAGAAGATGAGCAGGAAGTGCCAGAAATGTGGCATAGCTGATGGTCACAACAGCCGCACGTGTTTAACTGTGGAGGATAATAGGGTTCGATTGGCTAACCTATCTGGACATAAGCGAGGACGGCCTCCTGGTTCAAGGAACAAAATCATAGGTGCAGCACCACAGTGGAATGAGACCTCAACGTCGAAAAAACGAACGGTGTATGTCGGAGATGATGATTCATCTGGTAGAGAGTAGAATACTATAAGATTTATGATAAAATTATATTCTGGATGTAAATGTGATTCGTATGTTTAATTGACAATGCACAGAAAGCATCATAAATATGCTTACAAATTAGCATAAACGTATGTGAAAGTTATCATAAGCAGTTAACAGTTATGTAGATTTATGAATGTACATCGACTTGTTTTACAGCATATGACGTTGTCGTATGTAGCATAAATGTAAGTTCGAAAATACATAACACTAGCCATAAACTGTTCAGATTGTGAAACTTATAAAGCATAGAATGTTGTCGAATGTAGCATAAATGTATGTGCAACTATGCATAACACGGCGTTGTTTATTGCATAAACTGGTCAGACTGTGAAGCATGACTGTACAAAAAGATGTTTCCAGTATAGAACTGTGATAATTGTATCATAAACTTGAGACAAAACAAGCATAATGTATGGGCATAGAACGGTGATAATTGTATCATAAATGTATGGGCAATAATGCATAACACGGCGTTGTTTATTGCATAAACTGGTCACACCGTGAAGCTTATGACTGTACAGCGGTGATAATTATATCATAAACTTGAGACAAAACAAGCATAACACGAGGTTGTTGACAGCATAAAATTGTACAGGAAATTGGCAGAATTTAATGCATGAAACACACATGAAGATCAAACACATGGGGTACAATTATCCAGTTTAGACATCGCTGATCCCCAAGTTGTCATTGACATAACATAAGAAACGTCTACCGTCTTTGCCCATATTATACACACATGACTCATCTGAAGTTTATGGAACCATTGTATACACAATATATTACATATCTAAACTAAACTACATCCATTAGACCTTGAATCTTTGGATGTCTTCAAGCAGCGATAATGCTTTGTTCTTCGGATGGAATGTGATATAATGCAGTGCAAGAGACTGTATCTCACAAGTGTTGCCCTGCAAGACAATAAAATTGTGTTAGTTATACATGTGTACCATATGTTGCTTTGTGCCAACTATAGAATTAACTGATAAATTTGTACGTACTGCTTCTATGTCTGACCGCAGAGATCCTTCGACATAGTCATAAAAGAGAATGTATCCCATAACATAAAACCCACAATCATTGGATCCTGCTGCCATGTTAGGACAATTTGGGCACAAGTCAATTGGGAAGTTGCCAAATTTGGGAAAGCATGTCCTGGGCTGTACATGTTGTAGGGCTTTGTTTAATCTACCCATAATAACCTTAGCCCATGGTAACTGTCTACCACCTAAGTCTGATTGGGCAAAATGATAGTCCTTCCATGTAGTACCACCAAGTGTTGCCCCATATGGATTGGAATCTAAAATGTGAATGCACTTCTTGACTGTATTGACAACATACAATGTCCAATGCCCCCTGCTTACCATGGGAACCATGATCTGACCATGTAAAAAAAGCATAAAGATGAACAGTGTAAATGACAAAGTATAACAATGTGATATGTACCATTTAAAATAAATTATGTTTGTAAAATGAAATACGATTGTTACCGCTTTGCATTTATCCATTTCATCTGTCTCGGGCAATGCATTGTCTAGAAGTGTGTGCAATACAGATTCATCAAAAGGTTGAGGGTTCCGACTGTGTCGTTTCTGTTCCTCAAAGTTGAGTAGTGACTGCAATAAACAATATAAATGGAGTCAGTATACTTGGGTTCACAGATTGTGTATATGAATATGGTGTAGGTATGTTACGATAATTTACCCCAACATTAATATCAAGAATTAATCTGTTCGAACTCATGGAAGGCTGCTGATTTTTGGCATCATCATCAACACATTGGATGAAGCACTGCATGAACACATTGTCGAGACACTTCCCATCGGCAAAAGATTCATATATATCAGAACATGTCGAACAATATTCACCATAATCTATTATGGTCCTGGGGAATTTTTGATAACAATTAGTGAGGTCGCGTAAAACTACTAGCATATAAACAGATTTTGATTTTGTATGTACTTCATACCTGCTGGTGTCAGATTGCGTACTACACAAATATTCACGTAGAGCTAACACAGTTTGCATCTCTGAATCAAGTGAAACCTAGTCAACCTGAGGAGTGTTTGTAGTTGGATCGGTTTCAACAGAAACCTAAAAAGATATATGAAAATATATATAACAATCTATGAACAGTTTTGGCAACTATAATGAAAATGAAAATTACTGAGCTAACATGTTCAGATGGAGTCTGATCAAAGCATGGACCACTGTCAGGGAGATCTGTTTCTGCCGCCTGTTGGACACTGCCGGGAGACTAACAATTATGGTATAAATGGATTAGATGTTTAGTAAACTACTAATAATAATATAGAAAAACAACGAGGCGGTGTACTCATACCTTTATTTGCGGCGTCGCATCAAATATCGGCGAGCAAGATTCTGTATGTGGTGTTGCTTGAGGAGTGACGTTTGTGTTGGTCGGCATGTTCTTGCCAACGTCACCATGTTTACCCTGAAAAAATTGTAATGGTTATATGCTATTTAAAGAAAATGATGAATACAACCCTTCAATGAAAATACAAGTAATAAAAAAACATTACCACTAGGGTTGTAGGTGTTTTGGTCTGTTTTGTTATATTTGTATGAACCAGTGGATCAATGTCAGCTTCATCGGGGGCAACTTTCTAATAGTACACGAATATGTTGTTGCCTTAACAGTAATTCATGTACCTGTGTGTCTGTCAACTGTGTATCCTGCTGGGATGCTGGAGTAGACATATCCGGTACAGTTTATGGGGCCGGACACGTACATCCTTCTGTACGTATCATTTAAACAAAAAAACATCGTTTTAAATAATGGCATCATAACGATATCGACAAATGTTTGAATAACTTTTTATATTGACGTAAAGACCATAATACTGACTAACCTGCCGACTGGGGAAGAATATCATCTGATTTTGTAGTTGTTTTCTGCTCATCATAACCATCTTCATTGTCCCCCGACTCAGCACGGAGGACCTCATCAATTAACTCGCCAAAAACATCAGATAGATTGTATTGTTTCTCAACAATCTGCCGAAGAGTCTGTTTAATAATTGAACAAGCCTTACCAACCTCCGTATCATAATGTGACAACTTCTCTATGAAACCCAGGTGGTGGTGGGATGGAAGCTGATTCAACTTGCTTGATATCAAATCCATGATGAGTGGGAGTTCGATGTGAATGGTGTGCTGTACAGATGGGTCAGGACGCGGTACATCAAAAGTGTTTGTCCTGTTCTTATGCTGTTGTAAAATGAAAATTATTAAGTAAATATACAGCGTATAACTGAATATTATGTTGAAATTTTATGACAAAAATATATAAATAGAATCTTGCCTTAAATTGTGCTTCAACAGGTGGTACAGCTGTGTAGCAGGTCTCTGTGGTGCTTCGGAACTAAAAAAGGCGTGAAAGATGGAGTAAAACTTATACACACATATAAAGTGGAGTTTCATTTGTAAATATAAACGACAATGCTTCTATCCATGTACCATATATAAGGCAAATTAATTTGATAAAAAATATGATAGACGCATAAAAAAATATCGAACAATGTCCAAATGGTTCTTGTCCTTGGCGTATCTTGCCCTTGTCAGCTCTTGTCAATGATTGAATAATATTCCTATCAAAATATTTGATGCGTGGTGTTCCACGTTTATTCTGAGGTGCAGCTAAGTCATGAAGATGATCCAAATAATACAGCTGCAAAAGCATAACATGAATCAAAGTTAGACATAACAAAGCATAATCTAAAATGTAGATGAATTTTGCATAACAAATATGGCTACATATAACAGACAAAAAAGTGATATGCTTACAAGAATGACGATGGAACATCCGTAAATGGTTGTAGAAACATTTGTAACGCTCCTAGTATGCCACTTCTTGGCAGCTTGGCATAAATCATTGAATATTAGCTGGCACCAGTCCATCTCGTGGAAACGATCCATTTCCTCAGTTAAAAGAACCTCATGGTTAGTTATTCCCCAGCTGGCAGTAGGGAACAACAACCTATTGAACAGTATCAGGAAGAAGGATCTGATGCTTAGATCATCGTCAAACCCTTTCCTCAAACGATCTTGAAGAGCTGCAACACCAAATTCTTCTTTTGATAAACCAAGTTCAGCCCTTAAATTGTTTGCAGCAACAGCTTCATCAATGCCTAATGCCGTTCATCCACCAGCATTTGGCAACCCCAAAATAAGGTGCACCGTCTCCTTTGTAATTTTGAGCTCCTTCCCTGGGCCGGCTCGAATTGTCATGTCATTATGGTCAAGCTTTTCTATCAGCCAAGCTAAATGAGATCTACTGCCAAGTGCGTCAACTCTCATATCAAGAATACTGGAGAACCCCCTCCGTGCAATAGCTTGGCGTTGTCTATCATTTAAAATATGGATGCTTACTATAACGTCTTGGGAATTGCATCTCACATTAAGCCCCTGCTGAAAAATGTATACAATGAATAGCGTAAACATTTACATCTGCATAATCGCAACTCAATGTTTAAATCAAATCTCAAAACAACATAATTTCACGCAGAAAATGATATATTGCCATTGACCATCAATTCTAACCTGTCGGGGGGGGGGGATCCACTACTTTCCTCTGCTTTGTAACTATCTTCTTCAAGACTTTTGGAGGACTGTCATCAACGTTACGCTTCTTCGATAATGGCATAAAGTCATCGTCCTCATCACCAGCCTGCATTGGTTTGTGTCTAACAGTTTTCACCGGAACACGGGGTATGTCGACACTAAAACACTCTTGAGTACACTGAATTATAATCCGCTTTGGATTAGATGGAGGTCGGTCTATGTTCTTCATGTATGACCAAATCAAACAACACATATACATATAAAACGTAATGGAGCAATAAAAATTCTGCTCATATGCAACATCCAATTAATGTATAAGCTGGCTATTTCATGTGTAATGGCCCTAAATGTACGGCGAGATGTTTATGGCATAACATGTTGACGTATATATCATAATTTTGTCAACAAAACAGCATAACACGTATTGTTTAGTGCATAAACGTGTGAGACGTTGAAGAGTATAAATTTGTGTATCCGTTTAACAATGAATTTATGCTGAATTGTTTTTTGATAAATGAAACAATTGAGTTACTAATAAGGTGAAACCGATTTACGATTCAGATTGTGTAAATATGCAAATGTAAGAGTTGGCGGTTGAGGACTTACCCATGTGTGGAGGTGCCTGAAGGCCGGTCGATTTTGGGACCCTCTGCAGTGGAGAAGCACAAGGCGACGCGCGGCTCGATCAATGCGTAGGGGACGCTGAAGTTGACGGCGGGTCGGACTCAGCGTTGGAGATGGTGCTCACGACGGGGGGTGGATTGCCTAGGGTTCGGCCGCCACGGTGGATCAAATGCGGCTCGGTTTCTGCGGTGGAGAAGAACAAGGGGGCGACGCCTAAGTCTCCGCAATTCTGGGTCCCTCCTCGATGAAGAAGAACAAGGCGACGGTGTCTCCCTCTATGTGGTGGAGAAGGTGAATGCGACGGCGATCGGTCTCTGCGTTGGAGACGGTGAAGGCGACGGGGGGGGGGGGGGAATCTCTAGGGTTCAGCAGCCGCGGTGGAGAAGAAGCAGATGGCGGCGATAAAGCTAGGGTTCGGTTGCCGTGAGTGTTACGGGTGAGGAGAGCTGAAAAAACTGCGTGCTCGTGGGTGGATTCGTGGGCCCGATACACGTAATCTGCTGGGCGAAATCAATGCGAAGGCCCATGGACCGACACGTGGATTACTGTTTCGTAAACGGAAACATAAGACATCATAATATCAATATTTGTGTTGGGACTAGTACGGCTGCCCAGATTGCGGGAACACAATCTTCTGGTGGGCCCGGATGCCCGAAACATGCGCATACCAAAAAGTGTGTAAACCGTTGTACGAATGAGCATAACACGTAATAATATTTGACGTAAGCAGGTGGTACAGTGAGCTAAAAAGTCTGCGCACGTGGTCGGTGCGGTGCGGTCCACGCACCTGGTCGGTTGCTGGTCGGGGCTTCCAATAGTTATACAGAGTCCAGGGCTCTAAATACTATATATATATATATATATATTCGCATCCGTAATTTCCATACATGAACCACGTACGATTGAAATAACTGCAGGACCTTATTTCAACGTTTGCCACCCCTTTTTCTGCACGGGAGGGGACGGGTGGAGCGAGGAAGTATATGTGTATTTTGATTTAAATATCAATTATGTGTATTGTATATAGGTATAATAAATGTATCTCGTCTTTTAGTCTCTGTCTGTATAATTAGTTTTACAATTAATTATATTCAACACACGTTGTTACCATTCAAATATTTGATGTGATATAGACAAAGAGTTTGTTTGTTTGTTACGGTTTGAAAACAAGATCGTTTTTATTCCTTGCTCAAATAGAGTGGATCCAGGTGGTTTACTCAAACCTGTTGAAATTACGTTATCGTGGCTAGGATTCTATCCGGAAGAGACAACAAAAGGCTTCGTTCCGGGCCATAAAGGGAGGGGAAAGTTCAAACCGGACCTCTTTTGCTTTCGGTTCAAGCCTATATTAACGGTTTTAATCTGAATAATTGAACAAGGGCGGATATATATATATATATATATATATATATATATATATATATAGGGACGAGGTGATGGAAGCCCAGGGCTTCCATTAGTACCAGGAAGCCCCAGCCAGGTATAGCCACGTCCCGTACCAGCGTGCGTCCCATCGGGCACGGGTTCTTACTCGGACAGATTTTAGCGTAAAACGTGAACCAAAATAGTGTAAATGATTACGAATTTTAGTGTAAATCGTAGATCTGTTTCGAAACGGCGAATGCGGCCCAAAAATTACGATGTAAAAACCTCGCGCGTCCTATCGTGATCAGGTTCTGACTCGGACAAAACAACGTAAATGATTATGAATTTTAGCGTAAATCGTAGATCTGTTTCAAAACGGTGAATGCGGCCCGAAAATTACGGCGTAAAAATCTCACGCGTCCCATCGTGATCAGGTTTTGACTCGGACAGATTTTAGTGTAAAATATGAACCAAAACAGCGTAAATGATTACAAATTTTAGCGTAAATCGTATATCTATTTCGTAACGGTGAATGGGACCCAAAAATTATGGCGTGAAAATCTGCCGCGTCCGATCGTACACGGGTTCTGACTCGGGTACATTTCAGCGTAAAACGTGAACCAAAATAGCATAAATCATCGATCTGTTTCATAACGACGAATGGGGCCTAAATTACTGCGTGAAAATCGTACGCGTACGATCATGCGCAAGTTCTGGCTCGGGCGGATTTAAACGTAAAACATGAACCAAAACAACACAACGTAAATGGGTATGAATTTTAGCGTAAATCGTCGATCTATTTCATAATGGCAAATGTGGCCCCGCATGAGGTTGTCGCAAAACACATCAATAAATATCGTAAATTAAAGAAAAACATATCAATAGATGTCATAAATTGGTGAAAAAGGCAACACGTGATTTGAGGTAATTATATCATAAAATGCAAGCTAACCATCTATAGAACAAATGTTTCAGATTTTACTATAAGATACAAGCGATAATTATTCTTGTACTCAACTCTGAGAAGGACATCTTCTTTTGGCAAGGCTTTCATAAAAGAGTACGTAGTCATCGTCAGTGTTACCACTAAACTTCTACGGTGAACTCCTATGTTCAGTGCTTCGAATTAATGCAATAAAAACAGAATTAATAAGGCGTCTTTGAGGTGGTATATGTATGAGTACATGATGAACTACACAGTCCAAATACTCAGCTAACTTCAAGAAGAGATCGACAGTGCCTTCCCTACACCCTACATGCAAGCACGGGTTTTATGTTGTCATCAGTCGTCACAGTGCACCAGTTGTAAAATATTTAGATCCATGCCACTACTGCTAATAAATGCATATGACAATTTAGAGCCAGTATTTTACCTCAATTATTAGCTCTACACTTGTACAATAAGCTTATCCATCTAAATGCTAGAGTCTATGACCACTTATTACTACAAACTTACGCGAATGACCACTAGGAAAGCTCTTGCGCCCATCTTGTAAGAAGTTTTCTCACCATGGCAAATCACATCACCAGTCACTTGATCGTATAACTGCACCCAATATATCATAGAGGCACAGTGTTAATTTGAGGATGAAAATCATCTCTAGGAGTATGCAGTAATTAATAGTGACCAATAGCATTTACACTTTACAATTTCCAAAAAAGGATCAATCACCTCTCCTGCGCTGAAGAACAAGATTGTATGATTAGCTAGAGTCCCACCAACAGACTTTAGAGCAGCAATAATCCCTGCAAGAACTACAACAGCCGTGCCCTGTAAATATTAGGGCTTCAGAGTTAGTACTGCTGTCTGGAATACAATTCATTGGCTTTTAAGAAAAGCAAGATAAATTAACTAGCATCTGATTTGATTACGTGGATATCATCATTAAATACAAGATGCTTTGTCCTGTACTTCTCAAGAAGTGTAAAGCATTGTGGTTTGCAAAGTCCTCAAACTGTGAGGCCAAACAAATTTTAGAAAGTGGTCTGCTACAGTTTGTTAGGAAACAAATAATATGTTTTCAATTATTTTCCATACCTGGACAAGAACTTTTTGTCCATAGTTCTGCCTAACTGCGGCCATAAACTCATCCAGAAATTCAGAGTATTCCTGATTCAGAAATGATTATCCAACTTGCTGAAGTACAAAGGATAAAATAGGAATTTCTCATTTAAACAACCTAAAATCAATCACCGTAATCCATTAAGCCAAACACTTTGATTATTACAATTCATAATCCCAATTATAATAATCGAACCATGATCCAAATAGGTGCTTAACTACCTTGTTGAAGTACCACTGATGTAGGCACTCCTTCGCCAGCCCACACATGCCATAGTAAGGCATCAGATTGGATGTTACTTGAGAATATCGCTGTGTTAATAGAGTCATATATTCATGTGCTTTTGATAAATATGTAAATTAGAGTCATTTGCAGCAAAGCTACATTACTGTCCACCTCAATTCATGCGGTCACTGAACATGGCATGCCTACAAATTATAACATGAAGTAAAAAGGCATGTGTTCTTAAATGTTCTCTCCCCTCTGCCGAAACCAACTAATTAAACTTGGGTGAGAAAATCGGCAATTTAGGAAGAAATACTATGTTAATAAAAGGCATGTGTTTATCAGCTAAGAACAATATTATCCGCACATTAGAGATCCAGTAGGGCCTTACGGAGGTAAATTAGAACCTTGCAGTCATCAAAGCAGCAAACTAAGAACAATTGAAACACATGGTCGTCACACAGGCATCAACGAACATAGAGCATCTTGATCCTCCAAGTTTCAGATTTGCTACTGCCCTTGAAGTCCGATGTAGGGGCCACTTTAACATCCGAATGAACCTGGCACCTGCAAGCTGATGTACAATTCGTGCTTAATAACCAGATCTTACTCGCGGTGGTTGCAAAGCGAAGCGGATCCGGGCACCGCCTGGCCGCAGGCAGGGTGCGGTCACGTGCTCGCTAGATCCAGCTACCGTTGTCCTTCTCCTTGCCTTCCACTGCAGGCGCCGAAGCAGGGGGCAGTAGAGGCCTGGCGGAGAGGCACGGGGCAGCGGGAGACGACCAAAGGCGGTGGGGAAAGGGTGGCTGGCTGCACGGGGGGCACTCGTCGATGGCAGCCATAGGGGCAGCAGAGGATGTGCGGGGCTGCAGAGCGGCATGAGGCGACGGGGGAGGCGCGACTGGCAGTGGAGGCCGGGCGGTGTATGGAGACGACAGCGAGAGGTGGGGGCGATGGTGACGGTGGATTGTGATGGACAAGAGTTGTTTAGGTTTTTGCGTGCAGATGGGGATGAGGATCAGGTGGGGGTGGGTGGTGGATTTGGGTCCGTGCGTGGTGGATTCGGGTTCATGCGGTGGTTCGGTTGTATAGGATTGACGCGGTTGGACCGAAGGTTAGACTAGAGCTTCCTGTAGTAATTGAGAGCTTAGGGCTCTTAATACATAAAAACTATATATATATATATATATATATACACACACACACTTGAGCTAGCCTTATGAGCTAGTGGGACATTATTTTGCTCAATAATGCCCGTGTTCCAGGCTTTTAATTTTTTTTTGTTATCCGGCAGGTTAGCTGGTTAGAGAAATGCCTTGTTTATTGGCTGGATCAGATGGCAACGGGTTTGTGTGATTGTGGCTAATATATATATATATATATATATATATATATATATATATATATATATATATATATATATATATATATATATATATATATATTCTGACATTTTTTCGTATCACTCATCAGTCCCATCACAAGTCTCTGTCGGTATGGAAATAATTGGACGACCATAAATTCAACTTTTGCCACGCCTCTTTTGAGCACGGAACGGGACGGATGGAGGCGTGGAACGAGGAAGAGGAGCAGACGGGTTTCCAAACTTTGATACTTTTATGGATTTGCTCAACGACCAATCTCCACAACATCTTGAGACTCCTGTCACTGTGGTGCAGATCTTATATGATGAGCTCGTCGAATATTCTATCACATTTAGCAATATTAAAGTAAACTTAGCTTCTTGTCGTTTCTTTTGCTCCGCCTCTAAAAAAAGAACACGCCGAAGGGATAGCCTGTGTTGGTCAAACAAGTTCGACAGTATATATATTTGTGGATTTATCATTCGAACTATCGTGCCCCACTAGATGCATGTATGGTTAGCTGGTTTTAATGCATCTTTACTTCGGCTTTTACAGCCTAAAGCCTACTGATGCAAGTGCATTAATAAAAAGAATTGGGTGTCATCTAATTTCTCTTTTAAGTCAGATCGCAACCCTATCAGCCGTTTAAAGTGTGTCAGTCCGCTGTGCCCATCTCAGTTAGGTCTAAAGGGGTCATGGTAGAATATCTCTTTTCCAGGTTCTCTCTCACCTTCCCATATCTCTGTCACCGCCATCGCTCACCTGTCGCTGCCTGCTCCCTCGTCGCCGTCGCTCACCTGTCGCTGCCTGCTCCATAGTTCGAGTACGAGAAAAGAAGCTCATCGAGCCAGCTACGACTTGGTTCATCCTCGGTCCTTGCTGCCTTGCATCATCCAGCTAGCCACTGCTCCACCCCTCCCCTAGCAGCCACGACTTGGTTCATCCTGGGTCCTTGCTGGCTTATATTTTTTATTTGTTTTTTAATTACATAATTTTTATTTGCTTAATTATGTACGTGGATGAATTTTTTATTTCAATGAAACATTGCTTTATTTTAAACAAAAGTGAGGTCAGAGGCGATGCCACGTTAACGTTTCCCAATGCCAGGGCAACATGCTAAAAACGAGAAATGCTACTAGCTAGACACATATGGATTTAGTAAACTGTTTATTTTCTTAAGCTTTGCATCATGGAATATTTTTCGCGAGCTTTTTTTTTTGACTAAGGGTAAGGCACCGTTTCAATCTCACGGCATAAACTTTAGCTTTCTGCTAAACTTTAGCTATATGAATTGAAGTGCTAAAATTTAGCTTCAATTACCACCATTAGCTCTCCTGTTTAGATTACAAATGGCTAAAAGTAGCTAAAAAAGCTGTTAAAGTTTATCTCGCGAGATTGGAACATGGCCTAAATGTTGTACACTGGTCACTGGGTGCATTGCGTGTTGATCATGAGCCGATTATGAGTCTTGGATATATAAAATATGGATTTAAACTATATCCTAATCTATCTTAGAATAAGAACATTTATACAATCGTAACTCCTTATTCTATACAACATACCCTCTTTGTTCTCGCTTCCCCATATATTAAGTAGTGTTTGGTTCAGAAGCCAGGTACAACTTAATGGCTCCATTCTACCTGATACACGACCGGAATTCGGCTCTTTGCCGAGTGCTCGGCGATTTGACGAGTGTTTTTTATTGGTTATTCGGTAAATAAGTTTTTACCGAGTGTCGCACTCGGCAAAGTCCTGCTCTCGGCACAGAAATACACTCGGCAAAGAAAACTGTGCCGAGTGCCAAACACTCGGCAAAGAACAGCCCTCGGAAAAGGGCCGTCAGCAGCCGTCTAAAGCTGACGGCCGTTATCTTTGCCGAGCGCCGAGCTTTGGCACTCGGCAAAGAAGCTGCTTTGCCGAGTGTCCGGCGTCTAACACTCGGCAGATCTTGCTATGCCGAGTGCCAAAAATGGCACTCGGCAAAGTAAATTTATTTATTTTATTTTCCCAACTAAACTTTTTATGGTATGTTTGTACACTATGTAGATCTAAATGTACCATTTTGGCATAATTATAAAATTGTTTGTTATAACTATTAGATTTAGTTATTTTAATTGAAATTTTTTTCGCATAATTCACATTTTAACTGCAAGTCACTCGAAACATAGAAAACCGTGCATACAAAAATGATATACATGTTAGTTAACACAAGTTACAACCAATTTTAGGAGTAGACCGAATCTTCGAGTACCATACTCACTAAACATTACCGTGAACTTGCCATCCAGTTATTTAAAAATTATATAAAATACAAATAAAGTCAGAAAATTATGAAACTTGTCCACATGTCATGATATCATATATAGAGGATGTGATAAAAATTTGAGAATGTTTCGAGAAAGTTATGATACAGTATGTGTATAAACCTAAGTGAGTTACACATGAAATCATAAAGTTTCAATGTAGACCGACTAGATTTCTACACATACTGTCTTAAAACTTTTTCAAAACATTTTTAAATTTTTATCACAGCATATACATATGATATCATGATATGTGAACAAGTTTCATGATTTTCTGACTTTGTTTGTGTTTTATACAATTTTTTACATAACTGCTTCAGAAAGACAATATTTCCTTAATACGATGAGTCCCAGTGCTCTAAAAAATTATCGTTCCGTTTGAAGCCCCTTCCTCAGAATCGTTGCACGGCAAGAAAACAAACTACTCGTTCCATTTTTTTATTTATAACTGTTTAACTTAAAAATAAACTAAGTGGCCACAAATATTTGAGACGGAGGGTAGTATAAAAAACACAAGTACATATCATGCCGACCTGCAAAGTCGGAAAGCGAGAAAATCAAACAGAGAGCCGGTTGCGTCCCTAGAAGAAATTGCTGAATGAATTTTATATTTGCGCAACACTTGAACTTCAAAGATGTGCCACCAGATGCAGACCATAGTGCCAAGTAAGGCCTTGTGCTTAAGATTTAAATACACCTAATCTCGTTCAATCTAAATAGACGGAGAGCTAACCGATCAAACTCTATAGAGCTTTTTCGTACTAATTCTGACGGTCCATAGGAGCCTTGAGCGAGGGTCCATCGGTCCCTGGGGAGCCTAGATGTGGCCATCCCGTCAGTGGTGCTCCGGCAACAGAGCTAGCGGCTGCTTAGCATCATGGTCGACCCTGCCGACCACGGCAGCGGCGCTCCGTCGGCAGCGACGGCGTGGTCGAAATCGAACCTGTTGTGGCTGCTCCTGAAACTCATCGTTGTGCTAGTGGTGGTGTGATGGTGTAGCCCGAGCAAAGATCGAAGCAAATTGCCATGATCTTGGTCCTGCAACAGGTCTCAATGTCCCATCGAAGGTACCCCCTGACACGCACCACACTTCGTCCACGTCCACGCGTGCCGCGAGTCAGTGCTATTTGCCTGATTAGCGGCGGTTAGGGTTCATTCACTCACGTCGTATTCTCGTGTATGTCGTGGAACGGCTCCATAGCTTTATTCGCTGTACGTTTCGTCTTTTTTGCCAAGTGGACATGGTGCTGGTTCAAACGAGAAGATATCTAGCTGGTTAAAATTTGCTCCAGGTTATAGAAGAATTCTAGGCAAACTAACTCTCCAGTGGATCCTCCACGATAAATTTACTGTACACGTTACCTTATCAACACAGGGTTGCATGTGTCCCAGGAGATTTGGCTGTTAAAGATACTACTAAAAAATTTTATTTTCTTGGGGTTTGTAAACAGGACGTTATTCTTGCAAAAGATAACTTAGAAAGAAGAAACTAGCTTGAATGAAAGCAAACTATGTGTTTTTTGTTGTTGTAATAATGAACTATACTTGAGACCTTTTTTTATTGCATGCTTGCTAATTTCTTTTACTTTTGTTTTAGGGCTCAAACCTCTGGAGATATTCACAGCCTTTTTAATGGATGGTAGAAACACGGTGGAGGCGAAATAATTTCTTAGCATTGGCAGGAGGGGCAACCATTTGTTGGACGATATCGCTTACAACAAATAAAGTTATTTTTACTCCATCGGTTTTAATTTATAATTTGTTTGATTTTTTGGCACCAAATTTTACCGACTCGTCTTACTAAAAAATAGTAAAAAGTTGAAAAAGTCAAAGCCAAACTTAAAGTATATTTTATGCGAAACGATATCACAATAAAACTAATAATAATTATGATATTTTTAATAAGAGGAGTCGATCAAACTTAGTGTACAAAGTCAAACAAATTATAAAGAACGAGTTTTTTGCCGAGTGCTCAGAGGTTTACCGAAAACGCGTTTTTTGCCAAGTGCTCAGAGGATTACCGAGTGCAATATCTCGGGCACTCGACAAAGAACGATTTGTTGAGTGTTCTGCTCGGCGAACAATGCCACTCAGGAAAGTACCTCTTTACCGAGTACCAAACACTCTACATATAAAGACGCCTAGTAAAGGCGTGTTTGCCGAGTGTCCAACTCTCGGCAAACATTGAATGTCACATCCGGTTTTAAGGGTAAAACCGAATGCATAGCATATGTGTGCCAGGATCCATTTTCCACACATATGTTGACGTCACAAGTGTAATATATTAAAAGACGATACATAAAGGCATAAAAGAGAGTACAAAAACTTTATTATCTCTTCCAGACTTAAGAGTCTTAAACAGTATTATAGTCAAAGTACATCAGAAACATCATAGGTTGTCTCCCAAAGGAAGATGACCCGAACGTCGCTAGACTTAGAACTCATCAAAATCCTCGCCGAAGTCTTCCTTGTCACCTTCTGATAAAAAATTAAGCAAGGGCTGAGCTCAATTACAGTGAGGGCTCAAAATATATGGTGAATTGACTATGAATGAATTGACTATATGGTGAATTGACTATGGATGAGCATACCATATAAACTCAAAATAACATAGGTGAAAAGCTAATCCAAGCTCTATAGAACTAGATTAGTTATTTCTACCAGAAAGCTCGTGGGTTATAGTTTCTTTTATATTTTCATTTGAAAAACAATATATCGTTATTTATAAAACACATAACTGTCACACCCGGATTTCGGGGGCACCAAGACCCGGGCGCGAACATAAACACCAGGTATGCTGGGACCAAGTCTCACACATATGATGTATAGTGGCACAGGATCGAATGTCACATCTTTATATATAACAGGAGTTCTATACAAAATAAATAATTACATTATAAGGAGACAACGGTCCAGCAACCCAAAGTTGACTGGGAGACGACGGCCTAGTCCTCTCATGAACACATCACAGCATCCTCCAAGAGCCTCATCCTGTGGTACCTGTTCTTGACCTGTGGGGGGGTGTGAGACAGCAAGAGTGAGCTCACATACGTTCATCGCTCAACAAGTTGTGGGGAATAATGTGCATGAACTCGCCAAAGGTGGGAGCTCACGTGAAGTGTAAGGCTTACCAAAGAAGATGGTTAGAGCTGAGCATTGCTTTTAAAGTTGGTCAAAATTTTATTAGCAGTTACTAAGTATAAGTAAATACCAACCCAGTTAAATAGTAGAACAAAAGTAACAACTTCACCTGCGATGCAATGCATATGACAGATTGAGTTTAAGTTCCATAATTTAATCATGTGAGGGTCCGAGCTGCTCATGACCGTGAGCACGGCTAGTATACCAGTTTTACACTCTGCAGAGGTTGCGCATCTTTACCCACAAGTCATGTTACCCATCTGCCAAGGGATCGCGACTTCCCATACACCTCTACCGAGGAGGCGAGGCAGGGTAACACTACGAGGCCTTTACAAAGTTCCACTAGCTTCAGAAAACCCGCTACAGTTTATAGGAAGTTCCAATGCAGGAATCCCTTGCAGGACCGCCATCGCAGCAAAATCCTCCCGAGGGCCTCCCTACACTGACCACTCCCCTACTGCCCTTGCCCCTTTCGGGTAAGGTAGTCTTCCACTAGCTTTCCTAATTAATCAGCCAAGGGGTCCCATTCCTCCCTTGTGGTAGCACTGTTTTCCCGGGTGGTTCTCCATGTTCCAATTAACATAATGATCTTATCATGAACAGTAATAATAAACTTATAATAAAAGTGTGATCATGAATAATGTACCTTCATACCCAAAACCACATAAAGCACTAGCAAGTACTACCCAAAAAGTTCAGTGGTAAACAAGGTATAAAGATAGACAAACTAGGGTAACCTATTGGGTCCCATCAAATTAACCTATGCAGATCATTATGATTAATTAGAACATGAGTGGGTAAAAAGAAGTGATCAAGGGCACAACTTGCCTGGGACTTGAGATTCCAGGTACCAGGATGATCTTCAAATTCTCGTGACCTCACTGCTATTCGTAGCAATACAAATAAACATGGTATGGGCAAAATTAACATCACACCAAACATAAGAATAAACTGCGTAATAATAATCTACGCGTCGTAACTAGATCACAGAAACAAGAACTACCAAATTCGGAGCTACGGTTATAAAGTTATGAATTTCCAAAATTATTTAGTGCTTAGAATAGATTAATCCAAATGAACAATTTTAATTTAAGTTTCATGGTTAAATAGTGATGCTAGTTGATAGGCAATATTATAACAAAATTATTGCAACTGGAATGACTCAATTTGGAGTTAAGATGAATTTAATATGAATTATACAAGTTTCTGGATTTATTTTTGTATTAAAAATCAATTTCCAGAATTAATTCTCTAATTTTACTACTCTCTGGACCGCGCGCCAATAACAGAGAAACACAGGGACCTCGGCGCAAAAATTCTCAAGACTCAGACTATTCTGAGTTGGATGGCGGGTTGATTTGAGCAAAGGCCAGGGGTTCTTTTGGAAGACAGCCAGGCCGAAGGGGTACGGGCCATCCTGAACCGCCCGATCTTCAATCAGCGGCTACAATTAGATCATCATTATTCTGAACGGCATTCAATATAGACCACAAGATTTGAGATCTACGGCCCACAGTACGACTATATCCGATTCGCCCGCGATCGTATCAACGATCCGGATTCAATGCATCGAAGAGTTATTTTCCCATCTAATCCCCACCGCCCCCGCTGAATCCAACGGCTGACAACTCACCCAATCCTTTCTTCTACCCCCGACATGCCAAGGCGACGGCGCTATACAGGGCCACGGCGGAGGCCATCGCCGCCCGCACCTAATCCACGATTCCGGGCTCAAATCTCTATTCAGGCGAGTGCTATGCGGTATATGAACAAGGGCGAACACGAGGATATGCACATTACCGGTGATGGCAAGGGAGTGAAACGGGTCTGCAGCAGTGGTCTCGCCCGCGGTGGAGCCATTGCATCGATGAGCAATTCTAATTGCCCACGGCCACGATCTCCCCCGAAGACGCGACATGAGGCTCCCACGGTTGTAGATGAAGCCCCCAGGAACGAAACGATGCCGAAGATGAAGCACCCCAACGACAGTAATCTCATTCCCCATGGCGCCCTCCCCGCATGCTTGGCACGGCGTAGGACAACCCAGGGCTACGGCAGCTGAGAATTTATAGAAGCCAGGGAAAACAAATACATGCGGGCGAGGTGAGGGGACCAGCGAACAAACTCCAGGAATTGCGGCGAGCTACAGGCGGACTCCGCGCGGACGGTTGCTGGGCAGCTCAGATTCGTTGTGAGGTTTACGGCGTCGGAGATGAACCTGACAAGTAGGTCCCAGGTGTAGGTGACACGGCAAGGGAAGTGCGGCAGAGTGGGAGCCAGGCGAGGGGGTGAGGCTGGCACATGGGGCCCGCAGGTAAGTGACACGGCAGAGAGACAGGCGTGCGTGATTCTTTCCCCCCCCCTGGGCCGAGCGCGAGTGTATCACTGGGCTAGGAGCTTGGGTGGGCTGCGCGGTGGAATAGGAGATAGATGGGCCGGCCAGAAGGGGTAGCTGGGCTAAGGGAGTCGAAATCGGCCTGGGTGCAGGTTTCTTTCTTTTCTTTTCTTTTCTTTTAATTCTCTTTTTATTTTAGTTTTCATTTTCAATTTAAGGAGGGTTTTGAAATTCAAGTTCCAATGTAGATGCAACAATAAAATATTCCCAGCATGATTCAATAATGTTTTATTATTCTTTTTATTACTTTGAATTCAAATTCGCATCTAGGTTCAGGATTCACATCCATATGCACAATTATAACAACACTTCCGCATGCAAATTATAATTTTATGTTATTTATTTCCCATCTCATTTATTTATGCTTATGCTTTTAAATGTGCACACAAAATATGTATTTTAAGAATTTTAGTTCTAGTTAAGAAAAATTCTTTAAGAGTAAAGTCTAGAAGATATGATTTATCAAAGGAACAAGTTATTATTGAGCTCTTTTTTTTCGGAAACATTGTTTTAGGATGTATAGTTTCAAAGGTAAGATAATTCTTATGAAAACTATATTTTAACTCAACATCAGGGGAAAATTTTACATAATTCTCAAAATGAGATTTTTAGGCGTTACAAATCCTACCCCCCTTAACAGAAATCTCGTCCACGAGATTTGTAAGAAAAAGGGATACAAAAGGATTGGTTTGTAATTTAGCTTCTAGTTGTTTTTAATAGGAGAGGGATCTAGATAGGTTTATTTGTGGTTTATCTTTTAGTTTCTAAATGGTCCAAATACCAAAAGCTCTTTTTTTAGTAGCAAGGGGAATATAAGCATCTTCTATATCAAGGCAAGGTGAAATTAGGTTAAAGTGGGGATAGGTCGGGGTAAGAAATAGTACGGTAAGGGAAGACTCCATCCAAGAGTGTTGATCTTGATTCCTTTGAAGGTCCAACTTGATCTTTGAAGACTTGAGTTGATGCTTATCCTTCTTTGACGTGGTTGGTCTTCTTTGGCCCTCAATCCTGGAGTTGCCATCCGAGTTGAGGACATATAGTTAGGATAGCCGGGGTACACGAGGTGGGTAGGTCTGGATAGAGTTTTACTTTGCTTTTTGAACAAATGGATTAGGCAACCTATGATGTTAGGTTGTTGTTTACGGACGAGTTAGTCCAAGGTATTAATTTAGGGTAAGATATGTTTATAGAATTAGGGCATAGTTTATGTCGCCAACATTATCTAACTTATTTAAGTAACTCAATTTGGATTAGATCATGTTAGATTAGATGGGATCTAGATCGGATTGGAATAGGATACAATCTTTCCAAGATAAGATGAATCTATTAAAATAAGAGATAATCTTTTAAGATAAGATGGATCTATCAAGATAAGGGAGAATCTTTTAAGATAAGATGGATCTATTAAAATATATTCTGGTGGGGGATATTCTTAGTTGATTTAGTTTATCTTATAAATATATCTAGTTTAATAGATCCATTTTTTTAATAGGGAATATTCTATGTTGTCTATTTTATTAATATTTTCACTTATGTCTAGGTGTATATGTAAATGCAATTGTGGACACTACAATCCATCACACTCAATCAAAGACCCAAATCAGACATGTATCACAAGAACAAATACTCAAGCGTACAGATACCTATAAAAATAGTTTTGTTTTTGTTCATAAGATTTGGTCTCCTATTCCTAGAAGTCACTTTAGGCACAGAATTTCAAAGTGTGAAATCCACATTTGTCTTTAGAAATAAAAGGTAAGAATAATCAGAGTAAAGCGGAAATAGATAAGAAAAGATTAAGAAAAGTTTAGAAAGAATCAGAGTAGCAAAGGTAAGTAAGTATTGGTTGACCAGTTCTATCTAGGTTTCGTCCTACAGTCAACATTCCTCTGATACCACTTCTGTCACACCCGGATTTCGGGGGCACCAAGACCCGGGCGCGAACATAAACACCAGGTATGCTGGGACCAAGTCTCACACATATGATGTATAGTGGCACAGGATCGAATGTCACATCTTTATATATAACAGGAGTTCTATACAAAATAAATAATTACATTATAAGGAGACAACAGTCCAGCAACCCAAAGTTGACTGGGAGACGACGGCCTAGTCCTCTCATGAACACATCACAGCATCCTCCAAGCGCCTCATCCTGTGGTACCTGTTCTTGACCTGTGGGGGGGGTGTGAGACAGCAAGAGTGAGCTCACATACGTTCATCGCTCAACAAGTTGTGGGGAATAATGTGCATGAATTCGCCAAAGGTGGGAGCTCACGTGAAGTGTAAGGCTTACCAAAAAAGATGGTTAGAGCTGAGCATTGCTTTTAAAGTTGGTCAAAATTTTATTAGCAGTTACTAAGTATAAGTAAATACCAACCCAGTTAAATAGTAGAACAAAAGTAACAACTTCACCTGCGATGCAATGCATATGACAAATTGAGTTTAAGTTCCATAATTTAATCATGTGAGGGTCCGAGCTGCTCATGACCGTTAGCACGGCTAGTATACCAGTTTTACACTCTGCAGAGGTTGCGCATCTTTACCCACAAGTCATGTTACCCATCTGCCAAGGGATCGCGACTTCCCATACACCTCTACCGAGGAGGCGAGGCAGGGTAACACTACGAGGCCTTTACAAAGTTCCACTAGCTTCAGAAAACCCGCTACAGTTTATAGGAAGTTCCAATGCAGGAATCCCTTGCAGGACCGCCATCGCAGCAAAATCCTCCCGAGGGCCTCCCTACACTGACCACTCCCCTACTGCCCTTGCCCCTTTCGGGTAAGGTAGTCTTCCACTAGCTTTCCTAATTAATCAGCCAAGGGGTCCCATTCCTCCCTTGTGGTAGCACTGTTTTCCCGGGTGGTTCTCCATGTTCCAATTAACATAATGATCTTATCATGAACAGTAATAATAAACTTATAATAAAAGTGTGATCATGAATAATGTACCTTCATACCTAAAACCACATAAAGCACTAGCAAGTACTACCCAAAAAGTTCAGTGGTAAACAAGGTATAAAGATAGACAAACTAGGGTAACCTATTGGGTCCCATCAAATTAACCTATGCAGATCATTATGATTAATTAGAACATGAGTGGGTAAAAAGAAGTGATCAAGGGCACAACTTGCCTGGGACTTGAGATTCCAGGTACCAGGATGATCTTCAAATTCTCGTGACCTCACTGCTATTCGTAGCAATACAAATAAACATGGTATGGGCAAAATTAACATCACACCAAACATAAGAATAAACTGCGTAATAATAATCTACGCGTCGTAACTAGATCACAGAAACAAGAACTACCAAATTCGGAGCTACGGTTATAAAGTTATGAATTTCCAAAATTATTTAGTGCTTAGAATAGATTAATCCAAATGAATAATTTTAATTTAAGTTTCATGGTTAAATAGTGATGCTAGTTGATAGGCAATATTATAACAAAATTATTGCAACTGGAATGACTCAATTTGGAGTTAAGATGAATTTAATATGAATTATACAAGTTTCTGGATTTATTTTTGTATTAAAAATCAATTTCCAGAATTAATTCTCTAATTTTACTACTCTCTGGACCGCGCGCCAATAACAGAGAAACACAGGGACCTCGGCGCAAAAATTCTCAAGACTCAGACTATTCTGAGTTGGATGGCGGGTTGATTTGAGCAAAGGCCAGGGGTTCTTTTGGAAGACAGCCAGGCCGAAGGGGTACGGGCCATCCTGAACCGCCCGATCTTCAATCAGCGGCTGCAATTAGATCATCATTAATCTGAACGGCATTCAATATAGACCACAAGATTTGAGATCTACGGCCCACAGTACGACTATATCTGATTCGCCCGCGATCGTATCAACGATCCGGATTCAATGCATCGAAGAGTTATTTTCCCATCTAATCCCCACCGCCCCCGCTGAATCCAACGGCTGACAACTCACCCAATCCTTTCTTCTACCCCCGACATGCCAAGGCGGCGGCGCTATACAGGGCCACGGCGGAGGCCATCGCCGCCCGCACCTAATCCACGATTCCGGGCTCAAATCTCTATTCAGGCGAGTGCTATGCGGTATATGAACAAGGGCGAACACGAGGATATGCACATTACCGGTGATGGCAAGGGAGTGAAACGGGTCTGCAGCAGTGGTCTCGCCCGCGGTGGAGCCATTGCATCGATGAGCAATTCTAATTGCCCACGGCCACGATCTCCCCCGAAGACGCGACACGAGGCTCCCACGGTTGTAGATGAAGCCCCCAGGAACGAAACGATGCCGAAGATGAAGCACCCCAACGGCAGTAATCTCATTCCCCATGGCGCCCTCCCCGCATGCTTGGCACGGCGTAGGACAACCCAGGGCTACGGCAGCTGAGAATTTATAGAAGCCAGGGAAAACAAATCCATGCGGGCGAGGTGAGGGGACCAGCGAACAAACTCCAGGAATTGCGGCGAGCTACAGGCGGACTCCACGCGGACGGTTGCTGGGCAGCTCAGATTCGTTGTGAGGTTTACGGCGTCGGAGATGAACCTGACAAGTAGGTCCCAGGTGTAGGTGACACGGCAAGGGAAGTGCGGCAGAGTGGGAGCCAGGCGAGGGGGTGAGGCTGGCACATGGGGCCCGCAGGTAAGTGACACGGCAGAGAGACAGGCGTGCGTGATTCTTTCCCCCCCCCTGGGCCGAGCGCGAGTGTATCACTGGGCTAGGAGCTTGGGTGGGCTGCGCGGTGGAATAGGAGATAGATGGGCCGGCCAGAAGGGGTAGCTGGGCCAAGGGAGTCGAAATCGGCCTGGGTGCAGGTTTCTTTCTTTTCTTTTCTTTTCTTTTAATTCTCTTTTTATTTTAGTTTTCATTTTCAATTTAAGGAGGGTTTTGAAATTCAAGTTCCAATGTAGATGCAACAATAAAATATTCCCAGCATGATTCAATAATGTTTTATTATTCTTTTTATTACTTTGAATTCAAATTCGCATCTAGGTTCAGGATTCACATCCATATGCACAATTATAACAACACTTCCGCATGCAAATTATAATTTTATGTTATTTATTTCCCATCTCATTTATTTATGCTTATGCTTTTAAATGTGCACACAAAATATGTATTTTAAGAATTTTAGTTCTAGTTAAGAAAAATTCTTTAAGAGTAAAGTCTAGAAGATATGATTTATCAAAGGAACAAGTTATTATTGAGCTCTTTTTTTTCGGAAACATTGTTTTAGGATGTATAGTTTCAAAGGTAAGATAATTCTTATGAAAACTATATTTTAACTCAACATCAGGGGAAAATTTTACATAATTCTCAAAATGAGATTTTTAGGCGTTACAATAACCTATAGTTCATTAAAATAATTATATTAAACTACCATTTGGACTATAGTAAACATGATCATGGCTATATCATTTCAACATTAATAGAGGCTCTATTATTTCTTAGTGAATAACCAATATGCATATGAACATGTGTATCTTGACTAAAAATCTAAATTAAGTTATGATCAAAGATAAACGTGTAAAAATTCATCTAGCGTTTTTTGTCACAAAGATGTGGTCTGCCTATCTCTTAATCTCTTACTTCAACAAACTATCTTTAAATAAATTCTAATAGACATAACCAAATTAACATACACAATACGATAGATAATGGAAGCTACAATTAAAATAGCTAATCACATACACATTAATTTAATCATTCAAAAATACACATGATTCGGATTACAAAATATACAAATTTAAAACAATGAAACGCTATAGGGGTTATTCATAGAATTATCTATATACTCTAGGGGTAGCACAAAAACTTGCTTTCTTCTACCTTCTCTTCCCCTCTCTTCTCTGCTCATTGTGCACTGGACGACGGTGGGCCAGGGGCAGTAGGACTGGTCGGTCGAGGGGTTGGGGTTGGGCTCCGGCGGTGGGGTCAATGGGGACCTCAAAGATGTCCTCGTCGGCGACAGGGAGGGAGTAGGGGCCTTTGGCGACGACGAACGTCGGCGGGCACGGCTCCGGTCTGCAGCGATTGGCGCGAGCATAGAGAAGGAGCAGTGTGGGGCGAGCTCGATGACTGGGGAATGGACCCAAGGAGGTGAGGGTAAGGTGTTTATAGAGAGGGAGAAGAGAGAGAGCCGGGGGAGAGGGAGAGGCTGGTGGCCGGCCATCAACGCCATGTTACTTGGCGTGGGGAGGCGAGGGGCCATGGTAGGGAGGTGAGGCACCGGCGAGCTGAATGGCTAGGGGGTGACCAGCATCTAGCGGGGCGGTGGCGCGGTACCGCACGCCCACGTGCGACCATGGGAGGAAGTTAGAGGGTCGTAGGGCCAGGTTGAGAGAGGGGACCGGGCAGGCCCCACATGTAAGGTCTAGTTTGGGAGCCACAAAACTGGAGGGGATTGGAGGGGCTAAAATCCCCTCCTTATATAATTTTGAATAAGAAAGGGATTTTAGCCCCTCCAATCCCTCCGGGTTTTGGACTCCCAAACTAGTCCTTAAGAGAGAGGGGGAGGGGAGATGAGGGGGAGTCACGATGGCTAGGCCGTTTGTGCCGAGCGACCGGTTTAGGGTTATCATTTTTCTTTTCTGTTTTTGAATTTCTTCTTTCAAAAAACATAAAATAACTATTTTTATATATTTAAAAATTATAATAAGTTTACCAATAATGTTTTCAAATAGAATATATAAAATATTTATTTCTAGACCTACATTTATTATGTAAATTAATTGTATTTCACAATAGTAGAATATTATAAATACAATCTTCAACAATTATTTCAAACAAAAGTCATGCTCCAATAATGAATGCATCAAACACTTAATTAAATTTTAATTTACTAAAAGATTAATTATATATATTTTTATCATTATTTTCTTTATTCTAAAATCATTTCCACTATAATAGGTTTAGCAAATAATTGTTGAATTGCTTTTATTTGATGGATTTGAGGTGTTACAAAACCTAACCCCTAAAAAAATCTCGTCCTCGAGATTAGAGAGGTTCTGAGAATAGTTGGAAAAATTTTGCTCTGAGTTCATCTTCCCTTTCCCAAGTTGCCTCATCTTCTGAATGATGACTCCATTGAACTTTACATATGTTGATAACTTTACTCTGAGTAATTCTGCGTGATGTTTCTAAAATTTTTATCGGATACTCTAAATAAGTTAAGTGCTCAATAACATTCAGTTCTTCTATGGTTAATTGTTCCTCAGGTACTCTTAAACATTTCTTGAGTTGAGATACATGTAACACATCCTGCACATATGATAAATGGTTGGGTAGTTCCATCTGATAGGCTACTTCTCCATTTCTTTCCAAAATCTTGAATGGTCCAATGTAATGGGGAGACAATTTGATTCTAACCTTAAACCTTTTCATTCCTCTCATTGGTGAAACTTTAAGATACACATAATCTCCAACTTCAAAGGTTAATTCTCTTCTATTGTCAGCATAGCTTTTCTGCCTTGATTGTGATGTTTTAAGATTCTCTCTCACATCCTGCACTTGCTTTTCTGCTTCCTGAAGAATTTTTGGATTAAACACTTGGCTTTCTCCAGTCTGATTCCAATAAAGCGGTGTTCTACACTTCCTTCCATAGAGGGCTTCAAACGATGCATGTTGTCTACTTGTCCTCAATTGCTATATACAACCAAAAACAAGGCAACATAATGTTAAAAAGATAATCAACCTTCATCCTCAAGAAGTTATCCCTTTGGGATAATTCCTTCGAAGATGAAGGTTAAGACTTAACCGAGTAAATCAAGTCTTAATTTTGTGAACAAGTAAATTTGTATAGAATGCAAAGGAGTTTAAACATGATAATTGTCGGTGTTTCGACCCCGGGGGGTCCCTGGACCGACGAGTAAATTGTCGCTGCATGTCCTAGCCCAGATGGGTCGGCACGAGACGGAGACACAAGGGGGTAAAATAGTAAGGGGAACCCGCGACCTCGTGTTGTCCTACGCCCAGGGCGGATGCGCTTGCAGTAGGGGGTTACAAGCATTCGCGAAGGAGAGAGAGAGAGGGCGTGAGACTACGCGTCAGCCCGTTCTCCCGTGCGGCCACCTTTTCATACGAAGGCCCTGGACCTTCCTTTTATAGATGTAAGGAGAGGGTCCAGGTGTACAACGGGGGGTGTAGCAGTGTGCTAACGTGTCTAGCGGAGAGGAGCCAGAGTCCCATGTACATGCCGACGTGGCTGTCGGAGAGGTGTTGGAGTCCTGTTCATGTGGCGTCGTGGCCGTCGGAGGAGCGCTTGAGCCCTGTAGAAGCACAGCTGTCGGGGCTGTCGGATCCTTGCTGACGTATCCTTGCTTCCGTAGGGGGCTGAGAACCGCCGTCGTCATGGAGCACGCGGGGTGCCATCATTACTTGTTTTACCGGGGCGAGCCAGATGGGATGCCGGTCTTGTTCCCCGTAGCCTGGGCTAGCTAGGGGTAGGGTAATGATGCCCCCCCCCCTTGTGGCGTGGTCGGCCCGAGCGAGGTGGTGACTCCTCCGAGGTCGAGGCTGAGTCCGAGCCCTGGGGTCAGGCGAGGTGGAGAACGTCGTCCGGAGGTCGAGGTTGAGTCCGAGCCCAGGGGTCGGGAGAGGCGGAGAACGTCGTCCGGAGGTCGAGGTTGAGTCCGAGCCCGGGGGTCAGGCGAGGCGGAGGCCATCGTCCGAGGTCGAGGTTGAGTCCGAGCCCTGGGGTCGGGCGAGGCGGAGACCGTCTTCCGAGTCGAGGTTGAGCCCGAGCCCTGGGGTCAGGCGAGACGGAGACCGTCTTCCGGAGTCGAGGTTGAGTCCGAGCCCTAGGGTCGGGCGAGACGGAGATTCCTATGGCGCCCGAGGTTGGACTTGGCTACTATCAGCCTCACCCTGGTGGGTGGCACAGCAGTCGGAGCAGCACAGGCGGCACTGTTTTCCCGTCAAGTCAGTCAATGGAGGGGCGAAGTGACTGTGGTCACTTCGGCCTTGTCGACTGGAGAGCACGCGTCAGGATAAGGTGTCAGGCGATCCTTGCATAAAATGCTCCTGCGATCCGGTCGGCTGGCGAGGCGATCTGGCCAAGGTTGCTTCTCCGTGAAGCCTGCCCGAACTGGGCCTCGGGCGAGTCGAAGGTGCGTCCGTTGCTTGAGGAGACCCTCGGGCGAGGCACGAATCTACCTTGGTCTACCGTTCCTGCTTGAGGCTGGGCTCGGATGAGGCGAGATCGTGTCCCTTGAGTGGACGGAGCCTTTGACCGGAATTGCGCCCATCAGGCCTTTGCAGCTTTGTGCTGATGGGGGTTACCAGCTGAGATTAGGAGCCTTGGGGGTACCCCTAATTACGGTCCCCAACAGTAGCCCCCGAGCCTCAAAGGGAGTGTGGGTACTCGCTTGGAGGCTTTTCCGCACTTTTTTGCAAGGGGACCGGCCTTTCTCGGTTGCATTTTGTTCCGGTGGGTGTTGCCCCCAAGGCCTCGGAGGAGTGGTTTGACTCCTTTGAGGTCTTAATGCCTTTCGTGATGGCTCGGCCGGTCTGGTTGTTCCCTCATGTGAACTGGTCGTTGCTCGGGTGCATAGTCAGGTTCCGAGTTCTCGGGCTGGTATGTTGACGCTGTCAACGGTTTGGCCAGAGCCGGGTTTGCGAGAGCAGCCCCCGAGCCTCTGCACAGGGCGAGAGGATGGTCAAGGGCAGACTCGGATTTTTTCATACGCCCCTGCGTCGCCTTTCTGCAAGGAGGAGGGGGGAAAGCGCCATGTTGCCCAAGGAGGGCGCCGAACATGGTGTCTCCAGTGAGTTGCTAACGGGTAATCCGAGTGGACGCCTGTGCCCCATTCGATAAGGGTCGGCTAGTGGCCCAGAGGCGCGCTCCAAAAGTACCTGCAGGTGATTTGCCGGACCCGGTCCCATTCGATAGGGTCCGAGGGCTCGATGCCTCCCTTTGATGGGATTCCGTTACAGAATCGCTCCTGCTGGTCTCGGAAATGTCCTAGGGTACCTCGGGAGCGTAGCCCGAGCCTTGGTTATGTATCAAATGTACCCAGAGTCATCCCTCACTCTACGTGCTCTGGGGCGACTGTCGAACCCATCGGGGGGCAAGCCTACGAACCCCTGATCAGTAGTGGGCGCGGAGCCCGAGTGGCCTGAGGCGGCTGTCGAACCCTTCCGAGGGGCCAGCCTTCGAACCTCTGACCAGTAGTGGGCGCGGAGCCCGAGAGCTCTGAGGCGGCTGTCGAACCCTTCCGAGGGGCCAGCCTTCGAACCTCTGATCAGTAGGGGGGCTCGGGGCCCGCTTCCTTCGCGGAGAAGGATCCCTTTTCGGAGTATCCCCTTTCCCGGTCCGTGTAGCAAGAGAGAGAAAGGGGAAGAGGAAAAGGATACGAAATTGAACAACGTGGCGCACCTTTTTTGACGCGGTCATTATGGCGGAGGTGAAGCGTCGCATGCTTCTCCTGCCAAAGGTGTCGCCTGCCCTGCCGCAGAGTTAATGCGACAGGACAAGTGGTTCGTGGGGCATTCGTTGTGCATGCGCGAGCCATTCGAGGAACGGAACACGGGCGCGTTGTCTTCACGCCATGGGAGAGGGCTCTCTCGCTGTTCCAGGAGGGGACGTGAGCCTGCAGATGATTTGACTGCTGCTTCTGCCCGCCTGCCGTCGCCATTACTGCCGGCCCACTTCTGGCCATTCTGACCGTCGTGCCTTCTCCCGCGGCTGACTGACCCATGACCGGTGTGCCTGGTTGGCATTGCTGGACCATGCGCAGGGTTGCCTCGAGTCACGGCACCGGTTCCGTAGTCGAGAAGGCGCGGCGTTGGCGCAAGTGGCACTACAGTTTTTTGCACGTAGTAACCGGCGCGCCGGTTACATGACGTGTGGGCCTGGGCCTCCATGCTGGATGCGTCGAAGTCAAAGGGGTGCGCCCCCTTGGTGCAGTTGCATGCCACCTACATGGCGGTCCGCCCTTTCGCCCGCTGGTTTGGGGCGAAGACGGAGGAGTGCTTGTAACTGCTGGGCGGTTACACGCTCCGCGCGCGGCGGTTTGGCTTCTTCTGTCCTGGGCCAGCTTGCATGACGCGTGGGGCCCAGCCCCCGTGTCGTAGGGGGGGGACCTTGGAGCGTGTCGGTGAAGACTTAGTCTATGACGGCTGAGGACGCAAGTGGGGAGAGTCGCCTTTAAAAAGGGATCGACCTCCTGGGTGGTAGCCATGCCTTCGCACTTTCCTCATGCGTCACGTCCTTCCGCCTTCCGAGCCCCCGGATGGGGAGCGTCCGCATTGTCTTTGTCTCGTTATGGAGATCGGCACCTTTCAGCCATCGCTTGGCTTCAAGGATTTTCGTCGTGTAGCCCGGTTGCGCTCCCCCACCAATGGGCAGTTTGGTGGAGAGAAGCGAGCCGGGCTGCAGCCTCTGCCCCGCCCTCAGCTTCAAGGATCTTCGTCATCCTTGCTGGGGTGGAGGGCGAGCTGAGCTGGAGCTGTACCTCCCGTATGGGCCGGTGGGCCACCTCCTCCTTCAGCATTCATGGGAGAGGGCGCTCACCGGCTTAGCGGAGGGGGCGGACCTCGACAACGCATGGCCGAGCGGCCGCAAGCGTCGTCAGCTCCAGCATGCCTGGTTCGCTGGCTCAGCTGGCTCTGGCACAGCTTCCGATGCCACCTCCCACCGCTGGGTGGAGTGCGGCTATCTGCCCGCCGTACGGGCGGCTGTTGCGCCGCGCGCACCGGGGGACCGCCCAAGACGTCGCACGCTGCTAGGGCGGCGTTCGTGTTCTTGGGCTGTCCTACCCTTGTTCTGGCACGACGCCTTCGCACGGGGGTCGGTGCTCGCCCGTCCGGGAGGATCACCTATTCACCCCCCTCTTGGTGCTCTCACTTTTTTGTTCTTAGTGTTCTTGGTGAGACACAGTGCCAGACAGAGTTTCTTCTTTAGGAGTCGTGCACTATGGGTAATTGCTGGTTTAAGGGGAATCCATACTTTAATAGGGTTTCTTCCAATGCAACCAAAGCAGGTACAACTATTTATATCTTTGGTTTGATCTCTGTGATGATGTAACTACAACTATAGTATGCAGAAGTTTCATATATTTGTTTGATCCCCTAAATTTAGGCATTAACGAAACTGCTGCTATGTGTGTCTTCTCTCGTCTTGATAGAATCAGGGACCATGTCCCTGCTCTTGTTTAGTCCAATTACGGCTATTTCAGTACTAAATATTTTCTTCACAAAAAATCAGTCCTAATGTTCAATCTTATCTAACCCAATGATTCTTTTTTCCCTAACCTTGACAGTTGATTTTATGATTATTCCATGTAATGATCAGATACTTTTGTTATTCTGTATGAAATTCTTGTTCATCTTTTGGTAACTTATTTTACAAAGTTTCTGAATAATCTGCACCCTGTATTTCAGTTCCCATACTTGACTTGTCTATTTGTTTTCTGCAGAATGTCCCAAAATTCAGAGCCCCTCGGAGAGAACTGAAAAGGAGGATTGCCAGCTACCATCCAACCCAAAAGAGGTGGAGGCGCTGAGAAAGGATACAACTTGCAACCCTTTGATAGCGTTCACATTTGAGGAGCTCAAGAGAACGACAAAAAATTTCAGGCAAGATTCGTTACTAGGCGGTGGTGGATTTGGCAGAGTCTACAAAGGTTTTATCACCAAGGATCTCCGCGAAGGGTTAGAGATAGAAGAGCCCCTAAGAGTTGTCGTTAAGGTCCATGATGGTGACAATAGCTTCCAAGGCCATAGGGAGTGGCTGGTGATTAACCTACTATTTCTGAATATACAATGATGAAAGCATGATTTTTTCAGTTTATTATCTTCATTTCTTCTCGGCATGCTTTGCTTTGTTGTCCTCATATATGAAGTTTTTGTCCATATTTGCAGGCTAAGGTTATATTTCTTGGACAGCTCTCTCACTTGAATTTAGTGAAGTTGATCGGCTATTGTTGTGAAGATGATCACATGGTCCTTGTTTACGAGTCCATGCCTCTAGGAAGTGTGGAGTCTCATTTGTTTTCAAGTAATTCTTATCCTATTCTTGACAGATTGTTGATTGGTTTTATAAAGTTTCTTGTCATTTTGTGATAACACTGACTATGGTATATCCACACATAACATTCATGCAAATTCTCATACTCATAACTATGGATTTAAATATTGTTATGTGAATGTGTGAGATGTTTTATGTGAAAATATGTTGTGCTATATAGCTGTTGATATATTTGTTATGTTGTGGAATGTGGTGTAAAATAAAAATAAACAGCATTTGTAATGCTGGTCAAATTAACTTCCTAGAGGCTTATTCGGCCGTAGGAAGTTAGCCAGCTAACTTCCTAGGGGCTACAGTCAGTCGTAGGAAGTTAGCTAGCTAACTTCCTAGGGCTACAGTCAGCCGTAGGAAGTTAGTCGTAGGAAGTTAGTCAGCTGACGGCGCTGACGGCGTAAAGATACTAACTTTCGAGAACCTACTAACTTCTGAGAGGCTTCTTTGGCTATAGGAAGTTAACTAACTTCCTAGAGGGCTCTAGGAACTTAAGCTAACTTCCGACAAAAAATTTCTAAGAGCCAAACTTCTGACGTGATGGCTTAACTTCCGAGAGTTTAGCTAACTTCCTAAAGTTTAGGGCTAACTTCCTTGGGTTTAGGCTCTAGGAAGTTCACTATTTTGGTGTAGTGTTGTTTGTGCCCGGGTAAAGCTATATATGGTCCGGTTATTTGGAACCTAGGGATTCCAATAGTTATAGGAAGCCCTAGTCGACCAGTGCACCAGGTCAAACCTCCCCACGCGCGTAAGTCCAACCCCTAGTCCAACAATCAACCCTCCGCATGGGACACACAATAATTTGCGGTTGTGTTTTTTTTTTGCGTAAATACTTCATAGAAATAGTGTAAATAGTTCATAGGGATAGCATTAAAACTCCTGTATGGTGCGTCCCCTACCCGACACACATGTAGTTTTTGATTTTTATGGCAGGTGCGGTTTCAGATCCGAAAATTATGGCAAATGCAAAAATTGTTGTGCATGGAGAAAATTTACAAGCGGGAAGTCATGTGGGTGCAACCCAGGTTTAAGCGTAAAATCCTCAAGTTTTACAATAAATTATGTCATATATAGCGTAAATATTGTTACAATGGTCAACGAGATGATTATTTATGATAGTTATGAAAGGGAAATGTGCCCTTGGGCCATTTCTAAGTATTTTGGTGATTGAGTGCCAACACAAGTGCTTAAGTGTAAATCTATGCCAATTGATGGACAAAGTGCAAATCAAGTCTAAAGGTATGTCTCTAGACTTAGTACATTGTTTTGAGAACTAATGTATTGTGTCTAAGTGCTGGAAACAGGAGAAATCAAATTGGAAAAGAGATGGCTTTGTTCAGCCAAAGTCTTCTCAGTCTGGGTGCACCGGACTGTCCGGTGGTGCACCGGACAGTGTCCGGTGCGCCAGGCTGGCTCTGGCGAACTTGCTGTTCTCGGGACTTCGACGGCGGTGTACGGCTATAAATCACCGGACTGTCTAGGGGTGCACCGGACTGTCCGGTGAGCCGTTTACAGGCGAAGTCGTCGCTCTCGGGAAGCAATTAATGGCGTACGGCTATAATTCACCGGACTGTCCGGTGGTGCACTGGACTGTCCGGTGAGCCAACGGTCAGCCGGGCCAACGGTCGGCCGAGGATTCCACGCGTGACGCGTGGCAGAGCCAACAGTCACAAGGGGGCACCGGACAGTGTCCGGTGCGCCAACGGCTCTGAATCTGCAACGGTCAGCTTCGCCAAATAAGGAAAGAGATCCGCACCGGATAGTGTCCGTTGGTGCACCGGACAGTGTCCGTTGGTGCACCGGACTGTCCGGTGCGCCAGGCGACTGAAGGCAAGAATTGCCTTCTTGGAATGCTCTCAACGGCTCCTAGCTGCCTTGGGGCTATAAAAGGGACCCCTAGGCGCATGGAGGAGGACACCAAGCATACTCTAAGCATTCCTAAGCACCAAGACTTCGATTCCGCGCATTTGATTCTTTGTGATAGCATCTAGAGCTCTATTTGAGTTGTGAACTCGTCGGGTTGTGTTGTGAGCTCTTGCTGCGACTTGTGTGCGTGTTGTCGCTCTGATTTTGTGTCTTGTGTGCGTTGCTCATCCCACCCTTACTCCGTGCTTCTTTGTGAACATCAAAGTGTAAGGGCGAGAGGCTCCAAGTTGTGGAGATTCCTCGCAAGCGGGATATGTAAAGCAAAGCAAAACACCGTGGTATTCAAGTGAGTCTTTGGACCGCTTGAGAGGGGTTGATTGCAACCCTCGTCCGTTGGGACGCCACAACGTGGAGTAGGCAAGTTTTGTACTTTGCCGAACCACGGGATAAACCACTGTGTCTATCTGTGTTGATCCTCTTGTGGTTGTTGTGTCTTGCAAGAACTCCTCTCTAGCCACTTGGCCTTATTGTGCTAACACTTAATCAAGTTTCTGTGGCTTTAAGTTTAAGGTTTTACAGGATCACCTATTCACCCCCCCTCTAGGTGCTCTCAATTGGTGTCGGAGCCGTTCTCTTCACGAAGGGACTAATCGCCCGAAGAGATGGATCCTAAGGGTAAGGGGATTGTGATCAATGATAAGGAGAAGGAGTCTTTCGTCAACGAGCCGAAGGATGACAAGCCTACTGACTCGGGCTCGGGCCACAAACGAAAAGATGGGAAGAAGAAGAAGAAGACAAGGCGCATCAAGGAGATCGTCTACTACGATGACAGCGACGAATCTTCCTCTTCCCAAAAGGACGACGACAACGACTACGAGAAAAAGAAGACGGTTAACTCAAACTTCTCTTTTGATTATTCTCATATTCCGTATAGTTCAAATGCACATTTGCTTTCCATTCCTCTTGGCAAGCCTCCACACTTTGATGGGGAGGACTATGGATTTTGGAGTCACAAAATGCGTAGTCACTTGTTCTCTCTCCATCCAAGCATATGGGAGATTGTAGAGAGTGGAATGAAATTTGATAGCTCGGATAGTCCCATGTTTATAAATGAACAAATCCATAAAAATGCACAAGCTACTACTGTCCTTTTAGCATCTTTGTGCAGGGAAGAGTACAATAAGGTGAGCGGCTTGGACAATGCCAAGCAGATCTGGGACACCCTCAGGATCTCACATGAGGGGAACGACGTCACCATGCTCACCAAGATGGAGTTGGTGGAGGGCGATCTTGGGAGATTTGCAATGATAAGGGGAGAGGAGCCAACCCAAACATACAACCGGCTCAAGACCCTCATTAACAAAATAAGGAGCTACGGAAGCACGCGATGGACGGACCACGACATCGTTCGCCTAATGCTAAGGTCTTTTACTTTCCTTGATCCACATCTTGTGAACAATATTCGTGAAAATCCTAGGTACACCAAGATGTCACCCGAAGAAGTACTTGGGAAGTTTGTAAGCGGGAGAATGATGATCAAGGAGGCGAGATACGTGGACGACGCGTTGAATGGTCCAATCCATGAGCCTCAACCCGTTGCTCTCAAGGCAACGAGTAGCAAGGAGGCGCTACCTAGCAAGGTGGCGCAAGTTGAGGCGGCGAGACTAAATGAGGAAGAGATGGCCCTTATCATCAAGCGCTTCAAGACGATGCTAAAGGGCCGCAAGGAACATCCCAAGAAGAACAAAACGAAGGGAAAGCGCTCCTGCTTCAAGTGCGGTAAGATTGGTCATTTTATCGCTAATTGTCCCGATAATAATAGTGACCAGGAACAAGAGAAGAAAGGGGAAAAGAAGAAGAAGTACAAGAAGGCTAAGGGCGTGGCACATCTTGGCAAGGAGTGGGACTCGAATTGCTCTTCATCCGACGACGGAGGACTTGCCGCCTCAGCCTTCGACAAATCATCCCTCTTCCCCAACGAGCGTCACACATGCCTCATGGCAAAGGAGAAGGTATGTACTCGAAACAATACCACTTATGCTTCTTCAAGTGATGATGAGTCTAGTGATGATGATGAAATAGATTACTCTAGTTTGTTCAAGGGATTGGATAGAACAAAAATAGATAAAATTAATGAATTGATTGATGCCTTGAATGAAAAGGATAGACTTTTAGAAAAACAAGAGGATCTTTTGTATGAAGAACATGATAAATTTGTAGAGGCACAAAAATCTCATGCTTTAGAAGTTAAAAAGGAATGAAATGCTTTCTTGTGAACTATCTACTTGCCATGAGACAATTTCTAGTTTAAAAGATGTTAACAATGATTTAAATGCTAAACTAGAAGTAGCAAATAGATCTAACTCTTGTGTAGAACATGTTGTGATTTGCACTAGGTGTAAAGATTTTAATGTTGATGCTTGTAGTAAACACCTAGTGTCTATTGCAAAGTTAAATGATGAAGTGGCTAGTCTTAATGCCTAACTTAAGACTAGCAAAAATTAATTTGATAAACTAAAATTTGCGAGGGATGCCTACATGATTGGTAGACACCCCTCAATTAAGGATGGGCTTGGCTTCAAAAGGGAAACCAAGAACTTAACTAGTCATAAGGCTTCCATTCCCGCCAAGGAGAAAGGGAAGGCCTCTATGACTAATAGTGTTCAAAAGAATCATGCTTTCATTTATGGTGATAGAAAATTTTCTAGAAATGCGTATAGGTCTTGTGCTTATGATTCATATTCTATGACTACTTCAAGTTCCCATGTTGTGCATGGTAGAGATATGCCTAGGAAAAATATTCATCATGTGCCTAGAAAGAATATTGTTCATGTTCCTAGGAAAGTAATTAATGAACCTTCTACAATTTTTCATACTTGCAATGCTTCCTTTGCTATTTGTAGAAAGGATAAGAAGGTAATTGCTAGGAAATTAGGGGCAAGATGCAAGGGAGATAAAACTTGCATTTGGGTCCCTAAGACCATTGTAACTAACCTTGTAGGACCCAACATGAGTTGGGTACCTAAGACCCAAGCCTAAATTTGCCTTGCAGGTTTATGCATCCGGGGGCTCAAGCTGGATTATCGACAGCGGATGCACAAACCACATGACGGGGGAAAAGAGGATGTTCTCTTCCTACGTCAAGAACAAGGATCCCCAAGATTCAATAATATTCGGTGATGGAAACCAAGGCAAGGTGAAAGGGTTAGGAAAAATTGCTATTTCGTCCGAGCACTCTATTTCTAATGTGTTCTTAGTTGAGTCGCTTGGATATAACTTGCTGTCTGTGAGTCAACTTTGCAATATGGGATATAACTGCTTGTTCACAAATGTAGATGTGTCTATCTTTAGAAGAAGTGATGGTTCATTAGCTTTTAAGGGTGTATTAGACGGCAAACTCTATTTAGTTGATTTTGCAAAAGAGGAGGTCGGTCTATATGCATGCTTAATTGCTAAGACTAGCATGGGCTGGCTGTGGCATCGCCGCTTAGCACATGTGGGGATGAAGAACCTTCACAAGCTTCTAAAGGGAGAACACGTGATAGGTCTAACTAATGTGCATTTCGAAAAAGATAGACCTTGTACAGCTTGTCAAGCAGGAAAACAGGTGGGAAGCTCTCATCATCCCAAAAATATGATGACCACATCAAGACCTTTAGAGATGCTTCATATGGACCTCTTTGGACCCGTCGCCTATCTAAGCGTAGGAGGAAGTAAGTATGGTCTTGTTATAGTTGATGATTTTTCCCGCTTCACTTGGGTATTCTTTTTGCAGGATAAATCTGAAACCCAAGGGACCCTCAAGCGCTTCGTAAGGAGAGCTCAAAATGAGTTTGAGCTCAAGGTGAAGAAGATAAGGAGCGACAACGGGTCCGAGTTCAGGAACCTTCAAGTGGAGGAGTACCTTGAGGAGGAAGGGATCAAGCACGAGTTCTCCGCTCCCTACACACCACAGCAAAATGGTGTGGTAGAGAGGAAGAACAGGACGCTCATAGACATGGCGAGGACGATGCTTGGAGAGTTCAAGATCCCTGAGTGGTTTTGGTCGGAAGTCGTGAACACGGCTTGCCACGCCATCAACCGGGTCTACCTTCACCGCCTCCTCAAGAAGACTTCATATGAGCTTCTAACCGGTAACAAACCCAATGTGTCTTACTTTCATGTATTTGGTAGCAAATGTTATATTCTAGTGAAGAAAGGTAGAAATTCTAAGTTTGCTCCCAAAGCTGTAGAAGGGTTTTTATTAGGTTATGACTCAAATACAAAGGCGTAGAGTCTTCAACAAATCATCGGGTTTGGTTGAAGTCTCTAGCGACGTTGTATTTGATGAGACTAATGGCTCTCCAAGAGAGCAAGTTGTTGATCTTGATGATTTAGATGAAGAAGACGTTCCAATGGCCGTAATACGCACCATGGCGATTGGAGATGTGCGGCCACAGGAACAAAATGAGCAAGATCAACCTTCTTCCTTAACAATGGTGCATTCCCCAACTCAAGATGATGAACAGGTTCATCAAGAAGAGGCGTGTGATCAAGGGGGGGCACAATATGATCATGTGATGGAGGAAGAAGCACAACCGGCACCTCCAACCCAAGTTCGAGCGACGATTCAAAGGAATCATCCCGTCGACCAAATTTTGGGTGACATTAGCAAGGGAGTAACTACTCATTCTAGATTAGTTAATTTTTGTGAGCATTACTCCTTTGTCTCTTCTATTGAGCCTTTTAGGGTAGAAGAGGCCTTGCTAGATTCGGACTGGGTATTGGCCATGCAGGAAGAGCTCAATAATTTCAAAAGAAATGAAGTTTGGACACTGGTGCCTTGTCCCAAGCAAAATGTTGTGGGAACCAAGTGGGTGTTTCGCAACAAACAAGACGAGCACGGGGTGGTGACAAGGAACAAGGCTCGACTTGTGGCAAAAGGTTATGCCTAAGTCGCAGGTTTGGACTTTGAGGAGACTTTTGCTCCTATGGCTAGGCTAGAGTCTATTTGTATTTTGCTAGCATATGCCGCTCACCATTCTTTCAGGTTGTTCCAAATGGATGTGAAGAGCGGTTTCCTCAACGGGCCAATCAAGGAGGAGGCGTACGTGGAGCAACCCCCTTGCTTTGAGAATGAACGGTACCCCGACCACGTGTGTAGGCTCTCTAAGGCGCTCTATGGACTTAAGCAAGCCCCAAGAGCATGGTATGAATGCCTTAGAGACTTTTTAATTGCTAATGCTTTCAAGGTTGGGAAAGCCGATCCAACTTTATTCACTAAGATTTGTGATGGTGACTTATTTGTGTGCCAAATTTATGTCGATGACATAATATTTGGTTCTACTAACCAAAAGTCTTGTGAAGAGTTTAGCAGGGTGATGACTCAAAAGTTTGAGATGTCGATGATGGGCGAGTTGAACTACTTCCTTGGGTTCCAAGTGAAGCAACTCAAGGACGGCACCTTCATCTCCCAAACGAAGTACACGCAAGTCTTGCTAAAGCGGTTTGGGATGAAGGACGCTAAGCCCGCAAAGACTCCGATGGGAACTGACGGACACGTCGACCTCAATAAAGGAGGTAAGTCCGTTGATCAAAAAGCATACCGGTCCATGATAGGTTCCTTGCTTTATTTATGTGCTAGTAGATCGGATATTATGCTTAGCGTATGCATGTGTGCTAGATTTCAATCCGATCCAAGGGAGTGTCACTTAGTGGCTATGAAGCGAATTCTCAGATATTTAGTCGCTACGCCTTGCTTCGGGATCTGGTATCCAAAGGGGTCTACCTTTGACTTAATTGGATATTCAGACTCCGATTATGCTGGATGTAAGGTCGATAGGAAGAGTACATCAGGGACGTGCCAATTCTTAGGAAGGTCCCTGGTGTCATGGAGTTCTAAGAAACAAACCTCTGTTGCCCTATCCACCGCTGAGGCCGAGTACGTTGCCGCAGGACAGTGTTGCGCGCAACTACTTTGGATGAGGCAAACTCTCTGGAACTTTGGCTACAATCTGAGCAAAGTCCCACTCCTATGTGATAATGAGAGTGCTATCCGCATAGCGGATAATCCTGTTGAGCATAGCCGTACAAAGCACATTGACATCCAACATCACTTTTTGAGAGACCACCAGCAAAAGGGAGATATCGAAGTGTTTTATATTAACACCGAGAACCAGCTAGCCGATATCTTTACCAAGCCTTTAGATGAAAAGACCTTTTACATGTGTATTATGCTTTGATCATGTTCCTTATGCATTTTGTTGTTTATTTATGGTGCTCAAGTTGTACAAACACTCCCCAGACCTCAAAAGTCCATATGTGAGTGATGCATATATTTAGGGGGAGATGTACTACAACTTGACCCTTTGAGACTAACCGTGTGCTTGAGTTTGCTTGATTTAGTCTCAAAGGAGGTTTGAAAAGGAAAAGGTGGACTTGGACCATGAAAGACTTCCACTGCACTCCGATGAGAGGGTAACTTATTCCAAGTTCATCTCATGTACTCTTATTGCCTTGGTATTCTTATTTGATGATTTTGGTGAGGCAATGGAGTTCAAGGGCCAAAATTGATCCCGTTTTGGTGCTTGATGCCAAAGGGGGAGAAAATAAGGCCAAAGCAATAAATGGATCGGCTACCACTTGAGAAATTTTGAAAATAGTAGAATAGAGCTTTTGGTTTGTCAAAACTCTCTTATTGTCTCTCTTGTCAAAAGTTGGCCTCTTGTGGAGAGAATGGTTGATTATGGGAAAAGGGGGAGTTTTTGAAATCTTTGATCAATTTCTCTTGGAACAACTCTCTTTATGTCTCTACAATTGTGTTTGAACTAGAGATAGGAGATTGAGGTTGATTTGTAAAAACAAAACCAAGTGGTGGCAAAGAATGATCCATATATGCCAATTCTGAATCAAAACAATTTTGAGTTCTCATTTGTATTGATGTTGCACTTCTTTTAGTTGCTTTTTGTTGTGTTGGCATAAATCACCAAAAAGGGGGAGATTGAAAGGGAAATGTGCCCTTGGGCCATTTCTAAGTATTTTGGTGATTGAGTGCCAACACAAGTGCTTAAGTGTAAATCTATGCCAATTGATGGACAAAGTGCAAATCAAGTCTAAAGGTATGTCTCTAGACTTAGTACATTGTTTTGAGAACTAATGTATTGTGTCTAAGTGCTGGAAATAGGAGAAATCGAATTGGAAAAGAGATGGCTTTGTTCAGCCAAAGTCTGCTCACTTTGGGTGCACCGGACTGTCCGGTGCGCCAGGCTGGCTTTGGCGAACTTGCTGTTCTCGGGACTTCGACGGCGGTGTACGGCTATAAATCACCGGACTGTCCGGTGGTGCACCGGACTGTCCGGTGAGCCGTTTACAGGCGAAGTCGTCGCTCTCGGGAAGCAATTAACGGCGTACGACTATAATTCATCGGACTGTCCAGTGAGCCAACGGTCAGCCGGGCCAACGGTCGGCCGAGGATTCCGCGCGTGACGCGTGGCAGAGCCAACGGTCACAAGGGGGCACCGGACTGTCCGGTGTGCACCGGACTGTCCGGTGCGCCAACGGCTCTAAATCTGCAACGGTCGGCTTTGCCAAATAAGGAAAGAGATCCGCACCAGACAGTGTCCGGTGGTGCACCGGACTGTCCGGTGGTGCACCGGACTGTCCGGTGGTGCACCGGACTGTCCGGTGCTCCAGGCGACTGAAGGCAAGAATTGCCTTCCTGGAATGCTCTCAACGGCTCCTAGCTGCCTTGGGGCTATAAAAGGGACCCCTAGGCGCATGGAGGAGGACACCAAGCATACTCTAAGCATTCCTAAGCACCAAGACTTCGATTCCGCGCATTTTATTCTTTGTGATAGCATCTAGAGCTCTATTTGAGTTGTGAACTCGTCGGGTTGTGTTGTGAGTTCTTGTTGCGACTTGTGTGCGTGTTGTCGCTCTGATTTTGTGTCTTGTGTGCGTTGCTCATCCCACCCTTACTCCGTGCTTCTTTGTGAACATCAAAGTGTAAGGGCGAGAGGCTCCAAGTTGTGGAGATTCCTCGCAAGCGGGATATTGTAAAGCAAAGCAAAACACCGTGGTATTCAAGTGAGTCTTTGGACCACTTGAGAGGGGTTGATTGCAACCCTCGTCCGTTGGGACGCCACAACGTGGAGTAGGCAAGTTTTGTACTTTGCCGAACCACGGGATAAACCACTATGTCTATCTGTGTTGATCCTCTTGTGGTTGTTGTGTCTTGCAAGAACTCCTTTCTAGCCACTTGGCCTTATTGTGCTAACAATTAATCAAGTTTCTGTGGCTTTAAGTTTAAGGTTTTACAGGATCACCTATTCACCCCCCTCTAGTTGCTCTCAAGTTACGAACACCACAAATCACGTGCACAATTTTAGGAGTAGTTGTCGTGTCTCGCTTCACACGAGGTTTCATAAAAACCAATACAAAAGAGCGTAAAATGATGTATAACTTAGAGCAAACTACTGCTAACGTTATACTCCCTCCGTTCCAATATATAAGACGTAACCACCTCTGGTTAAAAGATCAATAAATACATTTAATTCTCTCTATACCACTACATCGATGTAAGTGTGTATAGAGAGAGTACGCCTTATATTGTGGGACAAGAATAAAAAGTAGTTATGCCTTATATTCTGGGCGGAGGGAGTAGAAGCCAAAGGATCCCACTATTTCAGGCATAGAAAACACACAGGATTTAGGGTAGTTGCCATGTATATTGTTTCGCCCGAGGTTGCCGTAAAACACATTAAGAAGTATAGTAAATTGGCGTAAAACACATCAAGAAGTGTCGTAAGTTGGCGTAAAACGCAACAAAAACTGATTTATGGTAATTGTAGCATAAAATGCAACACAGAATGTCGTAAATATCATATAAAAAATGCATAAGTCACGGTTGTCATAGAGGCACTTGTTTAGTGCACATTATGCCAAAATATAAGCATAATCATCTACTGGAGGATAATATATTTTGTGTAAACTAGCATAAAATGCTTCTGCGTAGTGCATCGAAAATGTCCTTTTCCTTCCATGAGTTGAAGTTCTTTTCCTACTATTGGTGCATGTGTTGAGATTCTTTTCCTCCCACGTACCAATCTGCAAAGAGAAAAAAAACACACATCAAAGAATTTGAGTTGGAATAGCCATAAAATTGAAGACATGTAAAAGGAGATTTATTATATCTCAAGACTACTATGTATGTAAGAAATGATATGGTATAGTAACATTGTATAATAAATCTACTTGGAACCCTCGGTTTCTAGCGTAAAAATTCCCAGTTTCTAGCATAAAAATCCTTAGCTTGGATTATAAATACCAAAAACAATCAAATTATCATCTAAGAACAAAATCACTAGCCAGAACACAAAAAAGGTATGTCACAACAAAAACCACACAAACTGAAATCAAAACGAGATATACCCTTCTCTTCTTTCCTCTAGAATAAAAAGGAACAACAATTCTGATGCCACTTTAACAACATAAAAAATAAAAAAAAAATTTGTATTTTTACTTGGCTGGTATGGAAAAGAAAGTACAATAAAAAATGGTGTTCGTGTGTTCACTATAGAGGGAATTATTCATGGAGCCCTTGGCCATATTGTGTTTAGTGAAGATGGTGAGGATCCACGGCAGGAAGATCTCGTTGGTTGGACAGCCTGGACGCCGGCAGACGGCAGTGGCTCTGGCACCTTGTTGAGGCATTGACCGCAACCGCCGCTTGCATGCCCACACGCAGCCTGCTTGCCCTCAGGGCCCGAGGGATTCTTAGGCCGCCACTGCCACTCCGTACCCGACCGTTGCAGTCTGATTGGTAGGCGAGTTGGATAGAGCCAAAAGCAAAGTTGCAATAGCAGAAGGGGTAGAGGAAGAAATATGACCTGTTTAGACTTTCTCCTGCAACGTTCTCTATATCTATCCTCTATGTCCATCTTTTACAGTCTCCTCTAAAAGATTTCATCATCTATATCTTCTTTTTCTCCAACAACGTCCTCTAAATCACGTCCTCTATACGCAAATACTTATATTAGAGATATTTTTTATTTTTATTTTTTTGTACATACGTATTTGTTATACTCTCAAATATATTATACATATTTTAGTTTTGTTAAACCGATTATTTAAAGTATTCAAATGGATAGATGATCGTTTAGAGAAACTCTATATATAGAGAATCCAGCAGCGTCCTCTAAATTTAGAGAACCGTTTAGAGGACGCTGCTGGAGAGCGTAGAGGATCGTTCGATTCTCTATATTTAGAGTACAGGAGGCTTTAGGGGCTCTTGTTGGAGCCAGCCTTACTCAGGCTGCGTGGCCACCACGAGCAGCACATTCGACGCCCCGGCCAGACCAACGCGCACCGCTTCCTTCCCAACATGTCATCGCGCAGTTGGCGCCTCGCCGGCCGCGTGGCGGGGGCATTCAATCGGAGCATGGGGCACTAGCAGGCCGGCGATGCGCCGATGCCCGCTCGCTACTTGCGCGGCTGCGCTCTCTTGCACGCGCATTTGTCGCCTCTTGGCGCCTGCTGCCACCGCTAGTATGGAACCCTAGAGATAGAAGTTACTCTTGATACCAACGCCATGGACCATGGTCCCAGTCCCAGCGGTCCAGGCCTAAATCCGCTTCTTACCTACTATCATTTTTATGGATCATGATTGTATTTTGGGCATATATTCAACATACACTTCTCATCGAAGTCAATTAATATGACACTCTATGTGATATGCACTTCTTATTTATGAAATAACAAAAATATTTACTAATTTGAGGCCTTCATGTCTTTATTGCTTCAAAGTCTTGTATTTTTCACTTCAAAAATACAATACAGATGGTGAAACGGTCATATATGTAGCCCTTTATTCCATATATACATATGGATCCTTGTTTCCATAGTAAAAATATTTAAATATGGTTTAGCCAAATGGACATCGGCTTTAGTATATTGCTATGTCTTTCACCACATGTTAAACTTGAGCCCCTCATAAGCTTTTCACCCTAAATTTGTTGATGCATAAAACAATCATGTTTGTTGGTTCCTCTTCTTTTCTGCAACAATTCGTCTCCGAAACTCTCCAAGAGCCCATATTGGGAACAAGTTACGGTAGTTTCCATAGTTGAAGTAAAAGGAACAATTGAAGCTCCCGATGTGTTCCTGTGATCAAACATAGGTGGGGTTTAGCACGTATATTGCCGAAACTATAAACCATGGGTTCTACAATAAGCTTGGTATATGTGCATTCAGATACAACTCATATCCATATGATTGTAGAAAAGATGATTTTTATATCTATATGATCCAATTCTAAGGATTTACAATAGGAATTATACTATAGCATTTCTATCTCATAATATTCAACTGTAGTTGAGTGCGTGCATGCTTTGCACAGAGGTTGAAATAAATCCTTTCAATCTTTAGAAGCTCCAACTAAGATTAGTGACAAATCAAAGTGCAAGATAATCCTTACAACTACCAAATGGTGACACCTAAAAGATGAAGCCTTACTTGTTGGGGAAACTCGTCTGACTCCTGTTGCATATTGATCAGTTCTTTTGCAGCACCATACAATGGTGTTGGATCTCGCTGAACCTATTTTGCATGCACATAAATGAACTATAAATCTTACATATAACAGTCTCATCATGCTCCAAATGTAACAACGTGTGGAATGTCTACCTGTCCAGCATAAATTAAAGCCAACATTGCCCAAGCTGTATTCACTACATGAGGACTACTGGCCTCTGCATAGACCTGGTAAATCTTAAAATGAAGACCATCACTAATGATCTATATTGCTTTAAGAACTAAACTAATTGATGGACTGGCTAGATGGGAACAGTTCACGTGAAAACATTTAAATATTTTATCGAAGACCAAATATATGTGTACCACGCTAAGAAATATCAAACATGAAATGACCAAGAAGACACATAGGTAAGGGAAATTAAGAATTACCGCAGTTCCATGAGAAGGATATGTCTCACCCCATCCACCTGTGATTAGCTGCTTTGACAATAGAAAGCTACATGCTTTCCTAATAGAAGAACTGTTTTCATAAGTTCTTCCAGCAGCAACTAATCCTTGCACTGCAAATAATGTCCCATAAGTGTAACATACACCCCAAGTGCCAAACCTATTATGTAATTAGTAAATTAGTTCTTGTCTATGTGCATTAAAGAAATGGATAACATCATACAATATACAAGATGATTTTAAATACCATGTGCCATCCTTTTGTTGTTTGCTCTCAATAAATTTGGATGCTCCTTTAATACATTTTTTTATCTCTTCATCGCGATACCTTGGATACATTTCTCTGAACATAACAAGAGCTTGAATCGCAGATGACGTGCATTCGACTGACCTATCAATTTGTTGAACACAATAATTAGCTCACACACATATGAATAACATTAATGGTGTTTCAATGAGGAAGTATTTTTTCTTACGGGTGATCAACAACAATGTTTAGAAAAGTCTCGGAAGGGTTGAGAACCTATCACAAACATATTGAGGTATGTCATCAGTCGTGGCAAAGAAAATATGAATAACATTTCAAAATCTGAAACAAATCAACAAAACATGCAACCATGGAAAACACTTTTTGTTGGCAATGCAAGATTAAAAAAATATTATCTTGCATAATGATGCTCATCTGTCTGTCATTTTTTGTTGTGTATCTGTTGCATCAACTTATGAACCCATATTTACTAAAATTTGTTGTTTGCAGAGTTTAAGGTACGTGCAAATACTTGATTTCTTAAAGGTATTGTCAAGTCTAGAAATAATATGGCTATTTTCAATCAAAATCCCATATTCAAACTAATAAATCTTCACTATCATACAAAATTAATCAAACTAAATAGTTCATGTTCTACGATCATTTAACCTATCTTGATACATTAGGCTGACTAGTTTCTTTTTTCCTTTGAGTGTTTGTTACCCATGCTAGAATATTTGTTGTTCACAAACTCAGTTTTACACACTAATAATAATGCAAGATAAAAAGTACTCACCTCCAACAAAGATGCAGTTCTCTTACGCTCGTATGTTGAAAATGAACCATCTTTATTCTTCAATAGAAAGAGAGATATCTATTAGTACAAGTTATGTGAAATACAAGATTTAAATTATCTTGATAATAAATATTTGTTGTTGTAGCTTTATCGATGGTACATTCTGAATTGGATTTTGCCATTAGAAAGGGTTTTTATAGAGGACTCGGATCTTTGTGCTATCAATTTTGATTTAAGCCAATGTAGTATATATGCAATATTATAATCCCTTTGTCATCAAATATAAGGTATCCGAGAAAGTTTAGTGCGTATTATATGGTGAAATATATGACACATATAACCCTCTCTGATTGTCATATTTGGATTAATGATAGATAGTCATAGTTGTATGCATATGAACGCTGCTTTTTTGCGCTTTTATACATCTAGAATTTCTTATAATTTTGGACAAATTTGAATGCTTGTATACCTTATATTACATGACAGAGTTATGTAAAATTCAAATGCGATCCTTTCTTTGGGCTCTTAAACTCTAGATTCTGAAATATGATGTTTATTTATTTTTCCTATTGTATAAAAATAGTTATGAAAATTACAAAATTAACTCTTATGTAATGGACATATTGGTCTAGCAGGCTATCTTAGCTTGACTAGTTGAGGGGCTTTAATATCCCGAACTATTTATGGGTGTAGTTAATATTTGTATATTTTTAGCTATGTTCATAAGAAATATTAAGACACCTTTTTAGTTTGGTAATTATTTGGATATGATCGTGAATCATTATTACCAGTTGTGCTTAAAAACTATCAAGAATTTGGTTATGTTATGCTTAGTTCAGGGTGCCTAGATGGTTTAGCTCTAAGAATCTTGCATTGGGCATATTCAACCTTGTATTGTTAAGAAGAAACTCAATTAGTTATCCCTCAAACTTAGACAATATTTTTATGTAGTATTTTTTGCACTTCTCCAAATTAACTTAAATATATTATAATACATTTAGTCCATTTAGTGCACTTTGTACTACCAATAAGAGCTATACCAAAAATAGTTACAAATATTAATCTATAGTTGTCATTTAGTTATCATGAAGGATACACTAACAAATTAAAAACACCCCAAAGAAAATCCTCGAGGAGTCTACTAGTAAAGTTTGGTCCAACACAATAGGGGCAAGATGGTGCCACATGAGGGTGACCCAAGCATGCTGCAAATGAATGGGGGATAAGGATACCACAATAGTAAGAGCAAAGTACTAAATTTTAGATGGCACCTCATTCTATATATCCCACATGCACTAGTAGAAAAGAGCTCATAGCCTGCGGCACCCATAAATTATCACTGGCGGTTTCAGTTATCACGCGCCAGTAAAAAAAACAAGGTGGACCCGACTTAGGAACCGCCAGTGGAAACCCATTTTCACTGGCGGTTATCTTAACACAACCGCCAGTGAAAATAGGGTATTTCCACTGGCGGTTGGTGTAACAGAACCGCCAGTAGAAAGCAATTTCCACTGGCGGTTGGTGTAACAGAACCGCCAGTGTAAATACCCTATTTACACTGGCGGTTGTGTTAAGATAACCGCCAGTGGAAATAGGTTTCCACTGGCGGTTTTTCAAGCCAACCGCCAGTGAACTGTCTGTTATAAATACCCCTCTTCTTCCCCGCGACAGTGAACTGTATGCTCGCAGCCAGCTTCCATTAGAGGCGATTTTGGAGGTCCAGATTTCACAAAAATATAAGGGGGGAGGTTTTGGTCTTCATTTCTTGGAAGAAGGTGGATAAGAAAGGTTGGTTTATGTTTCTTTGTCAATTTTTGTTCATTCTTGCTCAATTTTAGCCACATTTTGGATCTAGGGTTTTACATGTGAGAGAGAAGAGTATAGCTAGGTAATTTTCTCTATTTCCTCAAATGAGGTTGCATAAGATGGTTAGTTTTTGTCTATTCCCTCTCCTTTTTCATGTTTAGTTGCTTAATGAATGGTGAATGTGTTGTATGGAAGATTGGTTTAATTATGTTTCAATTGTTAGTTATTGTTTATTTTTGCTCAATTTTAACTACATTTTGAAACTAGGCTTTCACCATGTGTTAAAGATAGGTTTGGGTATTAATTTTTTTTGTTTATTAGTTGCTAGGAAAGTTTGGCTTATGTTTCTTTTGCCAAATTTTGTTCATTTTTCCTCCATTTTAGCCACATTTTGGATATAGGGTTTCACCATGTGTTAGAGATAAAGTAGTCTAACTACTTTTATTGGAAGAGATAAAGTAGTCTAACTACATTTGTATATATACCGATCAATATGTACTGTATATATACATGCATGGTAATCTGACTTGCCATGAAAACTTCGGACTGGAAGGGTAGGCAGCAGATGTCGCACTCCAACGCGTCCTTCTCCATGGATAGTGTCACAGTCGCCTCTTCCTCATCCTCCAACCCCGACTCTTCCTCATCCTCCATGTGCAGCATGTAATTTTACACGACTTTCTAGAGAGGAGAGGGAGAGGGAGAGAGAGCTATTGTTGCCAATGCGCTCGGAGCAGGTGCAGCACTTACCGTCCGTGCGGATGCAGCACTTTGCACATCCAGAATGCCCGTTCTTGCACTGATTTTACACAGAGCAGAGCATCATGCTGGAGTCTACCGATCAATATGTACTGTATATATACATGCATGGTAATTTGACTTGCCATGAAAACTTCGGACTGGAAGGGTAGGCAGCAGATGTCGCACTCCAACGCGTCCTTCTCCATGGATAGTGTCACAGTCGCCTCTTCCTCATCCTCCAACCCCGACTCTTCCTCATCCTCCATGTGCAGCATGTAATTTTACACGACTTTCTAGAGAGGAGAGGGAGAGGGAGAGAGAGCTATTGTTGCCAATGCGCTCGGAGCAGGTGCAGCACTTACCGTCCGTGCGGATGTAGCACTTTGCACATCCAGAATGCCCGTTCTTGCACTGATTTTACACAGAGCAGAGCATCATGCTGGAGTCTACCGATCCATCATACAGGTGGATATAGGGTTTCACCATGTGTTTTATGTTACTTTTTTACAGGTGGTGATGGAGAGGACATCCTGGATGTATAACTTATCAAGGCTAGATCCATCATACATATCCGAGGTCCATAGGTTTATTGATGTCGCTACGAACCATGCTTGGAGAACAAAGACAAAACACATATATTGTCCATGCATGGACTGCAAAAATGCTGCTGTATTTAATGACATAGAACAAATCATATCTCATCTGGTATGCCGAGGATTTATGAAGGATTACACAATTTGGACAAAGCATGGAGAGGGTAGCTCTTCGCCTTATACGACTAGAAACCCTGAGAACATCGACGACAGATTTCAGTTCGTTCACGAGACACACCAACCTCTTCCACAGAGCGAACATGTAGTGCAAAATGTTACTGATCATGGTTACGCTGGAGGAAATGAACATGATAGACCTCATGTTCTGCCAAGTGTTATGGATGAGGAAGATGCAGAGTTGCTAGAGGCAATGTTGCGTCGTCATACAGATCAATCGATGTTCTTAATGAAAGGTATGGAGTCCCTGAAGAAGGCAACAGAAGAGCCTTTGTACGACGAGTCTAAGGGTTGTACCAAAGAGTTCACGACGCTCCGGTCTGTGCTAAAGCTGTTGATGTTAAAAGCTAAATATGGTGTGTCTGATGCTGGCTTCGATGTGTTCTTGAGTATTATCGCAGACATGCTTCCAAAGGAGAACAATGTGCCTGCTAACACGTACTATGCAAAGAAACTAATCAGTCCGCTCACTATGGGTGTGGAGAAGATCCACGCGTGTAGAAATCACTGTATCCTTTATCGAGGTGATGATTATAAAGACTTGGAGAGCTGCCCAAAGTGCGGTGCAAGTAGGTACAAGACGAATAAAGACTATCGAGAGGACGAAGAGTGTGTTGCATCCGTGTCTAAAGGGAAGAAGCGAAAGAAAGCCCAAAAAAAGACTTCAAAATCCACGAGCAAAGAAAAAGAAGAAGTAGACTATTATGCGCTCAAAAAGATTCCTGCTTTGGTGATGTGGTACCTCCCCATCGTCGATCGATTGAGGTGTTTGTTCGCTAATCCTGAGGATGCCAGACTTATGAGCTGGCATGCTTCTGATGAGCACAAAAACGATGGGAAGCTTCGACATCCAGCCGATGGGAAGCAGTGGCAAGATTTCAATGACAACCACCGAGACTTTGCCGATGAACCGAGAAATGTTAGGTTCGCACTGAGTACTGATGGAATGAACCCATTTGCTGAGAGGAGCAGCAAGCATAGCACATGGCCGGTGATCCTCACCATATGCAACCTTCCTCCATGGTTGATGCAGAAACGGAAGTACATTTTGCTAACCATCCTTATTTCTGGACCTACACAACCTGGAGTTGACATGGATGTATTTTTGGAGCCCATAATGGAGGATATGAAAATATTGTGGGAAACGGGTGTTCAAATGTTGGATGAGTATCGTAAAGGTTCATTCACGCTGAGAGCAATTCTTTTTGTTACGATCAACGATTACCCTGCTCTCTTCACATTATCAGGCCAGTTTAAGGGAAAGGTTGGTTGCACAGTATGCATTGATGGAACTGCTTACGTATCCCTTGCTGCATCTAGGAAGATAGTTTACATGAGGCACAGACGCTTTTTATTGGAAGGACACAGGTACCGCATGCGAAAGATGGATAAGTACTTCGACAATAATGGTGAACTACATTCTACTGCTCCATCGGGTAACAATAGAGGTCATAGAGTTTTTGAAATAGTCAGGAATATCAAGTTTGTTTTCGGGAAGAAGACAAAAGACGGAAAAACAAGGAAGGATGTCAAACCAGCTTCGGGGGCTATATTCAAGAAAAAGTCTATTTTCTTCGAGTACTTGCCTTACTGGAAAGAGTTAGATGTGCGGCATGCGATCGATGGTATGCACGTTCAGAAGAACGTGTTTGAAAGCATAATGGGCACCTTGCTAGACATAAAGGGCAAAACAAAAGAAGGGCTCAATTCACGCATGGACTTGGTAGATTTAGGCATAAAAAAGGAACTACATCCCATTCTTCAAGAAAATGGGAAGTACCATCTCCCAGCAGCAAGCTACAATCTCAATGTAGATGAGAAACATGCGATGTGTGTTTGGCTCAAGAATTTGAAAGTCCCATCCGGATTCTGCTCTAGCATACGGAGTATTGTGTCAATGAAAGACCTGACAATCACCAACTACAACTCACATGATTGCCATGTCATGCTGACTACATTCCTACCTATTGCCATCAGGGCTATAAATCCTTTGTTTTTAAAGATGGCAATCACACGGTTGTGCTACTTTTTCAACAGGATTTCACAAAAGGTAATTGGCCGTGATGAGTTGGCATCTCTTCAGGAATTCGCAGTGGAGACAATATCACAGTTTGAGATGTGTTTCCCTCCATCGTTCTTTGATATTATGGTGCACCTTGTGGTGCACTTGGTGCCACAAATAGAGGCATTGGGTCCTATGTACTTGCATGAAATGTGGACATATGAGCGTTTCATGTCAATACTGAATGGCTATGTATCAACCCGTGCTCGTCCTGAGGCATCCATGATAGAGGGGTACTGTACCGAAGAGGCCATTGAGTCCGGAGGTCCATTCTGCAATAGTATCCTAAAAGACCAGGTTGCAATAGGTCTGCCTCCGTCACGACACGAGGGTAGACTGTATGGAAGCGGGAGGATGGGACGGAAATCTTTCATCCCACCGGATTACGATATAGTACTTGAGGCACATCAGAGCATCCTACATCAGCTAACGATAATGGAGCCATTTATCCAACAACACATCAATGAGCTTCGCGAGCAAAATCCTGGGCATACGGATGATTGGGTAATGAAGCAACATAAGCAGCGGTTCAACACATGGCTAATGGTGAAGGACATTCCACGTGGAGAAACAATAGAAGAACAAACCATCAAGGGCTTGGCATCTGGACCATCACGCCAGGTCACAACATGGCAAACCTATGACATTAGTGGATTCACATTTTGTACCAAGTCCAAGGACAAAAAGAGCATGTCACAAAACAGTGGTGTTCGATGCGAAGCCATAGATGATGAAACTGGTGAGATTATTACATATTTTGGCTTTATTGAGGACATATGGGAACTAGACTATGGTACATTTCAGATCTCGGTTTTCTGATGTCAATGGGTTGAAGACAAACATGTCACGGTAGACAACTATGGGGTCAGAGTTCTTGATCTAAGTAAGGTAGGTTACAAAGATGACCCATGGATCCTTGCTAATCGTGCTGCACAGGTCTTCTATGCTGAACAGATCATTTCTAACAATGAGAAGAAAAGCACCGACAAACCGAAGCATGTAGTTTTTCCTGGAAAACAACAAGCTATAGGAGTTGATGGTGTATCTGATTTAGAGAATTTTAACCAGTTCAACGACATGTCAATTTTCATAGACCATCCAACCAAGATAAGGAACGTTGAGCGAAGCATCCCACGCAATTCGTTGCCTTGGGTACGCCACGATGGACAAGGCAGAACAATAGCTTCCTAGATTATATACTTGTCATGTAATTGATTATTGTTAGGACTTGTCATGTAATTGATTATTGTTAGCGACAAACCGAAGCATGTAATTGTCTTCATTCAATTTTCGTGGCTACCATTTACAATTTTACATGACTTTCTATTGACTTTATAGAGAGAGAGGAGAGGGGGAGAGAGAGGAGAGAGAGGAGAGGGAGAGGAGAGAGAGGATGGAGAGAGAGGAGAGAGAGAGGATGGAGAGAGAGGAGAGAGAGAGGATGGAGAGAGAGGAGAGAGAGAGGGGATGGAGAGAGAGGATGGAGAGGGAGAGGGGAGAGAGAGTGGAGAGGAGAGAGAGGATGGAGAGGGAGAGGGGAGAGAGAGTGGAGAGGAGAGAGAGGATGGAGAGGGAGAGGGGAGAGAGAGTGGAGAGGAAAGAGAGGAGAGGTAGAGGGAGAGAGAGGATGGAGAGAGAGGAGAGAGAGAGGGGATGGAGAGAGGTAAAAGTATACTAAACAATATATAAAAGTATACTTAATATAATATATAAAAAGTGAAGTAAAACAATATATAAAAAACTATGTTAATAATAATAAAATACTATTTCTACTGGCGGTTGTCATAGAGAACCGCCAGTAGAAATGGCTTCCACAGACTGTAGAATCCATTTCTACTGGCGGTTCTCTATGACAACCGCCAGTAGAAATAGTTTCTACTGGCGGTTCTCGTTGTCAACCGCCAGTAGAAATGGCTTCTACAGTCTGTGGAAGCCATTTCTACTGGCGGTTCTCGTTGTCAACCGCCAGTAGAAATGGCGCCTATATAAAGGGTGGCGCGCGGGAGCCGAAAAATTTACAAGTCCCTGGCGCCAGTTCACTTCAAGACGACGCCGTCAGGCTGCTGGATTTCGACCCCGAGGTTTCGCCGGCGATCGTCCCCGCGCCCGTCCCCACGCCGCCATTCCCGCCCCCGCACCGCCGTCTCCAGGTTAATTTCTTTCTCTTTCCCCTAATCTGCCGTACCGCCGCCGTCTACCGCACCGGCAGCCACCGCCGCCGCGTTTAGTAAACCCTAGGGCACGCGCCGCCGCCGAGAGGGAGGAAGAGAGAGGAAGGAGGGGGAGAGGGAAGAGAGAGGAGGGAGAGGGAGAGGGAAGAGAGAGGAGGGCGCACGCGCCGCCGCCACCGAGAGGGAGGAAGAGAGAGGAAGGAGAGGGAGAGGGAAGAGAGAGGAGGGAGAGGGAGAGAGATAGAGGGAGGGAGAGGAGGGTGAGAGAGAGAGAGGAGGGAGAGGAGAGAGATAGAGAGAGGGAGAGAGATAGAGGGAGAGGAGATAGATAGAGGGAGGGAGAGGAGGGTGAGAGAGAGAGAGGAGGGAGAGGAGAGAGATAGAGAGAGGAGGGAGAGGGAGAGAGAGGAGAGGAGATGAGAGTATTCATACAATACTTATTTTTATTCATATGTGTGTGTTCATATGTGTTCAAATGTATGTGTTCAATATATATATGTGTTCATATGTGTTCAAATGTATGTGTTCAATATATATGTGTGTTCATATGTGTTCAAATGTATGTGTTCAATATATATATGTGTGTTCATATGTGTTCAAATGTATGTTGAATATATACATTGTAATTTTATCCGTCACAACTCGATAATATACGTATCCGATCCGATTCGAATTCGATCTGAACTCGATAATTTCCGTACGACTCTCCCTCTCTCCCTCTCTATACGTCCTATGCGACTCTCCCTCTCTCCCTCTCCTCGTCCTATACGACTCTCCCTCTCTCCCTCTCTATACGTAACTCGATAATATCCATACGATTCTCCCTCTCTCCCTCTTTATACGTCCTATGCGACTCTCCCTCTGTCCCTCTCTCCCCGTCCTATACGACTCTCCCTCTCTCCCTCTCTCCCTCTCTATACGTAACTCGATAATATACGTAACTCGATAATATCCGTAACACGATACTATACGACTATACGATACTATATGGTTAGGGTTTAGGGTTAGGGTTAGGGTTAGGGTTATGGTTAAGGGTTAGGGTTAGGGTTAAGGGTTAGGGTTAGGGTTAAGGGTTATAGTTAGGGTTAGGGTTAGGGTTATGGTTAAGGGTTAGGGTTAAGGGTTATAGTTAAGGGTTAGGGTTAAGGGTTATAGTTAAGGGTTATAGTTAGGGTTAGGGTTAAGGGTTCGGGTTTTGGGTTAGGGTTAGGGTTTAGGGTTAGGGTTAGGGTTAAGGGTTTAGGGTATTTGTTAATATGAATTTAATTATTGCTTACGTTAATATGTGTTAATATGTATTTAATTATTGCTTATGTATTTGTATATATATAGCTCAATGAGTTCTCTGATCAAGGACCAAGGATTAGTGCCCGAGCACATGGACAAGAGTGTTGCTCAAGAACAATCCAGCAGTGAAGGATATGAAACGCCTAGCGACCCTTTTCCTACCACTAGCATAGATAGGGCCGCTCTCCGTGAGTTGCAACGTGACCCTACTTATGATCCACGAGAAGCTAAGGTAAAAGTACGCATCTTTAGCTTCGTATGTGTACCCTACTGATTTCACATGCATGATCTCTTGTGCATTTTATTACATGAATAGGAGGTCGTGTCTGAATTTCGTGCGATACTCGAAGAAGCCGTGGCACGAAACGAAGACGTACCGGAGCCGACCCAAGACGCACCGGAACAGACCAAGACAACAACCGAGACGTCAAGGAAAAGGAAGCAGAGCGATCGAAAAAGAGGTGACAGGGGGCTGAACAAGTTTCCCGACAAAACATACAAAATCTCAGACGTGAGCCCGAAAGGTCAGCCCCTAGCTCCAGAAGAGGCACTACCTAAGTTCCGGAATGCACTTGGGTTTTTAGTTAGAGATAATCTTGACATAACAATACGACAGTGGAGAGATGTGTCAGATGATGTCAAGAATCAAATATGGAATAAGCTATTAATGAGGTTCGTTCTGCCTCGGGGTTCAGAAGAACTCGTGAAGGAATACACGATGAAGCAGCTTGCAATCAATTTCCGAAACTGGAGGTCTGAGATGAACACAAAGTTTGCAAAGAAAGGTCTGGACCCGACCAAAAAATATAAAATCTCAGCAGGTCAGTGGGCAGTATTTCTAGAGCAGAGGAGCAGCCCTGATTTCATATCTCTAAGTGAGGCAAATTCGGAACTATCAAAGAAGAACAAGTACCGCCACCACCTAGGCACAGGTGGTTACAAGCGTCAGGTTCCTAAATGGAGACAAGAAGACGCCGAGAAGAAGGCCGCAGGGTTGCCGACGCTGTCCGAGCAACTTGGTGAAAGGGCGGCAAATTGGCTCCGTGCTAGAAAACCAAGGGAAACCGAGACCGGTGTATCTTTTGATGATCCCATTGTCGAAGAAGCGGCAAAAAACATATATACAATGGCAGCTAAGCAGAGCCAAGGAACTTTTAAGCCACAAAGGGAAAGAGACATCCTAACGGCTGGTCTCGGTAACCCTGAGCATCCTGGCCGTGTACGAGGAATCTCGTCTAAGGAAGGATGGAAGGAAGGATTCGGACCACAGTGGGAAGGTCTGTACAGGAAACGTGATCGATACAAGGAAGAGATGGCGGATTATTTTAAGGAGGAGGCCAAGAAAGAGTTCAAAGCCATGATGTCTCAAATGCTATCGAATCCTCCTCCAGAATTGATGCAACAGTTGGCGAGTGCGATGTCTGTTCAACAGATGACCACTCCACAGATACAAATAATTCCAGCAGCTCAACCGCCGACTTCCACAGATTGTACGACATTACCAAGCTCTGTTGCTTCAACGGGAAATAAGGACCGTTATCCAGTTGATGACATCACAAGGCCTGTGGCGTGCACACTGGTTATAAGATATGGTATTAACAATAAACGTATAAAGAAAGTAGCCACAGGCCTTGCGATCCTAGGATGCAAGTTCCATGGAAACGATATTCCAGATGATTATTGCAAAGTAGAAGTGACGACGGTCGTCCAAGGATCCGAGGACGACATGCTAGACATCCCTGGGCCCGAAGGTATCGAGAAACTTGGACAAGCTATCAAGAATTTTATCCTTTGGCCTCAAAGGGATGTCGAATTGCTTGATTGGTCGAATTCGTCGCAGGCGTCGCAGGCCCAACCGTCTCCGCCTTCTCAAATTGTTGCTCCTATTGTACATCCATCATCACCTCCTCAAACTTCACATGTTGCTCCTCATCCTTTTTCTGACCCACCGTCTCCGCCACAAGCATCACCATTCAGGGCTCCACCACCTTCTCCTCCCCATCCTCTTGGTGACCCACTGTCTACGCCACCATCAAGGGATCCACCTTCTCCACAACCATCAAAGGATCCAAGGCCATCAAAGAAATCTAAACTTCCTATTCCAAAATTGGTGTCCCCGTATCAGAAAAAGAAGAGTAAAGCTACTACTGCTGGCACAGCTCGGTTTTTGAAAGGGATTGGACGGAGCCTCACGTCACAAACTGTTGATTTGGCCAAGCGCGAGGAGTCTGCAAAAAAGGCTGAGGCAATGGCCGCAAATATAAAGAAGCCAACTAAGGCAGATTACAAAAACGTGCCTAAAAAATATGTGCCGGGCAGACCTCTGCTACCTCTTGAGAAACTAAGAAAGGTCCCGGCTGGTGTTAAAAGGTTGCATGACTGGTACATGCGGGCATCATCGGTTGGCATCGACACCATCAGTGTGCATATACCAGACCATGCTTTTATTGGTTCGGACCAAAAGGCCGTTGTTACATTCGAGGACATGTGGTTAATGATGAACCTTCAGAGACTCGACGTGCAACTTGTAACGATGTTTGCATTGTAAGTGTCGCTCATACTTCTACATATGTGTGTTATTATTAGTGAGCTGTATAAAATTTCAATATCTGACATGCACGTGTGACTTGCAGAATGCAACATGATCAGCAGGAGATCCTTTACGGTACCAAGCCCAATGCTAGTGCCAGTAAAAGGGTTGGGTATCTCAACCCAATACTTATATCCGAGGAAAGCCACACTTTTAGAATCGGGAAAGACAACGATGAATTACTGGGAAAGACGGACGAAGAAGTTGAGAAGCGTATAAAGGATATGAAGAAGGATTTTGAAGCTCGATACGCCACCTACATAGGACATGCAATGCTTCAATTTCAAGACAGGGAAGCCATAATGGCCCCGTACAACTTTAAGTAAGTGTGATTTTGCATAAATAAAATTAATAATTTCAATACACATGCATCACAAATTTGATTCGTACAGGGACCACTGGATATGCTTCCTCATTTATCCTAAGGTTGGAAAGGTGCTGGTGCTCGACTCCTTGAACTTCGACCCTTCGACATATGCAGAATTCCTCAGCATCTTAGAGCTGTAAGCCTTTTCTATGCATGCATACTTTTATCGATTAAAATTTGAGAATAACATGGTGATTCTATTTGAGATCACAGGGCTTATAGATTCTATAAGATGAGAGGTGGAAAGTACGACCTGTCGAAAAAATGCGTGCCACTAGACATCCATCATCACTGGCCGGTAAGTATGTGATTTTATGAATACATATCATACACAATGTTGCAACTAAATAACCAATCTCCCGTTATGTAGTGCCACAAGCAACCACAAGGATCGGTCCTATGTGGATTCTATGCGTGTGAGTTCATGAGAGTGAACAGACGATACATCACGAACCCTGACAAGGTATTATTAGTAATAGTCAAGTATGTATTTATGTCATTAAAGATGCAAATGTGTTATTATTGAGTATAAATAGATGATGTTTATAAAATTCCTTTACAGCAATTTCAACGAGGAAACCCGGAGAACTTGACCGAAGCTGCATTGTATGGCATAGTCGAGGACCTCTGCACATTCATATTGAAAGAGGTCATTCCCGCAGAAGGAAAATATCACGATGCATCCGGAACATTAGCTTTGCCAGAGTTTAGAATACTAACAGAAATTAGTAGATTATCTCTTAGCCGAGATAGTTATTAGAGCTTAGGTGAAAACTTATGATGTATAGAATGCATGAAGCATATATGGTTGTAAACAGAATACTTTGATGTATATAAATGTATGATAGAATTTAATTTCATGTTGCTTTCAATATCAATATAGATCTATATATATATATATATATATGTTTGTGTGTGTGTAAATAAATATATATATAATTCAGTATTGTTTGAAATTTTGAAAAAAGGCGGGAAAACTTCCACTGGCGGCTAAATAAAGAAAACCGCCAGTGAAAAGTGCATTTCCACTGGCGGTTTGCTTTATAAAACCGCCAGTGGAAATGCATTTTCACTGGCGGTTTTCGTTATTAAGCCGCCAGTGGAAATGCACTTTTCACTGGCGGTTCCTTAAGAAAACCGCCAGTGAAAAGTGCATTTCCACTGGCGGTTCCAAAATAACCGCCAGTGGAAATGCTGATTTCCACTGACCCCTAGCACTGGCGGTACTGAAAAACGCCTGTGTAAATAGGTTTACAACCGCCACTATAGAGCTTCTGTGTACTAGTGATGGAAGGTGTTCTTTATTTACTCTATCCTATCAAGAGAGAGATAAAAGTCTCTCATGCAATAGACATGCAATGAGCATATCTGTTATTTTCTCTCTAGAATAAAGGGTTTCTAACCTCTCTCCCTTCCATGGGCTATTTTTTGTTTTTAATAAATTATTAGTACGTGTTGGCTTGTTGCATAAACTAGTGATAGAAGCTCATTGTCACATTTGGTTTATATAATGAGTCATCGATGATATTCGTTTGGTGCACTACCCACTAGTGCTAGAGTGCAATGGATCTGGCCCAATTCGTTGTACCCATGAGCCAGTGCCCTCTTGGGTTGAAGTCCAATGGAGCCCATAACATAGCAATACCTTGGACCTAAGTCATCCTAAAAGACCATTTGATAGGCAAGATTTTTCTAAACGCAAAAAGGTAAATAGTTGGTCACCTATCATTTAGCCATTTTTAGGATAAATGGACCATTGAACGGATGATACACAACCAATTAAATAAACAATTGAATAAAAACAACATACCAATGTGTAGCATTTACACGGTGTTTAAATTGGGCTAAACGATTGTTTAGACGAACAACATGATAGGCCAGTGCTGCTCTTATGCCGCCCACCATCAATTACACCGATGTGGGACATAAACCTAAAAGTAAGTGAGTGCCTAGGTGTGGCCTAGGACCTACGCCTAGGAGGAATGGTCAGATGATATAGCGCGGCCACAAAATATTAACCATTGCTCGCTGCAACAGAGACTGATGGCGTATTAATTATCTGTCAAAATTTGAGTTTCCCTTCCAAAGCTAGAAAGGGGTCAAGGTTCCAGGCTACTCTTATCTACCTATTGGACGGGTGCAAGGGTTGCTATTAGAGTCGCTGAGCCTAGTAGCTACCTTGGAAGTGGCTACCATTTTTCCATGCCTTCAGGCCCCTGCAACAAGAATGCAACCCGTTCTGGGTTAGGCGTAGGGTGCCTGCCATAATGTGCACGTTGCTCTCCATCGGCCATCAGCATTTAGCCACAGTGTAACTTTAGCAAGAAGTATAGTACTAAACTTTATCAAGGGGAAACAAACGGAGCCTTATTTTAGCTCCTAGGATCAAAACATACCCTATATATTGCTCAACACAAGGTTATTGCCCAGCTAGATAGGCTTTAGCCTAGGAACAAAACTAATCATTCCCTTCCTTCAATAATTAAGAAAATGATAAATAATTTTAGATAGAGTCGTACCATAAAAGAAAGCAAGCAATCCACTGCATCAAATAATCTGTCTTCTTTTATAGGATCCCCCACAAGATTGGAAGAGAACTTCGATAACAGCAACAATGCCTATATAGAAACTGAACTTATTAGGGGTTAATAGAAGAAAAATCTAAGAAGCACTCATTAACACATGACAGTTTATGCATATGTACGGTCGTTGCTTAGAAAATGCCATGCAACAACTCATGGATTCTCAACATTTAATTTTCTTGGCAAAAGATATAACATGGCATTGTAAACGATCCGTGTTCTCATGCGCTCATTGTTATACGAGTATATATATATATATATATATATATATATATATATATATATATATATATATATATATATATATATATATATATATATATATATATATATATATATATATATATATATATATATATATATATATATATATATATATATTATATACTACTTATTAAGGCTCTAAGGGTAGCCTGCCGTTCTGCCTTCGTTCAATCTGGATCGTCCATCCGCATCGCTGTTGTTCAATCTGGATCGTCCATCCGCGCGCGCAAAAATTCGACACATGTTCAGAATACCACTAACTGATTACAAGAGCTGATTGCTTTCTCTGTAGTAGGCACGTTTATAAGTTGCTACCGCACTCTTTTGCTGGCCGATATGGTACCATTTATTTGTGTCGCGGTAGAGAACATGGAATTTATTTGGCTGGCCGATATGAGGCCCATCTATCAATTCAATTGTATACGGCCCATCTAGGAAAATCCCTAGAGACGCCCGCAGGCAGTCGCTCTCGCCCGGTGGCTCTCATCCCCGCCGGTGAGCCTCCGTTTCCCTCCGTCGGTCGCTCCTCACCCGCCCCACGGCTGACCAGCGTCATTACTCCTCGTCCCGCAGGCAGTCGCGCACCTACTCTCCTCTACCACTGTCGCCCCCTCCTTGCCGCCATTACTGCTTGCCGCGTCCTGGCTCTGCGAGCTCCTCACTCACTGGTGGCCTGCCCCTCGGCGGACAGCCTCGCCTGGCCACACCAGTCGCGCGGCCTCCCTGTGCTCTGCACATTGCACGACGCCCGCTGCTCTGCTCAACGCGTGTCAGTAACTCAGGTACGTGCCCTCCTCGTCTCCCTCCTCTCCTTCCTGCCGGACCACCCGCTCTGTGACCACCTCGTCACCGTCGTTTCCGCCTTCGCCTCTGGCCTCACCGTGCCCATCTCCAGGGACCATGAGGACCTGCACCTCGTCGCCTCATCTACGTGCTCCTTGTCACCGCCAACCGCCCCAACCGCGTGTCCGACTACACCGCGTGTGCTCGCTTGCGACGCCTGCGCGCCCTCAACGCCGCGCTACCAGGTCTCCTTGCCGAGGTCCTCGGGCACCTCTAAGCGCTCGCCGACCAGGCAATCCTACCTCCTCCTGCTCGGCTCCGCTGCACACCACGTCGTGCACCTCGGGAGGCTCGCCTCGAGCGCTTCCATCCCGGCGGTAGCAGGCCTGCCCATCCCCTTCATCATACCTTCTCACCTGCTCTTATCTCCCGCTGCCCCTGGCGCCACCATCGAAACGTCAGGGACATAAGGAAGGTGCTCGCTCTGCTTATGGACTGTCCATAGGTGCTCACGCCCGCAGCGGCCATGGAGATGATGTCCATTCTTGCCAAGGTTGCGTCGGCTATGCTCTAGTGGGCACCGGCGGTGCAGCACACATTCAAGTGCAATTCGAGGGATGCTGCATTCGTCCAACGCCGTGCTGCTACACTCGCTACTCACTCCCTTGCTCCAGTTCCCGGATGCCTTTGGAGCTGAGGATGAGCGCCTGTGAGGTGCACCATCAACTCACAGTGCAGTTGTTGGCTTTGCATTGGCTACTCGGTTGGCAGGTTCAGAAATCTGGTGCCTGGTCTCACCCATTGGTTTTACCCTGCCGTGTTTGATCCCCTTGGGCTCAAGGGCAAGATGCTGGCTTGTCTACCTTATGTTGTTGATGGTGTTTTGATGGGATTACAGCAGTAGGCAGAGCAAGTGAGCAATTGATTGGACTACTTGGTTTGGTTTGCGTCTCCGCCTTTAGGTGGCTCCCAGCATGAAAATTGGTGTCGTCATATTCTCTGGCAGTGGCAGGATGTACGAGTACTCGAGCCCTACATGGAGGTGCATAAGTGTTCTTTTTTATTTGATATCATATGTCCTTTTGGTCATGGTCATCTTTGAGGGAAAGTAGAAATAATAGATATGGCGTATTTATCACTATGGTATTTGTCTTGTCATATTCCTAAGATACATATTTTATGGTTGAAGCTTCTTACTATGTTTAGGCTTGTTTAGTAGCCTGCAACTTTACAAATTATTTTTTGCTATCCTCGGTTGAACATATTATGCATGCATTGTTTTCAATTTTTTGTAGGACATGTGTTGCAATATAAGATCTAGCTTATTTTTTAGTTTGGTTTTCATAGAACACATTCTCATGAGAAATTTAAAACGGATTTGCTCCTATCAATTGTAATGACCTTTTAACTTAGCACATGTGACCTTTTAACTTAATATGTAGTAGTCTGCTAAGACAATGCGACATCAATCAGCTAAGTGATACAAGAATAAGACTGGTACCATGATATAAGAATATGACTGGTAACGTTATAAGAATCATACATATGATCTTTTTGGTTGTTGCAGAGCAGCAAACATCTTTCACAGATACCTGAAAGGCCCTCTTACATTTTTTCATTTTGGAGGCAATAGAAGTTTTAGAAATGGTGTATTTTGGTTACCTCGTCATATTTTTTCGAGATACATGTCTTGTAGTTGAAATTTCTGAAGATTGCTTAGTTGTCTTACAATTTTTTGAGTAATGTATATGTTGTTTTCCAGTTTCTCTAGGAATTTTTTTCTTAGAATGCACAAGATTCAGCCTATCCTGCAGTAAGATTTCAATACTTATGTTTACTTGAAGCTACAGTTGAATGCGTAGCCTATTCTTGCTTTTGTCTATTTATGGTGCAACCCTTAGTGAAACATATTTGGAGATAATTCACCTTATGAATATGATAGAGTCACCTAAGTGTCGAACCATTACTGAAATCGATCATCCGTGGGGTGCTTCCGCTCTGAAATTCAGAGAAGAACTGAAACTAGATTTTTCAAAATCAGGTACAAATAAGACATGGAATGCTGAAATTACTAAAAGGAGAAGGGTACTCTTTTGGAGAACATATGACGTGATTGGGTTTAGGGATTTTTTAGGAGGAGAATGATGCAGGCTTTTTCTCGGGGGATCTGCGCGGTTGGGGAAATTGGGAGCTCAGTGTTGCTCGATCTCGCAGTGTTTTGGCCTCCGGTGCTCGGCGGGGTGCTAAATTTTAGTTTTTAGTGGGTAATTTATGATTTGTGGGCAGGGGTTTGGTGGATTCAAGCTTGGGTTTCAGGTCACCCGAGCTCAGGCTCTTGCTAATTATGTTATATTTTGCATGCAAAGTTGTACATAAAATTTATATTCCTTTTGATCTCATTGAACTATTTCAATTTGCAGATGATTGTGATAGATGAGGTGGATTCTTTTCTCTTCAGACCACATGTTGGGCTTAGGGCCAACTACCAGGCAATATGTAATTATTAAAAGCACTTTATGTGCCATTATTGTTTCAGAAATTCCATGGAGAACATCTTCATTAATATTGAATTTTACTGAATTATCTACCAAACTGGCTTCTAATCATTAGAAATATGATTTGCATTATGATTTCTACCTTCTAATTTGTGACATCTCTACAAGTCATTTTCTTACTAGATTCTTCTTGCAAACAAGAGAGGTTGACCTAAAATTGCAAAACGGTTGGTGGATGTCTACGTGCGCTGTTTAAGGTTTGGATGCGTTTTAGCTTTCTATAGTTGTTTATGCTTATCGTGTGAATGGTTTGTTAGCCTTTATCTTTCCTTTTTTCTTCTTAATATAATGTTGTGTAACTCTCCATGTTTGAGAAACAAAAATCATATGTCTTCCATTATATTTAAGTTTTATTACCCATCACATGAGTTTCCTTCATGAGCATTTTGTGGTTTGATCAATGGGGATGTCTGTGTAACTAGATGTTGAGGGCCTGAACCGCATGTAAGGTGGTATTGTGGCACTTCAAGTTTGTACAAAGAGGGGGTGATCCTCTAGGGAGGGTAACACACTGGTAAAATAGTCACTTACGTGTGGTACTATGGTGGGGTAGTGACATATTATCTTGTGATCTTTGAGCATGTGGTCATGCTTTGTTTCAGTGCTTGGAACATTGCCAGCGATCTTGTTGATGTGTTTCATTGGTAATTATTGTTGTCCAGCCATCACATGTAATTTGGGCATGACATGCTATTCTGTGTTCATGCATTTGAATTCACAATTTTAAGAAAGGGCATGTTACAATGGACATGGACTTTTGTTGGGGGAGGGGATCCAAATATCATTCTTGCGGTAACAAAATAAACATTCTTATGTTTGAAACACTATCTTTCTAAACCATGGTACCACTTTAGATTAATCATGCCATCAACAGTGATGTCCCTGATGTGTACTATGGCATTGGCTTTTCGGTACAGTTTGTTGATGTGTACGACAGCCAACAACAATTTATACTATTGTAGCTAGATGTTTAGCTGGCTGTTAGCAAGCATGGCGAACACATGTAAAAAATGTTCAATTATATACTGCTACAAGCGTTGATTTGGAATAAATAGCTGATTTAAGTTGAGATGATATAGATGGGAAATGGTTACATATTGATCTTCTCTTTTGTTTTTAGTACACTATTTTGTTCCAAGCTGGAGGTTTCCCCCTCTTACTCGTGGCTGGTTAAGGCATGAGAGCCTAGGACATTCCTTAGAGGAATCAGAACCACTTAGAGAAACATTCTACGATGAGGAAACATAAACATCAAGTAGAATAGACAAGGTAAGTAAAACAAACTACAACATAAAAATAAAAAATTGTAGCACTGCTTATGGAGGTAAGGTGCTACCAAAGGAGCATGGAAAATTGGAAACTACTTCAGCTATTTCCCCCTATCCGCTGAAGATGAAGATGTCTGTTCAACATGTTTTGAAGGTACAACCACAATAATCATTATTTTTTATCTCTAATATATTGGAAAGGCGTCCTGTTATTTTTGCAAAACATTGTAGTAAATTTTCCATGACGTTGGAACTTTGGTACATGCGAATTAACCAAAAGTCAAATGTTTGTGCAATGTGTATTGCTACGATTTCTATATATCACATGGGTAGACTTTCTTTTATATTATGCTTGAGTATAGAATATAAAATAGAAAATATGTGTTTTGTTGGTTATGTGGATGTGAATATAAAGCCAACAACCAAGGTTCAAAAATCTCCACTTGTTTACAAATTTTCCTTACTATAATTTATATAGTAGAGAATCTTTAGCTTATTTACTATACGTATACTTTATGTAGTAGAGAAGTCTAAGTCTTTCTGCTTCATGAAGATCAAGCCTTTCTAGCTGAATCAACATGTGTAGAGTGGAAACTATATTAATGCTTTTGCCTCCATTCACAATATAAGCAGTGTGTACTTGCACATGCTTGAGTGTGTTCAAACACATCAAGGACCTGATATATTTCTTTTTTGTCATCAATTTGAAGGGTGGTGGCATCTAATCTGCTAGCTTCGACAGTTTCTCAATTTTACATTTCAAATCAAACAAGGAATTGTGTAGGAGCATGCTGTATTTTCTGTCTCTGAGACCCTTAGTTGATTATGCCGAAAACTTACTATGTTATCATATCTTGTCCTATACGTTGGAACTTTTCTTGTACAAATTCTCTATGTCCACAATCCATGCCAGTCGTTCTTGTTGAATGAAGTTTATTCTTTTCATTTGTGCTAATAGATAAGGATATAGCTCCAAAAACTGTTAACGACCTGAAGCTTATCAATGGTGGCAGGATATTACCGACAAAAACAGTGGTATTATCGACAATTTCAGCATTTTGGTCATATCATTTTCTTGGCTCCCATGAGAAATAACTTGAACTCTTTTTTCATATATTGACTCGAAGTGTTCGTGATGTTCAACTCTTGTGCTGGAAACATATTGCTGACATTCTTATCTTAGTGAACACATCTAGGCATGGATCTCTGTTATACAAACACTGAAACCTGAAAGATGTTTCCAGTACTTCATGGAAATTTAAACCTTTATTTTTAGTATTTCTTCACAGTACATCTCTATATAAATTGTGTTGTCATAACTGAAAAAACTCTTTTCTTTTTTATTTTATGCTATATTGAGTTATTGACTTTATATCCATTCTTTTTAGCTCGATTGCTTTTGCCTCATGTAATATAAAATTATACTCAGATATTGTTTCATAGTGTGACAACGATGTTGCTGCTCAGTAGTACAATAGAACACTTGGTACGTATGAGTTCCTTCCATTACATGTTTTGCTTTGTGCTTCTGAAAGTATATATTGTAGTATTCTTTCATGGATTTTGCCAAACTCTTCTGCATGGTTGTGCCATCGTGGGACATTTTTCTCCTGCCAACCATGACTCAAGCTTCCACCGAAAAGGAGTAGCATGCTATGCAAATTATTCAGCGATTTATTTTACGTGTTGTTTGTATTCATGTAATCATTGTGCAATAATATTTTATCGAATAATTTATGTGCCCCTGCCTCTCCCTCCCTCCTCCCCCTGCCACAACACGGAGCTCCACCGGGCGCTGGCCCCGACGTGGCTTTGCTGGTCCCTCCACTGACACCCACGTACCTTATCAACTGCACGCCGCCGTCTCTAAGGCCTCCGTGACCGTGCACCGCCAGTCCACTGCTGTCGTCTAGAGATTGTTCTCTCCTCAAAACTACCCCTCCCTCCACCTCACGTGCCTCGCAGACGGGTAGCTTCACGTCGTGAGGCAGACGCGCTAGACCGTAGCCCAAGTTTCACTTGAACGTCATTTCGGATGGCTCGTGGACATCGTGCTCTAGCTTATAACAGTATAACACACATTTGTACGTACAGTTACTGTGGTATTATATGTTTCCGTTGCAACGCACGGGTACTCACCTAGTATATATATATATATATATATATATATATATATATATATATATATATATATATATATATATATATATATATATATATATATATATATATGGCGCTGCTAAAATGCACCTGGGTGCATTCTCTATATTGAATGCACCCAGACGTAAGTCCAGTTTCGCGCGTCTCCCCGCCCCCCGCCGCCGCCGCGCGCATCCCTGTCCCTGCGCCGCCGTCGTCTCCTCCTTCTTCCTTCGATCCTCTAACCCTAGATCCCACCGCCGCCGAGCGCCTCCCTGTCCTCGCGCCGCCGCGCGCCTCCCTGTCCCCGCGCCGCCGCGCGCCTCCCTGTCCCCGCGCCACCGCGCGCCTCTCTGTCTGCGTGCCTCCCTGTCCCCCGCATTAGGTGGGATTGCAAGCCCGCATCATGTGTGATTGCAACTGTTGTATAATTTTACCCAAATATCTGTTAAAAAAATGTAAACAAAATGATTGCAACCGATGGTGTGTTGTAATTGCAACTCCTGGTGTAGTGTGAATGCAATTGCTGAGTTGCTCTGATGTGATTGCAAGTACTGAATAACTCTGAGAAATTTTGTTAAAAAATATGATTGCAACTGCTAGTCTGGTGTAATTGCAACTGCTGGTCTGGTGTGATTGCAACTTCTATATAACTATGTCCAAAAATCTGTTAAACAAAAACAAGATTGCAACTGTTGGTCTGGTGTAATTGCAACCGTGGGTCTGTTGTGATTGCAACTTCTATATAACTATGTCCAAAAATATGTTAAACAAACAATGATTGCAACTGCTGTCTGGTGTAATTGCAACTTCTGGTCTGGTGTGATTGCAACTTCTATATAACTATGTCCAAAAATCTGTTAAACAAACAATGATTGCAACTGCTGTCTGGTGTAATTGCAACTGCTGGTTTGGTGTGATTACAACTCCTATATAACTATGTCCAAAAATCTGTTAAACAAAACAATGATTGCAACTGTGTCTGGTGTAATTGCAACTGTGTCTGGTATAATTGCAACTGTAAGTCTGGTGTGATTGCAACTGTGTCTGGTATAATTGCAACTGCAATGATTGCAACTGTGTCTGGTATAATTGCAACTGTAAGTCTGGTGTGATTGCAACTTATGTGAAGAGGTTGAGCCGTTCGCGGAGGAGCCGTTCACGGAGAAAGAGGGGCGGGGGCGGGGGCGGGGGCGGGAAAATGAAAAGGTTCTGTCCGGATCGTGCGGGAGGGACGAAAACGGCCTGGGTGGGACGGTTGGCTTGGACCTGGCACATAGGTTCGGCCTGGGTGCATTCTCTATATTGAATGCACCCAGGTGTAATATATAAATACAGTATATATATATATATATATATATATCACAAAAATTCTCAAAAAAATCATACACGTTTTTTTCATCCTACTTCTATTATATACAAAATTTCTAATTCAAATTCGTTATATTTTAGCTGTAATAAAAAGAGAACATTTTAGCTAATTTTCGAATTTAAACTTGTCAGAAATTTTATCTTTATTATAGCAGCTAAAGTATAACGATTTTGAACTTGAAATTTTATATATATTTGAATTAAGATGAAAATAATATGTATGGATTTTTTTCAGAATTTTTGTAAACTTTATTGGTTCATGTGCAATTGTGCACCATATATGCACCAAAAGACATGTGTACATGATATCTTCCCTTATTATACTTATATATACAAGCTAATTAAGGTAAGAAAAAACCATATATACATAGCGCCTGCACTGACCTGAATTGCTTCGGCTGTAGAATCAGATACAGACCATCCATTGTCTGATGTTGAATGAGCCCATGAACCCTTTGATCTATGGCGGTAATAATTTTCATGGTTGGGTTGGTTTTCAGGGATCTAAAATCATGCATGTCAATATTTTCTATGCAAATATTGTAAAAAATTTAAGAACATAAGAATACAATTAAATTACCTGCAAACTTTTTATGAACTCATGAGCCTTCCTGAGTGTTGGAGAAAACTCATGAACCAGATCAGTCGAGCAATATGCTTTGACAATAAAAGCTGTATCCCATGCTTGCGTGCCGTCATACACCTACGATAAACAGGAGAATTAGATTTTTCGCAGTCACCTGATCGAATTGCCATTTCAACATTTAATATTTGCTACATCATTTTGGATATTTATTATGGCAGTTTGCTGGCTAGTGTCCAGTGCAACAAGGCAGGATAGCCTGGCTGGATCGAGACGGTAGCAGCAAACACGGTGAAGAAAATAAAGGATGGAGGGAATATATTCTTAAATATATTACTGAAATAACAAGGGTATATAGGAGGGGGAGCATCAAAATAAATGGATAAAGAAGAGATCAAATGGATAAAGAAAGATGCAACTCCAGACCACTGCTTATGCTATTGGTGTATTGTAGCATTACAATATCATCACCTTAGTTAATAGTGTGTTGTGTGCTTACAAAGTTACAATATGTGAAGAGTGGGCAAAGTTACATTTAGATAGAGAAAGCAATATATATACCTTTTTATTTTCTTAAATTCACTATCACAATAGTTTTTTGAATGGATATTGGACAAATAAATTGTCCGCTTAAAGTTGAAGGATGAAGATAGGACATGATTAATCTAATCCATTCTCCTTAACTATGACTAAGGAACCAAAATGCAACCAATACATAGGAATGGTGGGGTGATACCTTTAGCTTCATGCCATCTTCAGCAAGCCATATATAATCATAGATCCTTGGAAGGTGCCGCTTGAATGCATCTGAATTTGGATTCTCAACCCAACAACAAATCATATTTAGTGCCTATAAAAAGAAAAAAAAGTATGGTAGTTATAATTATTTCATGACAAAAAGTTCGTTGTGGCACATCCGAATTTGCTCTGGTCTGGCACCAATTAAATAGAAGTTCGTTGTGGCAGGAATGACCTAAGTCATGACTCAAAATAAATACAAGTTTTGGAGTCAAATTGGAAAGGGAAACAGAACTTCCTCATCCATTAACCCGAAGAATTAGCACTTGACCAATTTTGATGGAAATCTAAAGAAATCAAACAAAATTCTTGCATGCATTACCTTGTTTACTGGGCATACACAAAGGTACCTAGTACTTTCGTCTTCATAATGGATATGATTCATGATGTTCTTTAGTGCTGTATCTCTTAACATCTTAGCCGGCCAAATATTTAGCAATGGTTCCACGATTTTATTCACACAAGTCCACATGACGTTTTGCACGAACGTCCTTGGGTAGAGAAGGTCTTCCTGCTCATAACAGAAACAACATGCACGGAATCAAAAAGGTTAGAACTACATATTTTTTAGTGCACTTCCCATAGTGGTGAAAGTTCTATACAAGCTAATTTCTGATATACTGATATAAAAATGATATGTATGGAAACTCAAAATCAATTGGAGTAAAAATATTATGTACATATATAATGGGAAACAACATAGTAACCGATAAGAATCAAAGAAACAAAGTACTCGATGTGCAACATTAGAAACAAACAAACCATACATACCTACTTTGTTGTTATACTTACTGAATAACCACTACTGGAATCTGGCTCTTTGCTAAGTGCATTTTATCAGGCACTCAGCAAAGAATTCTTTGCCGAGCAGGACACTCGGTACAGGAAGACACTCGGTAAAGACCGCTTTACCAAGTGCCCCACACTCGGCGAAAGACGACCCTCGGCAAAGGGCCGCCAGCAGCCGTCTATAGCTGACGGTCGTTAACTTTGCTGAGTGCCCGGAGTTAGCACTCGACAAAGTAGCTACTTTGTCGAGAGTCACCCAGTCAACACTCAGCAAACCATGCTTTGCTGAGTGTCTAAGTTGGACACCCGATAAAATATATTTTTTATTTTTTCTTTTTCTAGCCAAACTTTTTATGATATGTTCTTACACTATATAGACTTACATGTTCTATTTTGGCATAATTATAAAAGTGTTTGCTATAACTATTAGATTTTGTTCGTTTAATTGAATTACCTCGGATAATTCAGATTTGAACTGCAAGTTATTCGAAAAATGGAAAACCGTTAATGCAAAAATGATATTCATGTTATTTAGCACATGTTACGGCCTATTTCAGGAACAGACCAGAATTTTCGAGCACCATGCTCACGAAACATGATCGTGAACTTGCCATACAGTTGTTTAAAAATTGTATAAAACACAAACAAAGCTAGAAAATCATGAAACATGTCGACATGTCATGATATCATATGTAGAGGCTATGATAAAAAATTGAGAATGTTTCAAGAAAGTTATCACGCACTATGTGTGGAAACCTAAGTGGCCTACACATCACATGTATGATTTCATGGGTAGGCCACTTAGGTTTCTACACATAGTGCGTCACAACTTTCTCGAAACATTCTCAAATTTTTATCACAGCCTCTACATATGATATCATGACATGTGGACAAGTTTCATGATTTTTTGACCTTGTTTGTGTTTTATACAATTTTTAAACAATAGGATGGCAAGTTCATGGTCATGTATAGTGAGCATGGTGCTCGAAAATTCTGATCTGCTCCTTAAATCGGTGGTAACTTGTGTAAAATAACATGGATACCTGTCGGCGTTTCGAAACCGGGGGGTCCCTAAGCCGACGAGTGAGTGTGCCGCGTGCCCCAGCCCAGATGGGTCGAGCGCGTGGGCGAGCGCGAAGGGGGGAGAGCGAGGTGGCCGGAGCCGGGTCGTGAGGGAGGCGGAGATCCCGCGGCCTTCGTGTTCGTCCCGCGCCCAGGTCGGGTGCGCTTGCAGTAGGGGGTTACAAGCGTCCACGCGGGTGAGGGGAGCGAGCGGCCCCAAGAGAGCGCCTGCCCCTGCCCTCGTTCCCGCGTGGACGCTTGTAACCCCCTACTGCAAGCGCACCCGAACTGGGCGTGGGACGAACACGAAGGCCGCGGGATCTCCGCCTCCCTCACGACCCGGCTCCGGCCACCTCGCTCTCCCCCCTTCGCGCTCGCCCACGCGCTCGACCCATCTGGGCTGGGGCACGCGGCACACTCACTCGTCGGCTTAGGGACCCCCCGGTTTCGAAACGCCGACAGTTGGCGCGCCAGGTAGGGGCCTGCTGCGTGTTGACGAGCAGTTTCCCGTCAAGCTCCAGATGGGCAGTCTCCAACGACCTCTCCAACCCGGGACGGTGCTCCGTTTCGGGAACCTCGAGTTCATGTCTTTCGACGGCGGCTACGACATGATACTCCTTCCACCGCCGTGCGGTGGCGACAATGGCGGCCGACAGCCCGCCCGCCGGCGGCGGAATCGACGACGTCTTTCCCGCGTGGGGGAAGAACAACATTCGAGCTCGCCCCAACCTCTCCCTCGCCATCGGAGGAGGAGGCGGGGCAACCAGGGCCGAGCGGGAGGCTGCGCTCCGACGGCTGTTGAGCAAATCGACATCCCCAGTGCCCCAACGGAGGACACGCCGGGCGTCACCCTCGCGTCTGAGGCGAAGGCGAGCGCCGTCCCCCTGCAACACGCCAACCCCGAGCAGGTGGACGACGCCAGCACGCTCACGGAGGGCCTGCAGGACGTCGCCCTCGTACCCAAGACGACGGCGCGATCAGCCCCCGATGTGACTTCGTCGCTCCTCGTCGACAAAAAGGTACCGACTGATCCCCATCCTTCGTCATTTCGACTCGACCTCAACCCGCCTAGCGACCTCGCTCTGGCGGGCACTCACGTTGAGGCGAGTGCAACCCCTCTGGGGTTTCGTGTGCGGTCGCCTTGGGATCGATTGACGGGCGTCTCGACCTACGGGCCCTCTGGGTCCGAGGAAGATGACGACCCCAGCATCCTCTGGGATTTCTCTGGATCTGGCAACCCTAGTGCCATGCGGGACTTCATGGCCGCATGCAACTACTGCCTCTCCGACTGTTCCGACAGCAGCCGCAGCCTTGACGACAAGGACTGCGGCCCGAGCCGCGAATGTTTCCACGTCGAGCTAGGGGATCCCTCCGGAGACAGCCGTCTCGGCATGCCGGAGGATGGTGATCTCCCTAGGCCAGTGCCTCGCGCCGACATCCCGCGGGAGCTAGCTATGGTCCTCGTTCTGGCGGGGGGTCACGACCCACAGCTCGAGCAAGTCCGCGGGGCGCGGGCCGGGCTCGACGAGGGGGCAGGAGCGCTCGAGTCGATCCGCCGGGACGTCGGGCAGGTATGGGCGAGCCAGCCCCCGGCCGGAGAAATACGTCACCTGCCCCAGGGTCTCCAGCACCGCATCGCCAACGATGCCAGGGACAGGCCGCCACCCGCGTCCGGCGGAACCGGTCAGGACCTGGCAGCCGCGGCGATGCTCCTCCGCGCGATGCCGGAGTCATCAACCACCGAGGGTCGGCGAATCCAGGGAGAGCTCAAGCATCTCCTGGAAGGCGCTGCGGCCCGGCGGGCCGAGAGCTCTGCCTCCCGAAGGCAGGGGTACCCCTCGGAACCTCGTGCCGCGACTTCCCGACTCATGCGGGAAGCCTCGGTCTACACCGGGCGCACGCGCAACACCGCGCCTGCGGCCACGGGCCACCTCGGCGACGAGCACCCTCATCGCAACCGTCGGGCCCGCCTCGACGAAAGGGTGCGCCGAGGCTATCACCCCAGGCGTGGGGGACGCTACGACAGCGGGGAAGATCGGAGTCCCTCGCCCGAACCACCCGGTCCGCAGGTCTTCAGCCGGGCCATTCGGCGGGCGCCGTTTTCGACCCGATTCCGACCCCCGACTACTATCACAAAGTACTCGAGGGAAACAAGACCGGAATTGTGGCTCGCGGACTACCGCCTGGCCCGTCAACTGGGTGGAACGGACGACGACAACCTCATCATCCGCAACCTCCCCCTGTTCCTCTCCGACACTGCTCGCGCCTGGTTGGAGCACCTGCCCCCGGGGCAGATTTCCAACTGGGAGGATTTGGTCCAAGCTTTCGCCGGCAACTTCCAGGGCACGTACGTGCGCCCCGGGATATCCTGGGACCTCCGAAGCTGCCGGCAACAGCCGGGAGAGTCTCTACGGGACTACATCCGGCGGTTCTCGAAGCAGCGCATCGAACTGCCCAACATCACCGACTCCGATGTCATCGGCGCGTTCCTTGCCGGCACCACCTGCTGTGACCTGGTGAGCAAGTTAGGTCGCAAGACCCCCACCAGGGCGAGCGAGCTGATGGACATCGCCACCAAGTTCGCCTCCGGTCAGGAGGCGGTCGAGGCCATCTTCCGAAAGGACAAGCAGCCCCAGGGCCGCCCGTCGGAGGATGTTCCCGAGGCGTCTACTCTGCGCGGCGCCAAGAAGAAAGGCAGGAGGAAGTCGCAAGCGAAACGTGACGCTGCAGACGCAGACCTTGTCGCCGCCGCCGAGTACAAGAACCCTCGGAAGCCCCCCGGAGGTGCCAACCTCTTCGACAAGATGCTCAAGGAGACGTGCCCTTACCATCAGGGGCCCGTCAAGCACACCCTCGAGGAGTGCGTCATGCTTCGGCGCCACTTCCACAAGGCCGGGCCACCCGCAGAGGGTGGCAGGGCCCGCGACGACGACAAAAAGGAAGATCACCAAGCAGGAGAGTTCCCCGAGGTCCGCGACTGCTTCATGATCTGCGGAGGGCATGCGGCGAATGCCTCGGCTCGGCATCGCAAGCGAGAGCGTCGGGAGGTCTGCTCGGTGAAGGTGGCGGCGCCAGTCTACCTAGACTGGTCCGACAAGCCCATCACCTTCGACCAAGATGACCATCCCGACCACGTGCCGAGCCCGGGGAAGTACCCGCTCGTCGTCGATCCCATCATCGGCGACGTCAGGCTCACCAAGGTCCTGATGGATGGGGGCAGCTGCCTCAATATCGTCTACGCCGAGACCCTCAGGCTCCTGCGCGTCGATCTGTCCTCCGTCCGAGCAGGCGCTGCGCCCTTCCACGGGATCATTCCCGGGAAGCGCGTCCAGCCCCTCGGACAGCTCGACCTTCCTGTCTGCTTCGGAACACCCTCCAACTTCCGAAGGGAGACTTTGACATTCGCGGTGGTCGGGTTCCGAGGAACCTACCACGCAGTGTTGGGAAGGCCATGCTACGCGAAGTTCATGGCCATCCCCAACTACACCTACCTGAAGCTCAAGATGCCGGGCCCCAACGGGGTCATCACCGTCGGCCCCACGTACAAACACGCGTTCGAATGCGATGTGGAGTGCGTGGAGTACGCTGAGGCCCTCGCCGAGTCCGAGGCCCTCATCGCCGACCTGGAAAACCTCTCCCGAGAGGTGCCGGACGTGAAGCGACACGCCGGCAACTTTGAGCCAGCGGAGACGGTTAAGGCCGTCCCTCTCGACCCCAGTGGCGACACCTCCAAGCAGATCCGGATCGGTTCCGGGCTCGATCCCAAATAGGAAGCAGTGCTCGTCGACTTTCTCCGCGCAAACGCCGACGTCTTTGCGTGGAGTCCCTCGGACATGCCCGGCATACCGAGGGATGTCGCCGAGCACTCGCTGGATATTCGGGCCGGAGCCCGACCGGTCAGACAGCCTCTGCGCCGATTCGACGAGGAAAGGCGCAGGGTGATAGGCGAGGAGATCCACAAGCTGATGGCAGCAGGGTTCATCAAAGAGGTATTCCATCCCGAATGGCTTGCCAACCCTGTGCTTGTGAGGAAGAAAGGGGGGAAATGGCGGATGTGTGTAGACTACACTGGTCTCAACAAAGCATGTCCGAAGGTTCCCTACCCTCTACCTCGCATCGATCAAATCGTGGATTCCACTGCTGGGTGCGAAACCCTGTCATTCCTCGATGCCTACTCAGGGTATCATCAAATCAAGATGAAAGAGTCCGACCAGCTCGCGACTTCTTTCATCACGCCCTTCGGCATGTACTGTTATGTCACCATGCCGTTCGGTTTGAGGAACGCGGGTGCAACGTACCAGCGGTGCATGAACCATGCGTTCGGCGAACACATTGGTCGCACGGTCGAGGCCTACGTCGATGACATCGTAGTCAAGACAAGGAAAGCCTCCGACCTTCTCTCCGACCTTGAAGTGACATTCCGGTGTCTCAAGACGAAGGGCGTCAAGCTCAATCCCGAGAAGTGCGTCTTCGGGGTGCCCCGAGGCATGCTCCTGGGATTCATCGTCTCCGAGCGGGGCATCGAAGCCAACCCGGAGAAGATCGCGGCCATCACCAGCATGGGGCCCATCAAGGACTTAAAAGGCGTACAGAGGGTCATGGGATGTCTCGCGGCTTTGAGCCGTTTCATCTCGCGCCTCGGCGAAAGAGGCCTGCCTCTGTACCGTCTCTTAAGGAAGGCTGAGTGCTTCACTTGGACTCCCGAGGCCGAGGAAGCTCTCGGGAACCTGAAGGCGCTCCTCACCCAGGCGCCCGTCTTGGTACCCCCAGCTGATGGAGAAGCCCTCTTGGTCTACGTCGCCGCTACCACTCAGGTGGTTAGCGCCGCGATCGTGGCCGAAAGGCAAGAAGAGGGGCATGCATTGCCCATTCAGAGGCCAGTTTACTTCATCAGCGAGGTGCTGTCCGAAACCAAGATCCGCTACCCACAAGTTCAGAAGTTGCTGTATGCAGTGATCCTGACGAGGCGAAAGTTGCGGCATTACTTCGAGTCTCATCCGGTAACTGTGGTGTCATCCTTCCCCCTGGGGGAGATCATCCAGTGCCGAGAGGCCTCGGGACGGATCGCGAAGTGGGCGGTGGAAATTATGGGCGAGACAATCTCGTTCGCCCCTCGGAAGGCCATCAAGTCCCAGGTACTGGCGGACTTCGTAGCCGAATGGGTCGACACACAGTTGCCGACGGCTCCGATCCAACCGGAGCTCTGGACCATGTTTTTCGATGGGTCGCTGATGAAGACGGGAGCCGGCGCAGGCCTGCTTTTCGTCTCGCCCCTCGGGAAACACCTGCGCTACGTGCTACGCCTCCATTTCCCGGTGTCAAACAATGTGGCTGAGTACGAAGCTCTGATCAACGGATTGCGGATCGCCATCGAGCTAGGGGTCCGACGCCTCGACGCTCGCGGCGACTCGCAGCTCGTCATCGACCAAGTCATGAAGAACTCCCACTGCCGCGACCCGAAGATGGAGGCCTATTGTGATGAGGTTCGACGCCTAGAAGACAAGTTCTACGGGCTCGAGCTTAACCACATCGCCCGGCGCTACAACGAGACTGCGGACGAGCTGGCAAAGATAGCCTCGGGGCGGACGACGGTTCCCCCGGACGTCTTCTCCCGGGATCTGCACCAACCCTCCGTCAAGATCAGCGACACGCCCGAGCCCGAGGCGCCCTCGGCCCCCGTCCGAGGAGACCTCGGCCCAGCCCGAGCCATCCTCGGTTCAACCCGAGGAACCCTCGACCCCCGAGGACGAGGCGCTACGCATCGAAGAGGAGCGGAGCGGGGTCACGCATGATCGAGATTGGCAGGCCCCGTACCTGCAATATCTCCGTCGAGGAGAGCTACCCCTCGACCAGGCCGAGGCACGAAGGGTAGCGCGACGTGCCAAGTCGTTCGTCTTGCTGGGCGATGAGAAGGAGCTTTACCACCGCAGCCCCTCGGGCATCCTCCAGCGGTGCATCTCCATCGCCGAAGGTCAGGAACTCCTGCAAGAGATACACTCGGGGGCTTGCGGCCATCACGCGGCGCCTCGAGCCCTTGTCGGGAACGCTTTCCGGCAAGGCTTCTACTGGCCGACGGCGGTGGCTGACGCCACTAGAATTGTCCGCACCTGCGAAGGGTGCCAATTCTATGCGAAGCAGACCCACCTGCCCGCTCAGGCTCTGCAGACGATACCCATCACCTGGCCCTTCGCTGTGTGGGGTCTGGACCTCGTCGGCCCTCTGCAGAAGGCGCCCGGGGGCTACACGCACCTGCTGGTCGCCGTCGACAAATTCTCCAAGTGGATCGAGGTCCGACCCCTGAACAGTATCAGGTCCGAGCAGGCGGTGGCGTTCTTCACCAACATCATCCATCGCTTCGGGGTCCCAAACTCCATCATCACCGACAACGGCACCCAGTTCACCGGTAAAAAATTCTTGGATTTTTGCGAGGACCACAACATCCGGGTGGACTGGGCTGCCGTAGCTCATCCCATGTCGAATGGGCAAGTAGAGCGTGCGAACGGCATGATTCTACAAGGGCTCAAGCCTCGGATTTACAATGACCTCAACAAGTTCGGCAAGCGATGGATGAAGGAACTCCCCTCGGTGGTCTGGAGCCTGAGGACGACGCCGAGCCGAGCCACGGGTTTTACGCCGTTCTTCCTGGTCTACGGGGCCGAGGCCGTCTTGCCCACGGACCTAGAATACGGCTCCCCGAGGACGAGAGCCTACGACGATCAAAGCAACCAAGCTAGCCGAGAGGACTCGCTGGACCAGCTGGAAGAGGCTCGGGACAGGGCCTTACTACACTCGGCGCGGTATCAGCAGTCCCTGCGACGCTACCACGCCCGAGGGGTCCGACCCCGAGACCTCCAGGTGGGCGACCTGGTGCTTCGACTACGGCAAGACGCCCGAGGGAGGCACAAGCTCACGCCCCCCTGGGAGGGGCCATTCGTCATCGCCAAAGTTCTGAAGCCCGGAACGTACAAGCTGGCTAACAGTCAAGGCGAGGTCTACGGCAACGCTTGGAACATCCAACAGCTACGTCGCTTCTACCCTTAAGATGCTTCCAAGTCGTTCATATACCTCGCACCCCCGCAAAGTTTAGTCAACAAGGAAGGGTCGGCCTCGCCTCGGCAAAGCCCGACCCTCCCTCGGGGGCTAAAAGGGGGGAAACCCCCTCTGCGTCAAAATTTTCCTCGGAAAAAATCTCTTTTACCAGAATATCTTTCGTGCTTTTTGACTACTTCGAAAAGTGGGTCCTGGAAACGACGGGGTACACGTAAGCAGTCAAGGCTGACCGAGCCGAGGGACTCCTACGCCTCCGGGATACGGATACCTCACTCGTCACCTTCTGCGATAAGTAACTCGCGTTCGGATAAGGAGACTCCGCGGATCGAACAAGTCTCTACGTTCGGAAGCCCTTCTGTCGAAGCGATTCTTTGAGTCTTCTCGACCGAGTCGGTGATAGGGCCTCATGGACGAGTAAAAGTGCGCGTAAGCGGCAAGGCCGACCGAGCCGAGGGACTCCCACGCCTCCGGGATACGGATACCTCACTCCTCACCTTCCGCGAGAAGCAACTTCCGCTCGCACAAACATCCCTGTCACCGACAAAAAGTCCAGATACTCGAAACAAGAGGAAGAGAGACGCAGCTTTAACACGCAACAAGGGTGTGTGTTCTGGCCTCGACGGCCGCACAGAGCACACACTACAAGACTATCTGATCCTGCAGGTTCGGGTCTTGACGCTGGAAGGGGGCAGCAACACCCTCGGCATCAACGGCACCTTCGGCGAGGCCCGACCTAGCCTCGGACGGTGACGCGGTCCGAGGGTCTCTGCTCCGAAGACGACGTCATCACCACGCCCGGGCAATCGCTGCCAGGAACTTCTCCGAGAACCCGGCCCGAGCAGGCGGCTCAGCCGGTCACCCCCGGGGCCTCGGCCAACCATCATCCAAGGGCGCCAGCCCGGTCCGAAGCCTCGGCTGATCAACTCCGACGTCGATCCAGCCAACGGACAACCTGGCTAGGTTCCGGCCAACCAGGTTTTATTTTCGAGCCAGCTCCGCCTCTGCTCATGCTGATATCGCTACCCCTGGCCTCGGCTCGATGAAGAGCGGCCGAGGGGTCTGTTTAACTAAGCTAGAGGAGCCTCGGACAGCAGGGCCAACCGAGCCGAGGGACTCCTACGCCTCCGGGATACGGATACCTCACTCGTCACCTCGACACGGGGCGACCTTGAAGCCAAACGATGGCTGAAAGGTACCAACTCCCACGGGGTTGCGTTCCTCCAACGATGGGGCGAAAAGACGGCGGTTTCCCCTATCCGGGGGCTTGAAAGGTGGAAAGACACGATGCATAAGGGAGGAAGAAGGCATGGTCGCCTTACGGAAGGGGTCGCCCTCCTTTTAAAGGCGACTCTCCCTGCTTGTGCCCCCAACCGTCGTGGGCCGAGTCTTCTCCAACACGCCTCCAAAGCCCTCCCCTGTGGCGCGGGGGCTGGGTCCCGCATGTCATACAAGACCGGCTCCGAGCGAAAGAAGCCAAACCGCCGCGCACGGCGCACGCAACCACCCAGCGGTTGCAAGCGACCCTCCACTTTTGCCCAGGCCAATGGGTGAAAGGGACAGGCAGCCATGCAGACGGCATGCAACCACGCCAAGTGGCCGCGCCTCTCCGACTCCTAACCTGCCAGCACGGAGGCCTAAGCCCACGCGTCGCGCGACCGGCGCGCCGGATGCTGCATGCAAGCAACTGTACCACTGGCGCCACCACCACACCTCCTCGATTGCGGAACCGATACCGCGACCCGAGGTGACCCAGCGCGCGACCCAGCAGCGCCAGCCTGACGCAGCGGTCAAACGCGGTCAAAAGTGGGCCGGCAGTAATAACGGTGGCAGGCGCGCGGGAGCAGCGATCACGCCGTCAGCCAAGCTCACGTCCCATCCGGAGGCAGCAAGAGAACCCCCTCTCACGGTGTGAAGACGACGCGCCCGTGACCCGTCCCTCGAACGGCTCGCGCACACGCAACGGCAGCCTCGCCAACTACTCACCCCGGCGCATTAATTCCGCGGCTGGACAGGCGGCGCTTCTGGCAGGAGCAGCTGGCGACGCTTCGCCTTCGCCAAAATAACCGCGCCAAAAAAGGTACGCCGCGTCGTTCAAATTTGTCTCCTTTTTTCCTCTTTCTCTATCTCTTGCAACAGGGACCGGGAAAGGGGATACCCCCAAAGGGATCCTTCCCCGTGAAGGAATTAGGCTCCGAGCCTCCATACTGATCAGGGGTTCGAAGGCTGGCCCCCCGAAGGGTTCAACAGCCGCCTCAGATCGCGTGGGCCCGACACCCACTACTGGTCAGAGGTTCGAAGGTCGGCCTCCCGAAAGGTTCCACGGCCGCCTCAGGCTACTCGGGCTCCGCGCCCATTACTGATCAGGGGTTCGAGGGCTCGTTGCCTCCCTCCGATGGGATTCCGTTACAGGATCGTTCCCGCTGGTCTCGGAAATGTCCTAGGGTACCTCGGGAGCGCAGCCCGAGCCTTGGTTATGTATAACCCCCTCTGCGTCAAAATTTTCCTCGGAAAAAATCTCTTTTACCAGAATATCTTTCGTGCTTTTTGACTACTTCGAAAAGTGGGTCCTGGAAACGACGGGGTACACGTAAGCAGTCAAGGCTGACCGAGCCGAGGGACTCCTACGCCTCCGGGATACGGATACCTCACTCGTCACCTTCTGCGATAAGTAACTCGCGTTCGGATAAGGAGACTCCACGGATCGAACAAGTCTCTACGTTCGGAAGCCCTTCTGTCGAAGCGATTCTTTGAGTCTTCTCGACCGAGTCGGTGATAGGGCCTCATGGACGAGTAAAAGTGCGCGTAAGCGGCAAGGCCGACCGAGCCGAGGGACTCCCACGCCTCCGGGATACGGATACCTCACTCCTCACCTTCCGCGAGAAGCAACTTCCGCTCGCACAAACATCCCTGTCACCGACAAAAAGTCCAGATACTCGAAACAAGAGGAAGAGAGACGCAGCTTTAACACGCAACAAGGGTGTGTGTTCTGGCCTCGACGGCCGCACAGAGCACACACTACAAGACTATCTGATCCTGTAGGTTCAGGTCTTGACGCTGGAAGGGGGCAGCAACACCCTTGGCATCAACGGCACCTTCGGCGAGGCCCGACCTAGCCTCGGACGGCGACACGGTCCGAGGGTCTCTGCTCCGAAGACGACGTCATCACCACGCCCGGGCAATCGCTGCCAGGAACTTCTCCGAGAACCCGGCCCGAGCAGGCGGCTCAGCCGGTCACCCCCGGGGCCTCGGCCAACCATCATCCAAGGGCGCCAGCCCGGTCCGAAGCCTCGGCTGATCAACTCCAACGTCGATCCAGCCAACGGACAACCTGGCTAGGTTCCGGCCAACCAGGTTTTATTTTCGAGCCAGCTCCGCCTCTGCTCATGCTGATATCGCTACCCCTGGCCTCGGCTCGACGAAGAGCGGCCGAGGGGTCTCTTTAACTAAGCTAGAGGAGCCTCGGACAGCAGGGCCGACCGAGCCGAGGGACTCCTACGCCTCCGGGATACGGATACCTCACTCGTCACCTCGACATGGGGCGACCTTAAAGCCGAACGATGGCTGAAAGGTACCAACTCCCACGGGGTTGCGTTCCTCCAACGATGGGGTGAAAAGACGGCGGTTTCCCCCATCCGGGGGCTTGAAAGGTGGAAAGACACGATGCATAAGGGAGGAAGAAGGCATGGTCGCCTTTCGGAAGGGGTCGCCCTCCTTTTAAAGGCGACTCTCCCTGCTTGTGCCCCCAACCGTCGCGGGCCGAGTCTTCTCCAACACGCCTCCAAAGCCCTCCCCTGTGGCGCGGGGGCTGGGTCCCGCATGTCATACAAGACCGGCTCCGAGCGGAAGAAGCCAAACCGCCGCGCACGGCGCACGCAACCACCCAGCGGTTGCAAGCGACCCTCCACTTTTGCCCAGGCCAACGGGCGAAAGGGGCAGGCAGCCATGCAGACGGCATGCAACCACGCCAAGTGGCCGCGCCTCTCCGACTCCTAACCTGCCAGCACGGAGGCCTAAGCCCACGCGTCGCGCGACCGGCGCGCCGGATGCTGCATGCAAGCAACTGTACCACTAGCGCCACCACCGCACCTCCTCGATTGCGGAACCGATACCGCGACCCGAGGTGACCCAGCGCGCGACCCAGCAGCGCCAGCCTAACGCAGCGGTCAAACGCGGTCAAAAGTGGGCCGGCAGTAATAACGGTGGCAGGCGCGCGGGAGCAGCGATCACGCCGTCAGCCAAGCTCACGTCCCATCCGAAGGCAGCAAGAGAACCCCCTCTCACGGTGTGAAGACGACGCGCCCGTGACCCGTCCCTCGAACGGCTCGCGCACACGCAACGGCAGCCTCGCCAACTACTCACCCCGGCGCATTAATTCCGCGGCTGGACAGGCGGCGCTTCTGGCAGGAGCAGCTGGCGACGCTTCGCCTTCGCCAAAATAACCGCGCCAAAAAAGGTACGCCGCGTCGTTCAAATTTGTCTCCTTTTTTCCTCTTTCTCTATCTCTTGCAACAGGGACCGGGAAAGGGGATACCCCCAAAGGGATCCTTCCCCGTGAAGGAATTAGGCTCCGAGCCTCCATACTGATCAGGGGTTCGAAGGCTGGCCCCCCGAAGGGTTCAACAGCCGCCTCAGATCGCGTGGGCCCGACACCCACTACTGGTCAGAGGTTCGAAGGTCGGCCTCCCGAAAGGTTCCACGGCCGCCTCAGGCTACTCGGGCTCCGCGCCCATTACTGATCAGGGGTTCGAAGGCTGGCCCCCCGAAGGGTTCACAGTCGCCTCAGACACCGAGCGAGGGATGACCAGGGGTACGTTCGATACATAACCAAGACTCGGGCTGCGCTCCCGAGGTACCCTAGGACATTTCCGAGACCAGCGGGAACGATCCTGTAACGGAATCCCATCGGAGGGAGGCAACGAGCCCTTGGACCCCGTCGCCAGGGGACCGGGTCCGGCAGATCACCCGCATGTACTTTTGGGCGTGCCTCCGGGCCCCTAGCCGACCCCCAACGAACGGGGCACGGACGTCCACTCGGATTACCCGCTTGCAGCTCACCAGAGACACCATGTTCGGTGCCCATCGAGGGTAACATGGCGCTCTCCCCCCTCCTCCTTGCGGAAAGGCGACGTAGGGGCGTATGTAAAAAAGCTGAGTCTGTCCCTGATCACCCTCTCGCCCTGTGCGGAGGCTCGGGGGCTGCTCTCGCAAACCCGGCTCCGGCCAAACCGTTGACAGCGTCAACATACCAGCCCGAGAACTTGGGCCCCGACAGTGCACCCAGGCTACGGCCTGTTCGCATGAGGGAACCACCAGACCAGCCGAAGCATTACGCAAGGCATTAAGACCTCGAAGGAGTGAAACCACTCCTCCGAGGCCTCGGGGGCTACACCCGGCGGGTGCGCTCGCGCGCACCCACCGGAACAGAATGCAACCGAGAAAGGCTGGTCCCCTTGCAAAAAAGTGCGACGAAAGCCTCCAAGCGAGTGCCAACACTCCCTTCGAGGCTCGGGGGCTACTGTCGGGGACCATAATTAGGGGTACCCTCAAGACGCCTAATTCTCAGCTGGTAACCCCCATCAGCATAAAGCTGCAGAGGCCTGATGGGTTTGATTAAGTCAGGGATCAGTCCATACGAGCGACTCGATCACGCCTCGCCCGAGCCTAGCCTCGGGCAAGGGCAGCCGACCCTGGGGCGTTTCCGTCTCGCCCGAGGCCCCCCTCTTTTTACGGCAGACGCATCTCCGGCTCGCCTGAGGCCTTGCCTTCGTTAAGAAGCAACCCTGACTAAATCACCGCGCCGACCGACCGAGTCGCAGGGGCATTCAACGCAAAGAGTGAGACTGACAGGCAGCCAGGCCTCGCCAAAGGCGCCATAGGAAGCTCCGCCCGACCCAGGGCTCGGAATCGGGCTAAGGCCCCGGAAGACGGCGAACTCCGCTCCGCCCGACCCAGGGCTCGGACTCGGGCTAAGGCCCCGGAAGACGGCGAACTCCGCTCCGCCCGACCCAGGGCTCGGACTCGGGCTAAGGCCCCGGAAGACGGCGAACTCCGCTCCGCCCGACCCAGGGCTCGGACTCGGGCTAAGGCCCCGGAAGACGGTGAACTCCGCTCCGCCCGACCCAGGGCTCGGACTCGGGCTAAGGCCCCGGAAGACGGCGAACTCCGCTCCGCCCGACCCAGGGCTCGGGCTCGGGCTAAGGCCCCGGAAGACGATGAACCCCGCTTCGCCCGACCCAGGAGCTCGGGCTCGGCCTCGGCCATGGAAGACAGACTCGACCTCGGCCTCGGAAGAACCTCCACGTCGCCCGACCTAGGGCACAAGTCTGCCACGTCAACAGGAGGCGCCATCATCACCCTGCCCCGAGCCGACTTGGGCCACAGAGAACAGGACCGACGTCCCATCTGGCTAGCTCCGCTAGATAGGCAATGATGGCGCCCCGCTAGACCCATGACGACGGCGGCTCTCAGCTCCCTTATGGAAGCAGGGGGCATCAGCAAGAGCCCAACTATTCCGACAGCTGTCCCTCCACCAGGCTCCGTTACTCCTCCGACAGCCACGACACCACACCAGCTGGGTGCCAAGCTCTCTCCGGCTGCCACATTGGCATGTACCCAGGGCGCTAGCTCTCCCCCGCTAGACACGTAGCACTCTGCTGCATCCCCATTGTACATCTGGATCCTCTCCTTGCGCCTATAAAAGGAAGGACCAGGGCCTTCTTAGAGAAGGTTGGCCCTGCGGGAACGAGGGCAGGGGCAGGCGCTCTCTTGGGGCCGCTCGCTCCCCTCACCCGCGTGGACGCTTGTAACCCCCTACTGCAAGCGCACCCGACCTGGGCGCGGGACGAACACGAAGGCCGCGGGATCTCCGCCTCCCTCACGACCCGGCTCCGGCCACCTCGCTCTCCCCCCTTCGCGCTCGCCCACGCGCTCGACCCATCTGGGCTGGGGCACGCGGCACACTCACTCGTCGGCTTAGGGACCCCCCGGTTTCGAAACGCCGACAATACCATTTTTGTATTCATAGTTTTACATTTTTCGAGTGACTTACAGTTCAAATCTGAATTATCCAAGGAAATTCAATTAAACGAATAAAATCTAATAGTTACAGCAAACACTTTTATAATTGTGCCAAAATAGAACATGTAAGTCTACATAGTGTAGGAACATACCACAAAAAGTTTGGTTAGGAAAAATAAATAAAAATATACTTTGCCTAGTGTCGAAGGTAGACACTCGGTAATATGTTGAGTGCTAGGCATGAGACACTCGGCAAAGTTTTTTTAAAAAATATTAAACCACTCTTTGTCGAGTGCTTGTCAGTTGGCACTCGGCAAAGAATACTTTTGCCGAGTGCCAGATCCAGGACACTCGACAAAGAGTATTTTTAAATTAAAAAAGAAAATCTCTGCCGAGTGCCAGATCGCAGACACTCGGCAAAGAAGATGAACTTAACATACCCGCGTGGCCGCAGGCCCATTCGTTTTCATTCACCGCCGGTACCACCGCTGCCGCTCCCTCGTGCGCGCCATCACCGTCGCCCGGCACCGCCCCGCCGCGCGCCACCACCACTCACCTGGCCCAACCGCCGCCACCACCGTGCGCCCCCATCACCGCCCCTGTGTGACCCACGTCTCGCGCCGGCGCCCACGCCCGTCCTCAGCCCCGACCACCGCCGTCGTGCCGCCGTGCCTCATCAGTTCCCTAGCCCCCCGACGATCTCCACTGTCTAGGTATGAATTTCTCAATGATCTAGCTTTGTATTTATTATGTGTCACTTTGTATTTATTATTGATTAGATGATAGGATGTTAGGCTATAGTCTCATTGAGAATTTGTGATAAAACCTAGGTAGTAGTATATAACACAAACACGTGTGAATGAAACATGTAAATGTAATTGTAGTTTCCATGTAGTATATATAATATAAATGTAGTTTGCATGTAGTTATATAGTCCTGTTGTGCTATTTCTCATAGATTAAATATATATATGTGATTGTTGGCCATCGTGTCGTTGAAATATGTGTGATGTCAGCCATCATGCTGATACTTTTATTTGCAGGTTTTGAAAACCTCCCCGTACAAGGGAGGTGCTGCCAAAATTTTCTATTGATAGTCTTCTGTTATTTTTTGTAGAGGTATTCCTTGCCACTGCACAAGAATCTGCGCCGCGACACGTCATCACCACACCGACCCGCTAGCCTGACTCCACCGTCACCCTAGGTATAACTTCTATTTCCGCAGCATGGTCATATATCACGTAACCCAGTTAAGCGTCTCCCATTTGAAAGAGATACGGTGTAGATATGCAGATTTTTGCATATCTACAAATGTATTTGTTTCGAATTGTCCACTTTTTTGGACTATCCACGGTTGCTTAGATGGTGTTAGTTTCTATGCTCTATTCCGATCTGAGACAAAGTTTCCACGTCACCTCCCTGTTGTTCTTCGGACAGTACACTCTCCCTGCTAGGACGTGTATCAGGAGAACAACGGGAGGTGCTACCGAAACTCTGTCTCGGATCGGAGTAGAGCAAGAAAACTAACCCCGTATACACAACCGCGGGTGGGAGTAGGACCTATCCTCACCTATTTGAAGGTAGGAATGTAGTGTACATGGATTACATGTTTATATTAAACTATACTCAGTTATATATGTTAGAGGATGGAGGACCGTGAGTGGATGTACACAAGCCATGTAGGAAGGAATGGTGTCACCCCTGAATGGATTAGAAAGACCAATGATTTCGTAGAACAGGCATATGGCGAAGCTGCTAAAGGAGCGAGTCTAGTCTCATGCTCGTGCAGCGAATGTGCCAACCGGAAAAAATTAGAGAAGGCCATGGTAGAACATATTTGGAAGAATGGATTTATGCCGGACTATACTCGGTGGATCTTCCTTGGTGAATCGTATCGTACAAGAGAGGAGGTGGTGAGACAATACGTCGAGGATTATGATGCTAATGCAGGGGTAGCGGATATATTGAATGACTATCACAAAGCACAGTTCACCGGAGGATGTATGGAGGATAAGCCAGAGCCGACCGAAAAGGCATTCTAAGATATGTTTGACACGGCACAGAAGCCCCTTCATGGCCAGACAAAGGTTTCTCAACTGAATGCCATTGGGCGTGTAATGGCATTCAAGTGGCAGTACAACATGAGTCGAGATGCATTCAATGGCTTGTTGACAGTTATTGGCAGCCTGCTTCTAGAGGATCACGTTCTGCCAAAGAGCATGTACGAGGCATAGAAACTCCTTCGTGCATTTAAGATGACGTATGAGCAGATACATGCTTGTTCGAAGGGCTGCATGCTATTTAGGAAAGAATATCCCAATCAATCTCCCCCCGGTGTATGCTTTCAAAGACAGAACATATTTGTGTTGTTGATAATTCCCAGACACTCGGGGAATAAAATGGGTGTGTACATGGAGCCTTTGATTAATGAATTGATACAAGCTTGGGAGGAAGGGGTATGGATGTATGACCGAGCTACAAAGACAAACTTCAAAATGCATGTTTGGTACTAGTACACCATGCATAACTTATTGGCGTATGGGCTATTCTGCGCCTGGTATGTTCACAGTAAGTTCCCATGCCCAGTTTGTAAGGAAGCTCTTCGGTTCATTTGGTTGAAGAAGGGTGGCAAATATTCGTCGTTCGACAAACGTCGACAATTTCTCCATCCTGACCATCCATTCCGCCTAGACATCAAGAACTTTACGAAAGGTGTTGTAGTGACAAACCGCCCACCTACAATGATGACTGGTGCCGAAATTCGTCAACAGATAGATGGGCTCGTGGCCAATCTAGAAGTTGGTTTTGTGGGATACGGTCAGTAGCATATGTGCACACATAAGTCGAGCTTGACTCGTCTCCCCTAATATGACGACCTGCTTCTTCCACACAACATTGATGTGATGCACACTAAAAAGAATGTCGTCGAGGCACTTTGGGCAACAATTATGGACATTCCTAATAAGTCAAAGGATAACATAAAGGCAAGAGTGGATCTGGCAGCGTTATGTGATAGACCAAACCAAGTGACGACGTCACCTAGTGGTGGAAAGACTTGAAGAAGGCCTAAGACCGATTTCATCCTCAGCAGGGCCCAAAGGAAGGAAGTACTGTAGTGGATCAAGATGTTGATGTTCCCTGATGGGTATGTAGCTAACCTGAGTAGGGGGTGAACTTATCTACTATGTGAGTCTTAGGGTGAAGAGTCATAACTTCCACATATGGATTGAACGTATTCTTTCGATGATGGTTTGAGGCTATGTCCCTAAGCATGTCTGGCTAGCGTTTACAGAGTTGAGCTATTTCTTTTGCCAGCTTTGTGCAAAAGAGTTATCTCAGACTGTGATTGTAGACTTGGAAAGATTAACACCCATGTTACCGTGTAAGCTTGAGAAGATATTTCCACCCGGCTTCTTCAACCCAATACAACATTTGATTCTTCATCTCCCATATGGGGCACGAATGGGGGGCTATGCAGGGACGTTGGTGCTATCCAATCTAGAGATGTCTAAACACTATTCAAAAGAAATGTAGAAATAAATGCAAAATCGAGGCTTCCATTGCAGAGGCATACATTCTAGAGGAGGTGTCAAACTTCACAACAACTTACTATAGTGACAAACCGTGGGGAGTGCATAATCCACCCCCTCATTACATTGGTGGTGGCAATGAATCGAACCTCAGCATATTTCGAGGCCAACTCAGAAGCGCAAGTGGTTCGACCACTAAGACCCTGAGACATGAAGAGTGGCGTCATATCATGCTATATGTATTTACCAACCTTGAAGAGATGACGCCATACATGGAACAATTTCTTCATGAATTTTGGCATCAATCAAGGGACCCAACTCCATAGGAATATGATACCCTTATTAAAAAGGGTGCAGGAAATGGATTGCCCAATTTCATTTCCTGGTTCAAACATAAGGTATGTGCTTAGTTTGTCAAAGAGATCCGTTTATGGACTCAATTTAGCGTCTTTTAACTTGCGAATACTTGTAGGGCCAAAGAGATCTGTCTATGAGTGCCGAGTTGAGACAAGTAGCCAATGGCTTTGCTTATAGGGTTAGGAAATATTTTGGTTATGACGTCAATGGATACTGTTTTCGCACAACAAGCTATGACCAAAGTTGGCCCAATCAAAAAACAACGAGTTCTGGAGTCTTTACGCCCGGGCCTTGATGAGGTCGAGTATTTTGGACGAATCGAAGAAATATATGAACTCAATTTTTATGGTTCCAAACCTCTTACTCCAGTGATATTCAAATGTCATTAGTTTGACCCTGAAGTGATGAGACAGACATATTTTAATCTTAGGATAGTCGAAATTCGACAGGATTCCACCTTACCAGGACACGATGTCTATATCGTGGCCCAACAGGACACACAAGTGTATTATCTCACATATGCGTGCCAAACAAAAGAACATCTTAAGGGTTGAGATGTTGCGTATAAGGTATCACCACACGGTAAATTACCTGTTCCAAATGATGAAGATTATAACTTAGACCCGAATACATATGATGGAGAGTTTTTCCAAGAAGATGGGCTAGAAGGGCGATTTGAGATAGACTTAACCGAAGCTATCGGAATGGAAGTAGATATTGAAATGGTTGTTGATGAGGAGGAGGATGAGGTGCAAAATGAGAATGATTTAGAATTACTTGAAGGCAATGACATTAATGACGAACTTGCGCCTTCAGATGGTGTTGACTATGAAATGGTTGATAGCGATGATGACACTTATGATCCGGCTAACCTTGACACATATGAAGATTATTTTTATTCGCTGTAATGATACATTTTTTATTTTGTACCTATTTCTAAAAACATCTTTTTTATATGTGCTTATTTGCTTACTCTTAATTGCAAGTTGTTTGACAAAGATGGTGGGCGCTGGGATGAGGACATGGAGGGGGAGGAGGAGCACCCGTAGGATGGCGTAGGAGGCACAACAGGACGAAGACGACCAGTAGCAAGTGGAGCAGCAGGCCACTATCGATCGGCTCAGTAGGACACCGACGATGCTTAGCAGGATGCCTTAGGTTCTGGCACCTTAGGTTCGAGGAACGTCTACCTGCGAGTCTCCCTCAGTGTCCCATACTTCGAGACGGGCGACCACTGATTCAACCGGATGGGGAGAGGCATGCAACTTTATGTTTTCATTGCTTGTTCTTATTATGTGTTCAAGTTCATAATATAAACTAATACTTTTTATTTATCAGTTTGATAGGTCTTGGAAGGTTGTGGAGAATGTAGGGGGTTACTGCCGCAACCCCAATGACATCCTCGGCCTTCTATGCAGGGAACACTTCCCTGGACTAGTTGAGTACGCTGGAGTGACGGGACCAGCCTACACCTTCAACCACTACGCCGTCGCCCTCGAGGTAGTAGACCGGGACGATAGGTAATTTAACAACAAGGCGGAGCGGGTGAAGCAAGAGCTATAGGTAAGTCTTACTATATTGTAAAATATGCCGCATTCGTTGTACATAATTAAAATAATGTATGGATACATCGTTTTTGTATGCAGAATTTCTTCATATGCGAAGCTAGATACGAGGCCATGGTGGATATGGTGGCCACCATGAGATGTAAGAAGCTCGTCGTGGACATGCACTACGAGACGCGAATCTAGGCCATCGTCAGCTACCATGGCTCTGTCCTTGGGGAGAAGGTGAGCAAGCAGAAGGGTCAAACCATGTCGTTGACTAAGGACTAGTACTTGCAGGTAAATACATCACTTTAATATTCATGACAAAATTTGCTTAATTTTATCTTCTGATATGCAGTGTACTTGTTTTATTTTGTAGATGATTTCTTATTGGTGCGCCGTGCATCGTCAGTGCTAGGAGAAGATGGTGGATAGGTGGTGCTCACCTGAGTGGGACGAGGCACACAACGCTAGCTGGGAACGGCGTTTGATGATGCAAGGTCCCTCCCACCACCAAGGCAACCACAACCTTGGCAAATATGCAGAAGCATGTGTACGCCCTCTTTTTTATTTAGATATATAACACTGGTTTAGACGTTTTTTTCTAACTATCTCGTTGGTTTTCTTGCGGTCGACGTCACATGGTGGCCAGTCATGCTGCATATTCTTGGCTTATGCTATGGCCCATAAGGGCAAGGCAACGTCCGACATCACGTACAATTCAGATGATGGGCCCAAGGCGTAAAGCAACCCCGCCATCTACAGCCGCCTAAGTGAGTACACTGTCATGGCACAGGAGGTCCATGGACCAGATTACGATCCGAGGACCGAGGACATCGACGGAGATGTCCTCATGAGAGTTAGAGGAGGCAAGAGGCATGTGTGGTACTGGATTGCTGACGGGGTAATCGACTCGTCGCCCACTCCCACTCTATCTCAAGTGTGAGCAAGGAGCACGATCTCAAGCCCAGCCATACGACCTCGGCAGGACAGCTCACATCATCAGATACAACAACTCCAAGTTAGTTCTTCTGTAACTCGTCATTCCTTGAGTTATATACCTTCTCTTTGAGTTATTATAACATTGGGTTGAAATATTATAGGCCCAGCTAGAAGAAGAGAGGAGGGAACGACAGGAGATGGGAGGCGAGGATGATGGCAGAGCGGGAGGCCTGCTTGGCAGATCAACAGAGGATGACAGAGATGTTCCAGTACATGTAGAGCCTTGGCGCCACACAGGGTTTTGCTCCACCACCTCTGTTGTTCCCTCCAGTTGACCCTGCTCAGCTCCATACTCCTGTGAGTATCAAAATTCTACTCCTGCATGATATATATTTATTTGGTATAACACATGCAATCTCTTCTCTGTGTAGGGACAATCTCGAGCGGCATCCAACAACCCTCATGGATTGCCCAGCCCGTCGCCACACCAGTCCAGCCGTCCACCTCATTGATGATCTTCTCTTAGCTTAGTGGTGATAGTGAGACTTGTGTGACAAACTTGTTCTAAACTTATGTTTGTGAAAAACTTATGTGTTTAGAGTTGGTAATACCTATGCTGGTGAAACTTGGTATGAACATAGACATGTTTGTGAAAAACTTGTGAGATTTGTGTTTTTTGTAAAAATATGTGGTCTCTATTATGTATGTAATGATTATGTGATAAATGTTTTGTTTGTTTGGATGGAATAGCAAAAACAAATAAAAAGGGGTAATCTGATCACTTTGTCGAGTGTAACACTCGGCAAAGAGGTACTTTATCGAGTGTCAAGGTCATAGCACTCGGCAAAGAAGGCACACCTGGGCACCAGCAAAGCCTCTTTGCCGAGTGCTGTGGCCTTGACACTCGGTAAAGAAGCAACCTTTCCCGAGTGCCTACAAATGCACTCGGCAAAGGAACTAACAAAGGGGCCCACTGGTGATCCCTTTGCTGAGTGCTAGTCCGGCGGGCACTCGGCAAAGGACCTATTAAAGGGGCCCACGGGGAGCTTCTTTGCCGATTGTCAATACAATGGACACTCGACAAAGAATTAGCCTTTGCCAAGTGTCAACACAGTGGATGCTCGGCATAGACTTCGTCGTCGTTACCTAGCGCCGTGACGACGACTTTTCTTTGCCGAGTATCGGCTGACACTCGACAAAGTCTTTGCCGAGTGTCCGATAAAAAGTACTCGGCAAAGAAGTCGTTGCTGATGTACAGTTCGCCGAGCTTTCTTTGCCGAGTGTGACACTCGGCAAAGCCTTCGCCAAGTGTTTTTTAGGCTTTGACAAGTGCTTTAGACACTCGGCAAAGCAACTATTTCCGGTAGTGAACTACTCATTCATCAATTATGTTTTATTTTCTAAACGATCAAGGGTTACTTTGAATGTAGTAAAAACTTTATAAAGCTAACCTTAGCGCAAGTATCTCGAGCTTTGTTCCAATCGACCTCATCATATGGTATCTTATAGATTTCATTTCTTATTGATAATATGGTTGGTGTAATTGGCCCCACAAACTTCTTGCCATATAAATAAGCCATTGGCATATATATCAACCGGCAGAAACACCAGAATCGCCCTGCATAGGAAAACATCAAGTTTCATTTTAAGAATGGGACATTAAATGTCAAATATCACTAGTAGAAAATAGTTTTATGTCTATGGTGAGGTCTAACTTTTACAGGTGGTTTCGGTTATAAAGCGCCAGTGATATTTCTACTGGTAGTTCCTCAAGGAAAGCGACCATAGAAATCATATTTGTATTGGAGGTTTCATAAAAAACCGCCAGTATAAATCCATAATTTCTATGGGTGGTTTCTTAAGAAACATCCACAAAAAATTATTTTTATCTTGATTTTTTAGTTTTTCAAATGACCTCGTGTGAAACAACCACCAAAATAAAAGTTGTAGATCTCTAAAAGTTATTCAACTTTGTAGTTACCAACTTTTTTGTTTGAATTCGTTTATGACCTCAAATCATCAGTATACACTCAGTTTGTTATAATATGTGGGCAACAAAATTGCAATCTAAACATGAAATAATTGATAGGTGAAGTGGTACAATAGGTTGTGTACTAGGGTGAGGTCGAGGGTTTGATTCTCATTGGCTGTGTAGCATGCAAATTTGCTTAAAAAATGTCGCGGCGCTTGACTTCAACAGACCATGCAATTTTTGTTTTAATTTTAGTTTTATATTTTATTTGTTTTTATGAATTATATAATGCTTAACTATGCTCAGCATAGTCCAATGCAATGATGGGCAGACTGTCTTATATGCATCAATAATGGGCAGAATGTCTTATATGCATCACATCGTCTCACTGGCCCCACCACTGATTGGTGGGATGCTAACTATGTCACCCGCACCATCACCCAGACAGAGTTCACCATGAGTTTTAGGAGGCGGGTGACTTGCGACTTCGACGGAGGCAGGCGGGTGGGGGCTCTCCTAATTAATTTCTTTTGCTATTTTTAAAACAAATTTTATATTTCCTGGAAAGAATTACCACTGACGATTTTTTTAATTCAACCGCCACTGGAAATCGATTTGCATTGGAGGTTCTCATTTACTCGTTGTGAAAATCATTGTTTTACTGGTCCCTAACATTGGTGATTCTGAAAAAAAGACAGCGCAAATGGGTTCTGAACCACCTCTATAGAGCTTGTATATTATGGCAATTTTCTTATGTCATAAGAGGAGAAAGAGTTATTATTAACTATAAAGCTTATGAAAATTCAGATTAGGTGTATGTAAATGCCCCAAAATTCATTCAAATTTAAACATAATAATACATTTCAGATCCAAACAATATTTTCAAAAATTGGATTACAAAATTATATTTTTGAGGGTAAATATTTTTTGTGTACTATTATTTCTACATATATAGGTGGCAAGTTCAAATTAGTATTCAGAACCAATTACTGATAATTACAATTCAAAAGCCTCCGCACAAATTAATTCTACTGTCCATGTCCTAAAAAAATAAATAGAATGAGAGCTATTTTATCGTAAAATCCCATTTATTACGAGTGATTTAGATATTCCACAATCGTCAACCTAATCTTGGTCAATATTCTTGCGAACTCAAGACTTTATCCTAGCAAACATGCATGACCATGTTCCTATATATATGGATAGACATGATAACAGAAATTGTATTAGTCAGTATAGTATGCAGTAATAACCTGCTGTAATTAACTAATGTGATAGTAATAAGTAGAATAGAAAATTAATACGTACTTGATGTAGCGAGTGACCCTACCTACCTATGAAAGTTCAGTTATAATTGTTCGATGAAACAAAAGACATGCATATACCTGGATGGAATGGAAGAGAATATGGAACAAGCCACAACTCAGGAAAGATCGAATTATTGCCGTTCCAGTCATATAAACCGATCACCTCCAGTTGGAAAAGAAAAGGGATTAATTAGTTCCTTCTTGGTTACCAGCTATAAATCAAATAGGTGCAGCTGGAATTCGGCCATCATTCTTTAGAACCGAGAAGGAAAGGACGCTCCATATGAAACAACTTAACGAAATGAGCATGCATATGACTACTCTTTGCATGCAATTGAACCGACTTGGCATTTTACTTTAACTTATATAAATCAGCTTGGCATTTTAATTACGTACCAACCCCACTATAACTACCATGCATGGTTCCTGTTGCAGGTGGAACTGAAGGAAACCAAGCACACAGTGCAATTGTTGGAGTGGGGTCACCTAGTACGCAGGGCTATTTTGGAAACCTCGAATCCCCTTTGAAATTGGAGGAGATTAAGATAGAAATGAACTAATTTCCTCTCGAATCCCCTTCAATCTCGAAGATATTTGAGTTTCCAGGGCTAGTTTGGGAACACCAATTTCCCAAGTGATTTCTATTTTCTCATAAAAAAATGAACTAATTTCCCTTGTAAAATGGAAATCCCTTAGAAAATTAGGGTTTCCAAACTAGCCATAATTAAAACAAAATCGCCATACCGAGAGCCAAATCTTTCCCCACTGAGGTATTGCCGCCGCACTTCCATGAGACAGAATCCATGCTTGTCCCTTGGCCAAAGCGTCACGCGCACACGCCTCCCCGAGAAGTCTCAAGGTGACATAGTTCAGGCATGAGCTAAACATGGTGCTTGGCCCAACCTCTTGCATGCCCCAACCACCATCTTCATTCTGCATATGAGATACAATATTAATCAACCCAATAATACCATCACTACAAATTAGCTTATAATTGAGCTATCTTTAGTAGTTGTCATGCGTATTACGTGCCTGATGGTTGTAAATATAGCGACAGATCTCGTGTCGATGCTCTGCTGATAAAACGGTATTGAGTGATCCAGTGACATGTAGTGCAAATACCTGCATAAAATACAGAATCTTCATTAAGGTACACGTACGCACGTTGGAAGCAAACGTTATTGCATCAAGCAAGCTACACAACCCTATATGTTATCGTGTGGCAATATATTTGATCAACTTATGGACTGCAGCACATATATATATGCAGGGTTTTTTTCCAAGATCATAGTCCAGTATAGCGCTGATCATAATATTGCCTGGAGTATGTTACAGTTGAGTCACTACTGGAATCGGGCGCTTTGTCGAGTGCCTCCCGAAAAAGACTCGGCAAAAACTTTGCCGAATGTGCCACTAGTACAGAGAAGTTCTATAGTGACGGTTGTAAACCTATTTATAGTGGCGTTTTTTGTAACCGCCAATGCTAGGGGCCAGTAGAAATCATCATTTTTACAGGCGGGTAACTGAGGACCGCCAGTGAAAATCGATTTTCACTGGCGGTCGGCGTAATAAAACCGCCAGTGAAAATCGATTTTCACTGGCGGTCGACGTAATAAAACCGTCAGTGCAAATCGTTTCCAGGAAACATAAAACATATTTTAAAAATAGTTAAAAAATTTATTTTTATTAGGGGGGCCTCAGCCCACCCCACCCGACCCGACGGAACCCGTCTCCGTCTCCGTCGAAGTCGCAAGTCGCGGCATTTTTCGAGCAAAATTCGCGCGCTACGCGGTTGTTAGTATTCGAACCGTCGACCTCACCCTCGCGCGTACCCTCCCCTACCACTCCGTCTATGACATGTCTTGTGTCTAGTTTGTAGTTGTTTTCTCCACATATTACAATCATTTGAGTGTAAATTGCTTATTTGAGACACTAAACGAATTCAAATAAAAAAGTTGTCAACTACAAAGATAAATAACTTTTGAAGTTCTACAACTTTTATTTTGACACTTTTTTCATCCGAGGTAGTTTGCAAAATTTGAATTTTAAATTTGACATACTTAGATTCAATTTTTGAGAACCGAAATGAGTTCAAATAAAAAAGTTGTCAACTACAAAGTTTCATAACTTTTAGAGATCTACAACTTTTATTTTGGTGGTTTTGTCATACGAGGCCGTTTGAAAAACTCGAAAAATTAAGGATAAAAATGATTTCTAGTGGCGGTTCCTTAAGAAAACTGCCACTAGAAATCGTATTTCTAGTGGCGGTTCCTTAAGAAAACCGCCACTACAAATCATGGATTTCTACTGGCGGTTTTCTTAAGGAACCGCCAGTAGAAATACGATTTCTAGTGGCGGTTTTCTTAAGGAACCGCCACTAGAAATAACACAGTCGGTGGATAACCGAATCCGCCTGTAAAAATATATCGTCCCCGCAGGCTTTGAGCCTTTTTCTACTAGTGTGCATGTGACACTCGGCAAAGAGAATAGACGAACAGTACATCGGCAATGACTTATTTGCTTAGTACTTTTTATCGGACACTGGGCAACGACACTCGGTACTCGGCAAAGAAAAGTCGCCGTCACGGCGCCTGGTAACGGAGACGGTGCCTTTGCCGAGTGTTCTAGGTGATATCCATGTTAGTTAACATAAGTTACGACCGATTTTAGGAGCAGACCGGAATCTTGGAACACCATGCTCACTAAACATGACTGTGAACTTGCCATCAAGTTGTTTAAAAATTGTATAAAACACAAACAAAGTCTGACAATCATAAAACTTGACCACATGTCATGATATCATATATAGAGGTTGTGATAAAAATTTGAGAATGTTTTGATAAAGTTATGACGCACTATGTGTAGAAACATAGTCAGTCTACATTGGAACTAGGGATGGCAACGGGGATTTCCCCGTCGGGGAATGGCTTCCCATCCCCGTCCCCGTGGGGACAAAAATTCCTCGTCCCCGTCCCCGCGAACGCTCACGGGAGAGTTTTTTCTCCCATCCCCGTCCCCGTCGAGGAATTTATCCCCGTGGAGAACCCCGCCGGGAAACTATCCCCACTAGAAGTACAATATTTAAAGATAAATTTAAATTGATTGTATCAAATTAATACAAATTTAACAAACAAGATTGAAAATTACAAGAGACATCTACTTTAGAGTTTAGTTTTCTATTTTATAACATGTAATGCACTGAGTTCTTACTATAATTTTAACAAGTAAATTAACTAACTTGGATAAAATAGTTTCGTGGGGCGGGTACACGGGGAACGGGGACGGGGGATGGTTCCCCGTCCCCGTCCCCACGAACCCGACGGGGATTAAATTTTCGCCATTTAGATCCCCGCGGGGACTAAATTAGTCCCATACCCGTTCCCTAATAGAGGAATTCCCCACGGGGAATCGGGGATCGGGTCCCCATTGCCATCTCTAATTGGAACTCTATGATTTCATGTGTAGGTCACTTAGGTTTCTACACATAGTGCATCACAACTTTCTCGAAACATTCTCAAATTTTTATCACAACCTCTATATATGATATCATGACATGTGGACACGTTTCATGATTTTCTGACATTGTTTGTGTTTTATACAATTTTTAAACAACTTGATGGCAAGTTCACGATCATGTTTAGTGAGCATGATGCTCCAAGATTACGGTCTGCTCCTGAAATCAGTCGTAACTTGTGTTAACTAACATGGATATCATTTTTGCATTCACAGTTTTCAATGTTTCAAGTGACTTGCAGTTCAAATGTGAATTATCCGAAGAAATTCAATTAAAAGAACTAAATCTAGTAGTTATAACAAACAATTTTATAATTGTGTAAAAATAGTACATGTAGGTCTACATAGTGTAGCAACATACCACAAAAAGTTTGGTTGAAAAAAACAAAATAAAAATATACCTTGCCGAGTGTCAAAGAATGACACTCGGACGTAAAACACTCGGCAAAGAAGCTTCTTTGCCGAGTGCCAAAACCCGACTCTCGGCAAAGATAACGATCGTCAGCTATAGACGACTGATGATGGCCCTTTGTCGAGCGTCGTCCTTCGCTGAGTGTTTGACACTCGGCAAAGATTTCTTTACCGAGTGTATTTCTGTGCCGAGAGTCCTGCTCCCGGTAAACGCGGTCGTTATCGAGAGCAGGACTTTGCCGAGTGCCAAACAAAAAGCACTTGGCAAAGTGCCGAGCACTCGGCAAAGAGCCGAATTCCGGTAGTGAGTGCTTGTGTGTAGTTGTGTTTTGAAGATGTGGGTTGTCTTGCCCTTTTATAGCTCAAGGGTAGACTTTACAATGAGAACTTATATTCTGTCGGGGTAGAGTTCGACCTCTTGCTTACGGGCGACGTAGCCCATATGGTGTCGTTTCATAGATCGCACGACGTCGTACCCCTGTATAGCGTCGTGTCTTGTTCGTTCACCATACGGGTTCCTATAGCTATTCTGATGCAAACGTAGTGGTGTCTGTTGGGTCTCGCTAAGTCAGCTCGTGGTGAGGTTTAGAGACGTCTTCAGTATGGCTTCATCATCCGCCATCCCCTCTGTGTTACCTTCCATCATGCATAGACGTACGTCTGGTATGGCGTATTGCCCCATCCTTTTGGCGTATGGGTCACTGTAGAGACCTTGATGCTGAGGACCCCGCGACTAGGGTTGACTGGTCCCACCGTTCAGCAGGGATACTCTCTACAACGTATTTGACGTCGTGCTTGATAGAGGCCCTTCAGTACTGGTCCCGTAATTCGGACATGGCTTGGTGATGATATATCTCATCGTGCTGTCGTGGCTTGATAGTGCTAGGTCAGCTCTTCCCTTAAGTAGTTGTGTTCCCAAGGAATTTAGTTGTCGACTTGCTGGGTTGCTCGACTGGCAAGTTGATCGGTAGCCCGCCTCACCGGGTTGCTCGATAGTATTGCACGGCGAGCGGGTTGGTTGGCAACCCCGCCTCGCCGAGTTGCTCTGAGGGCAAGTTGGTCGGCAACCCCGTCTGGTTGGGTCGCTCGGCAGTCGTGCTGGTCGGTTAGTGGGTCGTCTTCGAGAGACCTTTTGGAACTTTTGGGGTAACCAGTTCCTAGGTACCCGATAATATGGAACTAAAAGAGAGTGAGGGTGCATATATACCATTTTTTACAACGAAATGACTGAAGATGATTTATTTAATCACCAATGGTTATATAAAAACTAACCTATGTATGCACTAAGCACATGAAAATAGACCTTTCTACCAAAATGTTTTTTTTTCGTTGATACTTTTGCCTCCAGTTTTATTAAAACAGTTAGAGCTAGTTTAGATACTTAAATTTCCTTCGGGATTCTCATACGTTGAGACAAAAATAAGCTCAATTTTCTTGTCAAACTCCGGGATTTAAGTTAATAAACTAGTCATTAATTAGTGATAATATATATCATTGTTGGTTGCAGGCGAAGATTGATTTCACCGCTTGGTTCAGAAGAAGAGCCAACGGTAAAAAAAAAACATGCGGCTCACATGTAGCCCCATATAGATCCCTGGTCCCATCGGCATTTGTCTATCCTCTCCATGTGTTTTAATTTTCGTTCCACTCTTTCCTTCTCTACCTAGCCCCACCACAGCTGTCCCATTCGCTCTCGGCGGCGGCGGCTACAGCGGCGGCGGCGGTGGTGGTGGTGATGGCGGCGGCGGCGGTGGTGGTGGTGGTGGTGAACCAACGTATATATAGTGCAGCAAAAGTTTTTTTTTCTATTTGATTATCAAAGAGGGTAGTGACGATATCTACTTTGATAACTCACTTTTACTGTGACTGAGGATCCGCTCTCAAAACGTATATTCAAGAGCAAGATTAATGAAAGAGAATTGAAGGGACTAAAATCTTATACTATTAAAATTATATAAAAAGAGATTCTAGTCTCTCTCTAATCTCCTCTATTCCCTAGCTTCCAAACAAGTCCCAAATAGTGGCGATGATGCATGATTGTAGCAGTTCATACTTGATAACATATGATTCAAATATACACGCACATAATTCCTCCAAACGAAAAGGAAAAACATGCACGTACGTACCATGATAGGCATGATGAACATGACGCCGCTGTAGTCACAAGGCCAGTGGCCATCGTGTGCTTGTAGAGTAGAGTACTGGGCAAGGGCTCGCCTCAACGACGCTAGTATGGTCTCCTCCGTGACTGCCGCGCCATGCCCGAGTTTGTTGGCGGCGGCGGCGGGACCAATGTCCATTTTTAGATGGTCTTGTTTCGCGTACTGCACGCATTACCATGACATATGTCCAATTATTGTATATATGCACGTACCAGGTTAACTGAGAGAGTGTTTGATTTCTAATGACTAATTTTTATTATTTTTATTTTATTCTATTTTAATCTTTAAATTGCTAAATACGTATATATTTAATAATTTAGAGATTAAAATTAATTTCTAAAAACAAAACACCCCCAAATCATATTTACCTGCATGCGCAAGAGGAGATCCTGCGCCACGGCCCTTTTCTCGAAGCGGCGGCGCTCCGTGAACTCCCGCCTGAGCCTCTCAACCTCGGCGATCTCGTCCTGCGTACCGGCGTCGGGGTCGAACTCCCATACCTGCCTGCCGGTGAAGCCGCTCGCCGACCGCAGCCATGGCCCGCCGCCCTCGCCGCCGATCTTCAGCCTCCACATGATGAGCTAGCTGCCCACAGTCAGTGTTGTTGGCGAGGCTAGCTTTTACTACCTAGCTAGCTTGCACTTGCACAAGTTGTGTGCTTTATTTAGGATGCGCATGCCATGGAAGACTATTATATAGGGGTCGATCGTCGAGCGTCGGCGAGGTTACCTTAACAAAAATTTATTATTATCTATATATATGAGCCAGTGTAGTAGAACATTATCTATATAGGTTTAATTAGATTTAATAAATTCAATTCGTCTTGTATTTTAGTCTCTATCACTAGTACAGAGAAGCTCTATAGTGACGGTCATAAACCTATTTACAGTGACGTTTTTCGTAACCGCGTCAGTAGAAATCATCATTTTTACAGACGGATAACTGAGGACCACCAGTGAAAATCGATTTTCACTGGCGGTCGACATAATAAAACCACCAGTGAAAATCGATTTTCACTGGCGGTTGGCGTAATAAAACCGCCAGTGAAAATCGTTTCCAGGAAACAAGAAACAGATTTTAAAAATAGCAAAAATTTATTTTTATTAGGGGGAGGCCTCGGCCCACCCATCCCATGCTTGTCTCCATCGAAGTCGCAAGTCACAGCACGAAAAAAAATATTTTTATTAGGGGGAGGCCTCGGCCCACCCATCCCATGCTTGTCTCCATCGAAATCACAAGTCACGGCATTTTTCGTGCACTACGTGGTTGCTAGAAATCAAACCCCTTGACCTCACCCTCACGCGTACCCTCCTCTACCACTCCACCTATAACATATTTTGTGTCTAGTTTATAGTTTTGTTGCCCACATATTACAACCAAATGAGTGTAAATTGCTTATTTGAGACCGTAAACGAATTCAAATAAAAAAGTTGTCAACTACAAAGTTGAATAATTTTTGAAGTTCTACAACTTTTATTTTGACACTTTTTTCATCCGAAGTTGTTTACAAAATTTAAATTTTAAATTTGACAAATTTAGATACAATTTTTGAGAGCCGAAATGATTTTAAATAAAAAAGTTGTCAATTATAAAGTTTTATAACTTTCAGAGATCTATAACTTTTATTTTGGTGGTTTCATCATACGAGGTCGTTTGAAAAACTCGAAAAATTAAGGATAAAAATGATTAACCGCCACTAGAAATCGATTTTTACAGGCGATTCCTTAAAAAAACCGCCACTAGAAATCATGGAAATCATGGATTTCTACTGGCGGTTTTCATAAGAAACCGCCTCTGAAAATACGATTTCTAGTTGCGGTTTTTTAAGAAACCGCCACTAAAAAATAGTACAGACGGTTGATAACCGAATCCGCCTGTAAAAAATATATTGCACCGCAGGCTTTGAGACTTTTTCTACTAGTGTATGTCTATAATTAGTTTTATAATTAATTATATCCAACACACGTTGTTACCATTCAAATATTTGATGTATATATACATTTGAGCTAGCCTTATGAGCTAGTGGGGCATTATTTTGCTCAATAATATCCGTGTTCCAGGCTTTTAGTTTTTACTGTTATCCGGTAGGTTAGCTGGTTAGAGAAATGTCTTGTATATTGGCTGGATCAGATGGCACGAGTTAGCTGGTTACTCTCATCATTTTTTCGTGTCACTCATCAAGTCATCAGTCCCATCACAAGTCTCTGTCCGTATGGAAATAATTGGACGCCTCTAAGGGGGTGTTTGGTTGCCCCTGCTAAAGTTTAGCCCGGGTCACATCAAGCGTTTGACTTTCAAATAGGAGTATGAAATATAGACCCAACCAACTGGACTAGATTCGTCTCGTCTTTTAATCTTCGGCTGACAAATTTGTTTTATAATCCGACTACATTTAATACCCGAAACGGAGGTTCAAACATTCGATTGGACAGGGGCTAAACTTTAGTTTGGGGTAACCAAACGGGGCCTAAATTCAACTTTTGCCACGCCTTTTTTTAGCACGGAACGGGACGGGTGGAGGCGTGGAGCGAGGTAGCTAGAGGAGCAGACGGGGTTCCAAACTTTGATACTTTTATCGATTTGCTCAACTAGCAATCTCTATAACGTCTCGAGACCCTGTCACTGTGGTGCAGATCTTCTACAATGGTGTTGGCGTCGATTTGGATGTCAATCACTGGAGATAAACCGTCTGGCGGTGCTCTCTACGGGAGCAAGGACGGTCCGCGGCTCTGTGTCGAACGGTCCACGACCTCAGAGCAGGAGCGACTCCTTCCTTGCGTGCTTTCGAACGGTCCGCGTCTAGGAGGAACCATGTCAGGGAGGAGAGTTTTAGGGGTTGTCTTAGGGTCGGTAGGCTGCCTAAGACGTCTCTAGTTGGCGCAGAGTCGAACAAAAATGAAGGAGTAGGTCGAGGGAGACAAATACTAGGGCTAGGCTAAGGCTAGATTACTCTCACTCCTAATGAATGGAAAGAAAAGTGCAAATAAGGTAAATTGATAAGTAGATTTGATTGGATCGATTGTGCAAGCTTCAATTGGTCATATCCCTTCATCTATATAAAGGTGGAAGTCCGGACCCGTTACAAGTCGGTTCTCGAGTTAATCCCACATGTTTTGCTAACAAATCTCGCAAGAAATCTAGAACCCTAACTGGTTCTGCGCACGCGCGGACGGTCTGCGCCGCTACGGTGGACAGTCCAGATTGTGGGCCGTCCAACCTAAGGGTCGGACCGTCCGCACAGTCAGTTTTAGTGCTCAACATATGCCCCCTACCTTTTGGTGGAGGTTGATGAACCAAACACATTTGCACTATCAGCACCCTTCGAGAACAATAATTATCACAAGTTACTTTGTTCCCAAAGTAAGCACCAAGCCAGATGCAAGTCATTCGCTTTTCAATCTAATGAGGTGATTATTTAAAAGAGTCCTAATGCATAAAGTCGTTTAGGATTACATATTTCTCGGCAATAACAACTTGATCAATGGTTCAACAAGCACAAAATTGTGGTGTCCCCGGCTCAAATAGGCAAAGGGATTATGCATGTAATATGGGTTCATCGCTGCACCACTCCATGTTTGAACAAGATAATATATTGGCGATGAATAGGCTGGTGGAAACTACCATGGCACCATTGGAGATAGAAGAACAGGCGATATGTGTGGTGTCGCCTTCTAGGCCGTTTTTGCTTTTGTGGGTGATCGGAGTTGCTTCATCGGACGACCACAAGGGACAATCTTTTCAAAAGCAGGGATGACTTTAACTAGCCAACCAGAGGTTTTAGATGATTTTTGCTTCGACGCACATGTTTCTGGTTGTCGATGCTTGAAGGAACAAGGACGTCACGACCTCTAGTCACTGCTAGACCGTCTGGTCATATGAGTCGGACTGTCCGTGCGGTATTCGGACCGTCCGCGCGTAAGCGCCAGACCGTCTATGATGCGTGGGACATAGAGCTTTAATCGGTTGGCCGATCGTGCTTGCCCCTAGTGCCTCCAGTCTGTAGTGTTTTTGGTTCTCCCTTCCCCACATATTAAGTAGTGTTTGGTTCAGAAGCGAGGTAGAACTTAATGGCTCTATTCTACCTTCGATAGTGTTTAGTCAAGGAAGCCTATAACATAGTGGCTTCAAAAAGACAATATTTCCTTAATACGATGAATCCAGTGCTCTCAAAAATTATCGTTCCGTTTGAAGCCCCTTCCTCAGAATCGTTGCACGGCAAGAAAACAAACTACTCCTTCCGTTCTTTTTTATTTGTCGTGGTTTAGTTCGTGACGATAAATATTTAAGACGGAGGGTAGTTGAATATTCTGTCGCATTTGGCAACATTAAAAGTAAACTTAACTTCTTGTCATTTCTTTTGCTCCGTCTGTAAAAACACACACCGAAGGAATAGCCTGTATTGGCCAAACAAGTTCGACAGTATATACATTTGTGGATTCATCATCCGAACTATCACGCCCCACTAGATGCATTTATGGTTAGCCGGTTTTAATGCCTCTTTACTTCAGCTTTCACAGCCCAAAGCCCACAGGTGCAAGTGCATTGATGAAAATAACTAGATGTCATCTAATTTCTCTTTTAAGTCAAATCACAACCCATTAAAATCCAACCCTACCAGTCATTTAAAGTGTATCATCCCGGTCCTTAATCGCTCTTCGGATTTAAGTTAGATCCAAATAGGTCATGGTAGACATATAGACCCTACATATCAGCTTCTATATCTCTTTTCCACGTACTCTCTCACCTTCCCATATCTCTGTCGCCGCCATCGCTTACGTATACTTAAAGAAAGTAGGATATAAAGATGACACGTGGGTTCTCGCCGAATGTGTTGCACAAGTGTTCTATGTACTCGATCCAGCAGATGAGAAGATGCATGTAGTTATTTCTGGAAAGCAAAAAATTGTTGGAGTTGAGAATGTGGGAGACCAAGATGAGGAATACAATAAGTATGAAGAGATGTTCGTCTTTAACGGTCCAGAGAGAATCAAGCGTGTGGAAAAGGAAATTGATAAGAACTTAAAGTCATACATGCGGAAAAATGGTAGTTCATGAAAAATTATATGAATTAAATTGTATTTGTTATCATGTATGATCGACTATGAATTGTGGTTGCCAATTAATTTAAAATCTCTCTAGTTATCTATGTGTGCTATTATAATTCATTTAAATTGTATTTGCATATTATTGTTAAAAATTAAATATTAATTCATTTAAATTGTATTTGCATATTTCTGTTAAAAAATAAATATTAATTCATTTAAATTGTATTTGCATATTTCTGTTAAAAATTAAAATTATTTTCATATTTAAATTGTATTTTCATATTTTTACAATCACAGACGGTTTTTTCTTAGGGTCCGTTTGTGAAAAGGATAGAGCACCACAGGCGGTCCTAAACAAAAACCGCTTGTGATACTATTACATCACATGCGTACTCAACCGCCTAGGACATCACAGTCGATTTTCTAACCGAACCGCCTGTGATATAAAAAGCCTACCGCTTGTATAGAGCCAAATTATACTAATGGTATCTGTCGCTGCTGCTCCTACTCCATAGTTCGAGTACGAGAAAAGAAGCTCATCGAGCCACAGCCACGACTTGGTTCATCCTCGGTCCTTGCTGGCTTATATTATTTTTATTTGTTTTTTTGTAAATTACATAATTTTTATTTGCTTAATTATGTACGTGGATGAATTTTTTATTTCAATGAAACATTGCTTTATTTTAAACAAAAGTGAGGTCAGAGGCGATGCCACGTTAACGTTTCCCAATGCCAGGGCAACATGCTAAAAACGAGAAATGCTACTAGCTAGAAACATATGAATTTGGTAAACTGTTTATTTTCTTAAGCTTTGCATCATGGTATATTTTTCGCGGGCTTTTTTTTGACTAATGGTAAATGTTGTACACTGGTCACTGGAGAGCTACGATAGATAACAGTCGGTACGCAGCACCTGCACACGTGGCTGATGGTGCATTGCGTGTTGATCTAGAGCCGATTATGTCTTGGATATATAAACTATGGATTTAAACTAGATCCTAATCTATCTTAGAATCAGAACATTTAGACAATCGTAACTCCTTATTGTATACAACATACCCTCTTTGTTCTCCCTTCCTCACATATCTTAGTGTTTGGTTCAGAAGCGAGGTAGAACTTAATGGCTCCATTCTACCTTTGATAGTGTTTAGTCAAGGAAGCCTATAACATAGCGGTTTCAAAACGACAATATTTTCTTAATACGATGAATCCGAGTGCTCTCAAAAATTATCGTTCCGTTTGAAACCCCTTCCTCAAAATTGCACGGCAAGAAAACAAACTACTCCTTCCGTTTTTTTATTTGTCACGGTTTATTTTAAAAATAAACTAAGTGGCGACAAATATTTGAGACGGAGGATAGTATGAAAAACACAAGTACATATCATGCCGACCTGCAAAGTCGGAAAGCGAGAAAATCAAACAGGAGAGCCGGTTGCGTCCCTAGAAGAAATTGCTGAATGAATATTATATTTGCCACCAGATGCAGACCATAGTGCCAAGTAAGGAGCTTTTTCGTACTAACTCTACTATACTAGTAACTGAAGTGCGCCCTTGGCGCCATTTGTTACTATTTGAGTTAGTTTATAATATCATGTTTGGTTTGAGTAATAAGGTAGTCCATCATCTTCTCACTTTTCATTTTCTTATTTGGTGTGGAATAGAATGAGTTGATCCATCACCATTTCATTCCTTATAGGCTAATAATTAATAATAATATAAGAAATGAGACACCAAATTTATAGCGTATTTGATTTAAGGAATAAGATTAAGCATGTGTCAATAGAAGTTCTAATGTCTTAGAGAACCTTTCTGCAAGTCTTCTTGAACTTTACTTGGAGTGCCTTTTGTAAATAGATACTAATTTAGTTTTATTGTCATATACTTTTATTTAAATTGCAGCAAAGATTATTGGGGGAAACACATATCCTCTTTTTGTAAATCTAGAATTGAGAAACAATTATTGTAATCTTGATATGGTATGCCATCCTTAATGTAAACAGAAGTGAACCTGGCTAGCAGTAGAATTGACTGCTTATACATTTTTTCTCAATACAATATGGATGCACTTCAGATGAGATGTACGGCAAACATCAGAGTTACATGTTTCTATGTGCATTTATAGATTGGGAAAAAATGGATGTTCAGAGTGAGTAGAGAAATATACCTTCATGATTTCTTCATCATTACCAGAATTGTTGCTTGCAGGTACCGATTGAATGTTAGTTCACTATGAGCTGTTTGGATATATGAATATGTTTTGTATTGAAGTAAGTACTTTGTAAGAGAGCCGTTGGATGCTGCATATATGGTATCTTCTGTGTAGGCTGCTAGTAGTAATTTTTATGTTTAAGTGTTTTGGTTGAAGAGCCAAGTAGAACGGAGCCGTTCTGTCCCAGTTTTGTTATTGTTTGGTTACAAAGTAACTAGAATTGAGTGGCTCCAATTAGAGAATATTCTCCTCAGATCGGAACCATCCACTCCAAAAAATCAATGGGACGGAGCCGCTCCGTTCCCAGCCCGCTCGCACAGCTCGCCCTCCCATCCGTGCGCAGCAGCTCGCGCGCCTCCCTCTGCAACCAAACAAAAAACAGAGCCGCTCTGTTTCAGTTCACTCTGCAACCAAACAAAAAACAAAGCCGCTTCGTTCCAGCATACCAAACACATAACAGAGCGGCTCCGTTCCTAGAATCTGGGATGGAATGACTGTGTTCTACTTGGCTACTCAATCGAACACTACATTAAAATCAGCTGGGCGATAGATGAACAACACATTATACCAAAGAATATGATACATCATACAGAGTGTGCCTGATGTTATTCATGGGTTTGCGAACAAAATAAATGTGTAGATATTTTTGAGCGTCGAACATTCCCTAAATGTGAGATAAGGAGAGCAAAACAAATATCGTCAGGTTCGAACTCGAAGACCTAGATGACTGCAATCTAAATTTTAATGGTGTGTTCCTCACACATGTGTGATATGCCTGAAGCCAAATGCTTTCAGCAGATTAAAGTAGCCCGAGCAGACAGGCACAAAAGCGTATAGTGACCTTGAGGAGCCACAGAGACACTACCGGAATCGCGTTCTTTGTCGAGTATCGGCAAAGGCTATTTTACACTCGGCAAAGTCTTTGCCGAGTTTAACACTCGGCAAAAACACACTCGGCAAATATTTTATCGGCAAAGGGTTTTTTGCCGAGTACTTTTTTTGGACACTCGGCAACGAAAAGCACTCGACAAAGAAAAACACTTGACAAATTAATAATCAAAAAAATAAAAATAAAAAAAGCAGCAAAATATTTTTTAAATTAACAACTCTCCAGCCCCTATCTATTACCTTACCTATTGCCCTATTATTTTTCACTATTATTTCGAATCAAAGTTATATGTTTTGTGAATGGTGAGATTCAAACTCGCAACTTCTCTCTCGAGCATACCATCCTATACCACTACACTACTACAACAATTATGTTTTTATTACGTTTTCATTCCCCATGTACTATAACAAACTGAGAGTAATTTGATTATTTAAGGCACTAAATGAGTTCATTTGAAAATGTGACCAACTACAAAGTTGCATAACTTTTTGAGATCTAAAAGTTTTATTTTAATAGTTTCTACATCCGAGATCGTTTACAAAGTTTGAATTTTAAAATTGAAAACTTCACATGAATTTTTCAATGATAAGATGATTTCAAATCAAAAAGTTGTCAATTACAAAGTTTCATTACATTTCAAGACCTACAACTTTTATTTTGGTGGTTTTTCCATCCGAGATAGTTTGAAAAATTCAAATTTCAAAATTCAAACAAGTTTTGCATAACAAGATGATTTCAAACCAAAACATTGTCAACTACAAAGTTTCATAACTCTTCAATACCTACAACTTTCATGTTGGTGGTTTTCTCTTTCGAGGTCGTTTTCAAAATTCAAATTTTAAAATTTTTAAATTCAGACGTAGTTTTCGTTGACAATATGACTTCAAATGAAAAAGTTGTCAACTACAAACTTTTATAACTTCTCAAGATATACAAAGTTTATTTTGGTCGTTTGGTCATTTGTTCATCTCACATGATGGTTCTAACAATATGCACAAATTCTATACATCTCTCTCGTAGTTTCATAAACTACGAGAGAGATATAGGTTTTATGAACAAATTTATTTTTATTTTATTGTGATAGAACCTACCAAGTCATTAGGCCCACCTACAGTTGTCCTTGTCCAACGGACATCAGATAACCTGCAGGTGCCCCTGATCACTTAACAAGTTGGTATCTGTATTCCTTACCTTTCCCAAGAGCGTTTCACCCGTCACGCAGACATTACAATATATCGGAGGTACGAAAATGCGGAAGCAGTTACAGTAAGTTACTTTATTTAAAAGTAAGAAAGACTAGTATTTATTACAGACCAGAACAAAAATATAAGAGTGCTGAGTATTATTATTACATAACCTGGGAGGCAAAACCCCCTCCCGATAAACAGTAAAAAGTTTTTCTTAACGGAGGACCCTTTCTCCCGCAGCTTCAGTCTTGATTTTCTTCTTTAGGTACCACCTTGGAACAGAAGCAACAAAAGTTTGTTGCTTCTTCACCTAAAACAACATGGGACAAAGCCCTGAGTACGAAATGTACTTTCGCAAGTCTTACCCGTCAAAATAAAAGACTCTCAAGGATATGCTGGCCTTTGGGGAGTCAAGGTAAGGCTTATCAAAAATCAAAGACTCTATTTGTAGAAATGCTTACTAATAGTGGATCCTTAAAAATCCAGTTTTACTTGTCAGGTTAAGTAAAGTTACCTGCATCTAGAGTTCTTTCTACCCTAGTTCAATCACTTGACCTATACTAGCCAATTTCTTAACAAACCTTCTTATTTAGTGGAATGCTACGTGTAAGTCAGTGACCAAGTCTTCATGTCCGCGAAGTTACAGCGATCCGAATCGATAATACTCAGCTAAGGATCTCCAATCACACGACATATGTAACACTTAACCCTTGCATATGTCAACTCGCCACTGGGGTTCTTAAGACCAGATCAGGTTCACGCCAACCGAGAGCACAGATACACCACCGTCCAGCCTCTTGCCACGGAGGGTACACGCTACTCTCGCCATCTCTCCACTCCCATTGCGTGTTATCTTATTCTGGTATTAGTCTGCCCGAGGCAAAGCTTACCCATGCTGAGGCATATGACCAGTTAAAGGGTCCTCGGTCAGCAGGCCTACATCGATAAGGTCCTTAATCGACTCAGACGGAGACACTACACCGAGACTCTTCCCGTGCAAGTCACCCGCCCGGTCTCAGCTTTATCATTTCAAACCCAAAGTTTGGTACCTGGCGGAGGTACATCTTTTCCGATGTTGAACCCATCATGGCCATGATGGATCCACCATCAAATTTTATTTTTGAAAACATCCCACCCACTTTGAAGCATCATCTGTTGTCAAAACAAAACATTTTGTTTTTCTAGAGCAAAGCTAAGCATAAGAAAAACTTTTTTGTAAATCAAGGATTTAAGGAGAAGTAATCAATTCCAAGGAAGGAAATGCAGCAACTAGTTTAGCACACAACTCCTATCACCTAATGCATCAAGTAAGTGAGAAAGATTTTAAAATAGCAAGGAGGTGGCAAATGCACCGGGGCTTGCCTTGAGTGATAGGTGAATTAGGTTCTGCTCCACAGATATCAAAGTAAAAGCAGTTTCCTGCCTGAGGTTCTTCAGGTGGTGGTGGTGGTGAAGTCCTCGCTTCTTCAACTTCTATTTCCTCATCGTTTTCTAGATATAACCATATATAATCATGAATGCTGATGTGATGCTCATGAAAATGCTAAGATAATAAAAGTTTATTATCTAATGTCTTGAATATAACTTTCCTTCACGAATCTCTGAGAAACTAGGGTTTTTAGAGTCTATAATGAAGTTCATAGGGTAGGGGACTAGGGTTTTGGGTTCTAAGTATCAAACATGGTCCAAAGCATACCAAATTTTACCTAAGATTTCTAAATAATATTTAAAGTTTACCTAAAAAGTTTGGTGAATTTTGGAATTATTAGTTATTCCCTAAAATTCCAGAAGTATAGTTTTTGGATGCTTTAAATGTCCCATTTTTCCTTATTGGAACAAAAAATCATGAAACTATTATTAGTAAATACTATAGGAAATTAGAAGCTTAGCAAAATTGGTCTGGTATTTTTAGCATTTTTCTGTAATTTTCAAGGAATTCTCAAACCGTGACAGAAAAAGAAAAAGGAAAAAAGCATGAATAGTTCTAGACCAGAACTGGCCCAAGTCGGCCCATCTACAGGCGTAAGCGTGCGCCCGTGCCCACGGTATTGACTTTGCTAATAGGCCCCCGACGTTTTGAATAACCTGAAGCGGGGTCGCAGTACTATTCCTAGAGTCACTGACTGTTTAAAAAAACATCCCCCTAGTTCTCTTTCTTCACAGCGCGAAGTCCACGACGGCGAACAGCGCAGGGCCGAGCTCCGGTGAGCCTACAACAGTCGATTCACGCAACGACTGGTGCTCTACTTCGGTGCAGATCTAATTCAAGCCCTAATAAGTGTTTCCTCTCAATTAATTTCACTAACGGTGCTCTAACCTGCTCTGTCCACGGTGACCGTGTGATCAACAGCCAAACCAACGCGTTCCCGGCGATCTAATGGGTCCTAGCTTAATTGGCAGGGTCAGGGAGCATCAGGGGCACACAAGGACATTGAAACAAAAGAGCAGAGGGTATGTGCGGACCTGAGGTGAGCTAGCCACGGCGAGGTCACACCGCTCGGTGTTCTTGAGTGATTTGGGGGAAATCCTAAATAAGGGAGCTCTAGTGGATGATTCGAGGCACGGGTTGCTTCACTGGTTGCACAACTAGTTAGCGGAGTAGGCGGGGTCAGCAATTTATAGGCTCCCATAGCGGTGGCCGGTGAATTTGAGGGAGACACGCGGCAGCCGGAGAAAGAGGGGGTCACTAGCGCGCGCGATTGGTGGAAATTACCGTGGCAAGCTCCCCGGCGACCATCGGACGGTCTAACGTGAGTCACGGCGATGAGGTTAACGTGCCAAGGCACGTGGCACAGGGCCGTGAAGTGGCTATCTCCGGCGAACCTATCCAAATTAACCGTGGTCTGCTCGGGTATGGTGGCCGGAGTAAAATAGTGGCTGGAGTATATCCATGGCGTGATATTTTCTTACCCCCGGTGCTATCCAACTGATCCGAGCGTGAATCACTACGGCGAGCGCGAATCCAAACGCACGGCTCATCGGCGGCGAGGGGATCAGAACCTGATCCTATCTGTTACTGTACCATGGGATTGTTCTTCAGTCAGCCTGACAGCCCAACTTGCAAGGCCTGGATCTTAATTTTCCATGTAGCGACTTACTAATCCATCTTTAAGAAAGTTATTGTTCTACTATCCAGCTTCAATCTTACTATAGCAGTCACTCCCAAATTCTTACTAGATCATGCTCGAATCCTAGCTCAAAGATGGCTCAATCACACTGTTAGTGAGAATTCAGACTTAAGGCAGTCTGACAGCCCACCTTTGGGCCTAATTATCTCAAAACATTTCATAGCACCAAAGCATAACCCCTATAGAAAAGTTGTCCTCCTTTTACAGCTCTACAAACTTGATGTGTTGACCTAGGGCAAAATCTTCATAATTTGGAAGATATAGGGCTTCAAAGTTGACCCTATGCCACTAAAATTCAGACTTAACTCAATAGAGTTTAAGTGGGACTTTTTGCAATTAAGTCCAAATCTCAAGGTTTGATTTGCAAATCCACATACATGTGAACCATATGAGTTAAGGTACCCTAATTTCATGGTTTTTGCACTTAGGTCCAAAATGTGCACACTTTTACAGATAACCCCCTAGGGTCTTAGTCCAGGGTTTTTCAGGGGTCTATTTACGGTTTTTGGTGCTTCTAGGGTTTGGATTCTACTTAAGTCCATCCATGGTGATATTTTATGATCATTTCAACTAAGTTTTGAAGTTTTCTCTTAGTTAGGCTTTGTTTATTCTTCTGAGCCCAGTTTAGGGTTAAGTACCCTACTCTAGGGTTGTACTCATGAAATCAAGACAACTTATTTGAAATTTTTGCCTAGTGAATGCACTCTAGGTGTGACAAACACATGATATGCCAATGCTTATGATGTTATGCTCAAGTTTTAGTGGCAGTAACACCAGAGGTGTTACATCCTTCCCCCCATAAAAGAATCTCGTCCCGAGATTTAAAGTCCTAGAGCAAGTAATGGAAAAGGAAACATGACATAGTTTTATTTCCTTATTTTTGGTACAAGGCAGGGGTGGTATGGGGTTCATTCCTCTTATTACAACAAATGTACATATCTTACAATTTACACGAAGCTAAAAAGCCTAGGAAATTCTTTTCTAAAAAGTCTTGAGTTTCCCAAGTAGCTTCATCTTCTGTATGTTGGTTCCACAGTATCTTGTAAAACTTGAGAGTTTTCCTTCAGGTAATTCTGTCCTTTTGATCCAAGACTCGAGTAGGATATTCTGAATATGTCAAGTCCGATTCTAAGGCAACATCCGTTACTTCAATGGTTCGATCGGGAACCCGAAGACACTTCTTCAATTGAGATACGTGGAACACATTATGTACAGCAGACAATGTTTCGGGTAACTGGAGTTGGTATGCCACTGGTCCACATTGTTCAAGAACAGGGAAAGGACCAATGTACTGGGGTGCAAGCTTCCCATTTACCCCAAAACGTGATATACCCTTCATCGGTGAGACTTTGAGGTAGACATAATCCCCAACTAGAAAGTACAAGGGTTTTCGTCGCTTGTCTGTATAACTCTTCTGACGAGCTTGAGCTTCTTTCAAATTATGAATTATTTGTTGAACTTTCTCTTCTGTCTCCTTTACCATATCAGGCCTGAAGATATTTCTTTCAACTGGTTCAGACCAGTTTAACAGAGTATGACACTGTCGTCCATACAAGGCTTCAAAGGGTGCCATTTTGATGCTTTCTTGATAGCTATTATTGTACAAGAACTCCGCTAATGGTAAACAATCATCCCATTTCTGTGGGAATTCCAGAACACATGCTCGCAACATATCTTCAAGTATCTGATTTACTCTCTCAGTCTGCCTACTGGTTTGGGGATGGTAGGCCGAACTGTGAAGCAACTTGGTACCAGGGATTTATGAAGTGCTTCCCAAAACTTGGCTACAAATTGCGGTCCATGATCTGACACTATAGTCTTTGGAACCCCATGCAGACTAAGAATATGAGCAATTTATAATTGGGCATAGACAGCAACCGGGTGATCTGTCTTGACTGGCAGAAAATGGGCTATCTTCGTAAGTCGATCAACTATAACCCAAATGGAATCTTACCCTTTTGCTGCCCTGGGTAACCCCATAATGAAGTCCATTGTAATATCCTCCCATTTCCATGTTGTTATAGGTAAAGATTGCAATGGACCAGCAGTTTTCATATGTATGGCTTTGACACGTCTACAAGTGTCACATCTAGCCACATAGCGTGCAATTTCAATCTTCATTTTTGTCTACCAATAATGCTGTTTTAGATCATGATACATCTTAGTGCTTCCGGGCTGAATAAAATAGCGACTAAGATGTGCTTCATCTAGAATTTGCTGGCGGATTTCATCATTCTTAGGCACAACTATGCGGTTGTTAAACCATACAACACCTTGATCATCTCTTCTGAAGTAGTTGGCTTTTCCGGCCTCCATCTTCTCATGAATGTGTTTCATTCCCTCATCATTTCTTTGTGCATCAATTATTCTTTCTAGGAGGACTGACTCAAGCTTCAAGTGATTTGAAGTTCCATGCTGAATCATTCCCAGGTTCAACTTCTCCATTTCTTGGCATAACGTAATGTCAGAAGTCTTCATCGTCAGACAATGGCAGGAAGCCTTGCGACTTAACGCATCTGCCACTACATTATCCTTGCTTGGGTGATAATGAATTTCCATTTCATAATCTTTAATCAGCTCAAACCATCTCCTCTGCCTCATATTCAACTCTGACTGGGTAAAGATGTACTTCAAACTTTTATGATTTGTATAAATATGACAGATAATGACGCCATATTTTTAGGGCATGAACCACAACAGCTAATTCCAGGTCATGAGTTGGATAATGTTCCTCATGCCGACGCAACTGTCTTGAAGCATAAGCTATCACTCGGCCTTCTTTCATTAGAACACAGCCTAGGCCACTGCCTGATGCGTCACAATACACATCAAAGGGCTTTTCAATCTCCGGTTGAGCTAATACCGGAGCAGTGGTCAATAATACTTTCAGCTGCTCAAAAGCTTCACTACATCTTGAAGACCAATTAAATTTAGTATCATTCTTCAATAAACTTGTGATTGATTTCACAAGCTTGGAAAAATCTGGAATGAATCGACGGTAATAACCAGCCAGTCCAAGGAAACTTCGGACTTGATGTACAGTGGTTGGGGGTTTCCACTCCAAAATATCCTTGACTTTGCTGGGATCCACCGCAATCCCCTTGGCAGATAATATATGTCCCAGAAATTGGATCTCCTCCAGCCAGAACGCGCACTTACTGAACTTAGCATATAATTGGTGCTCCCTTAAGCGCGTTAATACGATCCGCAAATGCCGAGCATGCTCCTCTTCATTCTTGGAATATATCAAGATATCATCAATGAATACCACCACGAATTTATCCAACTTGGGCATGAATACCGAGTTCATAAGATATGTGAAGTGGGCAGGAGAATTTGTTAGTCCGAAAGACATAACCAAATATTTAAATAATCCATACCGCGTAGTGAATGCGGTCTTGGGTATATCTTCGGGTCGGATACAGATCTGATGATAACCCGACCTGAGGTCAATCTTGGAAAATACCCGGGCTCCGGTAAGTTGATCAAATAGAATGTCAATCTGGGGAAGATGGTACTTATTCTTGATTGTGACCTCATTAAGGGGTCTATAATCCACGCACATCCGAAGTGTTTGGTCCTTCTTATTGACAAAGATGACTGGACAACCCCAAGGTGATGAGCTTGGTCGGATGAATCCCTTTTCTAATAGATCTTGTAATTGGGTCTTGAGTTCTGCCAACTCATTCGGAGGCATTCGGTATGACCTTCTAGAAATAGGAGCCATACCGGGCTTCAACTCAATCACAAATTCTACATGTGACACCCCAGTGTCACTTAGGGTTTCTTCCTTAAGCTAACCCCAAACTATTATCACATATAAACCAAATGAAGGGATAAACATCAAAAATGAGAACAAAGATTTATAATGAGTCTTCTCAAACTCTCCTTAATCTTGTCATGAATCCTAAGGAAGGAAAACCCTCAAACCCTAATTAATCCTAAGTGAACCATTTAAGCATAAAGGGTAATTGGGAGAAAAACTTGGGAGAAAATACAAATTTTGGTAAAAACCAAATTACAAAGTTTTAGTTCACTAATTAACTAACAAAGCATAGTAAGGAATTTTGGCCATTTGAACTTCTCAAAATCCCCAAAACAGTCCCTAAACTAATGCACTTGGGGGAAATTCAGAAATCTGAATTTCAGCCCCTTTCCAAAGATCAATCGCGTTCTCTATTTTTCAAAACTCAAATCAAACAAGTCCAAATATCAAAGTGGCGCAAAATTCCCTTGAACACGCCGTGGAAAAGTTTGGAAACCTCTCTCACCGTTTGACACACCCTTGACATGGCTTTACCTTGGGACTCAACCTTGTGACACTGCCACCTTTGTGACATGACAACTCTCTGTACACTGCCCCAAACCGCTCGACTTCCACACACAAACGACAAAGCTCTGTCGGGGGAGCAAATCTTGCGCAGTGATCATGCCCAAATTCGCGAAGATCTTCAACCTATGAGCGCTTGAACTCGGGCAGAAGAAAAATCCACGTGTTCGATCGCTTCCCTGACCGGCCAAGCGCGGACTGGCCGCGGCAGCGCGCGCCCCGCACGTCTGTGCCTTGCCCTCGCCTATAAATGCCTCTAGAGGCCTTAGCTGTTGGCACTTGCACAGCTAGAGCCTCGCCCAAGCCAGAGATCACCGGAGCTCACCGTGAAAAGCAAGCACCACCGCCCGCCATCTCTGCACAAGCACGACCATTGTGGCCAGCCTTTTCTGTTGAACCCCAGCCTCGCCCTAGCCCCTGGATCGCTTCCCAGTGAAGCCGTGAAGCTTCTCCAAGCTTGAGCTGAGGCATTGCCTCACCGGAGATGCGGTTTCACCCTCGCCGGACTTCGGTCTTCCGCCGCCCCGCGTGGACCGAGTTAACCAGTAAGTTATTTTCCAATTCCTCGCACCTACGTCTTCCCTAGCATCCCGTGAAGCTCTCTGACCCGTTTAATTGACCTATCACGCCATTAGTAGGCCGGATTCCTCGCCACCGCCGAGCATCTCCGCCTGCGCACGTGGACCGGCCGACTCTGACCATCCCCGACGGTGACCCACACATTGCCGTGATCCTCGAGACCTCCCCTGCATCCTCGACCACCTCACCGGAGCAACCCCGCCGCCGGTAAGCCCCTTCGCCTCTTTCTTTCTCCGTGGCCACTTTTCCATTAGGGAGGGACCGCGGGTTCGATTTCCAGAAACCCTAGGGGGTTTTCTGCAGAGCCGTAGACTCAGATGAATAGTGCCCTAGGGAACTGTCTGTAATTCCTTTAAGATCTTTTGCCAGGGACCCCAGCGCAAAACTGATTTTCTTTAAACCATTTCTATTTAATCTTTTATTATTCAGCAGAAGACTTAGAAAATTCATAACTTGAGGAATATTTAACAAAAAATTGTCAAATCAATTTTGCTAGATTCAAAATATTATGGACTACCAATTAAAAATACTGAATCCTATGCTTTCTGTTTTAAATTTTTGAGTTTGAAATTAATTATAGAAACTGACCAAACCTTATTAAATTAAAGAAAATTAGTTATGCTTATGTGCTGAACCTAAGAAAATTTGTAGATGTTCAAACCCCATTTAAACACTGTTTAAAAATAGTGAGAACCCCAGTATTGAAAGTTTAAGTAGGATTATCCAATAAAAGCCATTTTTGCCTAAAACTTAAGAAAATCAAATAGGTATTAGAAAATAATGAATAGTAAATGCAATTATTTTTCCTAGTCTACTTAAGTAACAGAGAACCTAGGAAAAATAAAGAGATTTCTAGTCCAGAGCAGAATCAAAGTGAAATGTTTTATTTAGCATTATTCCAACTAGAAAACAATTATTAGAGTTATAAAAACAAATCCAAAAATGTTAATAAAAATATAGTGGACTTGTAACCACTAGAACCCCACTACAAAAATGATAACCACCCCAGGCCATAATTTTAAGTAGGGTAAACAAATTAAACTTGATATTGGGTTCTATTTCAAATAAATCATGAGCAACCCAAAAATAGTGCAATAATGGGCAAAAAAATTTATACTAGATCAATGATAAGATAAGACACGAGAGAAAAATGCAAAACCCAATTGAAGGCTGCAAAATAATATCCATTGCCAATACTTCATGAAAAAGGTCATTTAATCCAAATAATTCCTACCACCTTTCCCTTGAGCAAAAAGATGTCAAACTTCAGAATGATTGCTCTTGCACAAAGAAGAAGCTAGGAAAAATCAGAAATCTGTTGTTTAATATTTTTCAAATATAGTGGTAGTAGAAAGCACCCCTTTGGCTAGAAACTTTGGAAAATCATAATAAAATAACTGCTAAGTATTAATGGCTAGAAATTTGTGCAAAGTCATTTTATAACATCTAGATGCCAGCAAAAATATGTCTTAAGAAATAACTCTCTGTTAAAAAGCAGTCATAGTTCAAAACACCCCTCCTGCCCAAATATTTAATAATTTTTTCCAGAAAGAACTATTTAATTTTTAAACCCCACATTTTGAGACAGAGACTTATACACCAGTAAGAAGCCACTGCAATTTTTTCAGAATTTTTGAAAATTTATTAATATAACTTGTAGTTCAAACCCACCTTAAAAGCATAAAGGAAATAAGAAGAGATGAAAATAATAAACCTCGCTCCAATAAGTCTAACTAGAAATCTTATTAAACTCTCACTAAGACATTAAAAGGAAATCAGTTGAACACCAAAATAGACTTACCACTTAGTTTAAATAATATTGACCCTAATTTGCTAAGTATACCACAAGAATCTTTTGTAGCAAGATTAAACTCTACCTGATTTAAGTAGATTAGTCACCATCAAAGTTTAATTGCTAAATTACATATCATATCATGCATGTATCTTACTTATTGCATTCATTAGACTGCAATCTAGCTGACGGAGAGTACGTGCTCATTCCCGAGCAAGGAGCTATCCACGAGGAAGATCAGGGGCAAGCTTTTGAAACTGCCATTGAGGATCTCCCCGCAGCCCCAACTTTTGAAGGCAAGCCCCGGTTTATGCATAACCGTATTTATATATGCTATTTTATTATACTTAATGTTTGTAGGCTTGTAATGTGCACTTAAGTGTAGGAGTTGCTTGAAACCTGTAGTTGCATGAACTTAGAATTCCTTTTTGAGATGGATACTAGTATGCTAGGTTAGGTAGTTACTTTGCTAATTAGGATCTCGGTAGAAGTCGAGTGATTTTTCTAGCACTCGCGCGAGGTCAGGAATTGATTGTATTCATCTTGATAACGGGATCCATGATGGTCTATGGACTTGGATCCAGGGAGGATGCCTAGTCCATGAGACGGGAAAAAGGAATTAAGGATTAATGTGTGGATACCTAAGTCAAGCGTTTGAACGTACTAAACACATGTCGAGAAATATGGTAACTGGTAAACCTAGTACCTGAGTGAAGCCGGGCGCGGCTTTTCCCCTCACTTGTCCTGAGACTGGGTCTCCCATGCTAGCTATGGTGGGTACAAGTGCGGTCTCTGCACGGCGGCAGCCAGGGTCAGTGGAGCATTGTATGACAAGGCGGTGAGCCCTGGCCGCGAACAAGGAATCGATGGGGACGATTGACATGTGTGGGGACGGAGTGCCCTGACATGTCGTGTGTTTAAATTTACCTTGCGAGGATAAAACTCGATTCGAATCGTCTATTTCTCGCAGCTAATGAGACTGCTTGACCCCTTGTACTGACACGCCGAACTGATGACCGTGCCAGGCCGGCCCCTTAGCCCATCAGGTCATTTGGTTAAATCAGCATAAAATATTAAAAAGCGATACAAGAGGTGGGGTTCGAACCCATGCCCTAATAGAAGAAGGGCGGGAGAACTGCCCGTGTGTTTGGTTGACTATTGCTCGCATGCAGCTGAACCCGTGGGTCCATAAAGTGTTGTTTGTTTGGTTCTCTTCTTTACAGACGTAGGCTCGTTAGATGCAAATATTGGCTTCCGGCCAGGCCCACGCCATACGCTCGCGTCTCGCGTACGCGCGCGCCCAGGCTGGACGCAGTTGGCCGCTACATATAGCACGTAAAACGAGAATACATTTTCATTTGTTTTTTATTATATATTTTAATTAAAATATTTAATCACCTAACTAATTTTATATTTTCATGAACAAAACTAGGCCAACCATACTATATAATATTAGAGATTTATTTATGTACTCCTTCATAATGCACGTCTCAATACAAGCAACCAAACAAAGTCGGTGTCTAGTCTGCACAACATGTACAAACAACCAAACAAAATCGCTTGCATGGACTCATCCTGATTCTAACAATACTAGCTAGGCTCATGCCGGACTAGCTCGACTTCTACAGCAACCAAGCACATGGTGCATGAAGCCGTCTAACCAGTAGAATATCATGCTCATGTGTTTTTAATATTGAATACAAATTGTACATATGTATATACATTTTTTTTGTAAAATAAAAAATACAATCGTGCCGGGCCTGGCCAGTACTATGGGCCGAGGCTACGGCCCAAGCATGACACTACGCTCGTGTCGGGCTGGCCTAGGCACTATTAAATAGGTTGTGCCCCGGGCCGGCCCGCCAGATACGACTCATTTGGCTATCTATACCTCCACACGATAATGATTGTCATCGCCTCAGTTGCCGCCACCTTGTTCGCCATCCTGCTTCTTTTCTCTCTCCCCTCATGCCTCCGTCTCCTCGCCGCCCCGTTCTCGGCAGAAGGCATGGGAGCAGATGCCTCATCCCTGTATTCATCTGACACCAGTCCCGACATCGACCCACGCAGTGGCTATTACACATCCACGAGGACGTTTCACAGCATGCGCGCACCATCGTTTTCGCCGTCGTCGGACGTCCCATTCGTCTTCTGGCCTTCGCCCTGTTCTTCCTCCCCAACCTACTGCCCCCGCCCACGGTCGCAGCCGCGAGCCGACAGACACTCGTTGACGTGGGAACGCATGAGTCGGTCTTGCTCCTGGTCTTTTTCCGTGCGTGCTGCCGAGGAGGACATGGTGGCACCTGCCATGCTTAGGTTATATTGGCGATGAGGAGTCCAGGTCTGAGATATTGGACAACCAAGGCCTATAGCGCGGCAGCAGTCGGCATATGCTACGGAGATATTGGTGGTAGTGTTGTATCGCCTTGGTGGGTCCAGGGCTAAGAAGGCACTCGCATTCTCTCTCCCTTCTCGGACTGATGGCTGGTGCGGGTGCCTCTCGGTTTGGAGCTGCTCCGGCCGGGCTTCTTTCTTCGCTTGCGTGCTCTCTCCACGCTTAGGTTATCTTGGCGATGAGGAGTCCAGGTCTGAGATATTAGACAACCAAGGCCCATAGCACAGCAGCAATCGCCGTATGCTATGGAGTTTGGTGGTAGTGTTGTATCACCTCAGCGGGTCCAGGGCTAGGAAGGCACTCACATTCTCTCGCCCTTCTCGAACTGAAGACTAGTGCAGGTGCCTCTCAGTTTTGAGTTGTTTCGGCTGGGCTTCTTTCTCTGCTTGTGTGCTCTCTCCATATATGTATCTAGCGGTATACTATTTAGGTTGCCTCTAGATGCCTAGGTCTTCGTCGTGTCCTTCTCCGGCAACAAACAGGTATGTCCGCCTCTTCCCTTCCCTTCTTGCTCTACGAAATCTTGGAAGTGGGGGAGGCGAGGGATGGGGGTCCCTAATTTGCTGCCTATGGTACATGTTCGATGGCTTGGCATCGCCTGTCTACATGGCCTTTCTCTTACCACGATGTCGACTTGGTATGCTTCTATCACTTTTATGTACCTGTCAACCATCCTTCTGCCATTGCAAAATTATTGTGTTGTTCCTCTGTTGTTTTAGGTGTTAGTTTCTTATTTTGTTAAGGACTGAACATAATTTGGGTGTGTTAATACTTTATTTATTGTTTGTACATGGTTTTTGTTCTTCTGATGATGGCTCGTGGATCCTGTAAAATATGTGTTAGGATTTGGAGATCCATGCAGGCACTACCACAGGGTGCTCGTCCCTTGTGTTCTTGGCTCTTGCATGCATTAGGTCGTTTCTGAGACCATATTAGCGCAATTGACTCCATGGTGTTTGAGGTTGTCGAATTGGATGGAGCAGCAATGATTTGTCAAGATAACAGTAAAAGAAAAGATTATTTGTTGGTTTAAACATTAGTAATTGCTACGAATTGCCATAATTTGTATGCAGTGCATCCAATTTTATTGATATCTGATTTTAGCAACCACTCCATATTTTGATCTATATTTTTTATAAGTTTGAGTTCATGTGACTTATTTTAGAAACTTGACCTCACAAACTTCCTCTTATTTGGTCTTTGTATTGTGGAATTATGTTATTCTATAATCTATGTTCGTGCAGTCAGTCGTTGTGAACTCTCTTCTAATCGCAACGCATGCAGTAAACAATAACATAAGTTAGTCAAATAAAAAATATTATGCGGAGAGTGGAGACAATCAATAAAAAATTTTGAGATCTTTTTGGTGGATAGTTTACGTGGGTATTGTTGTGAGCCGTCGCAACGCACGAGCAACCGACTAGTATATTTTAAGTATGGCTTTAACTTTTTTAGCTTATTGTTGTTTTTAATAAGACGAGCCAGTAAATTTGATGAAAAAGTCAAAATAAATTATAAATTAAAACGGATGGAGTAAAAATAACTTTATTTGTTGTAAGCGATATCGTCCAACACAAATTGTTACCCCTCCTACCAATGCTAAGAAATTATTTCGACCTCCTCTCTGTTTCTACCATCCATTAAAAAGGCTGTGAATATCTTCAAGAGGTTTGAGCCCTAAAACAAAAGTAAAAGAAATTAGCAAGCATGCAATAAAAAAGGTCTCATGTATAGTTCATTCTTACAACAACAAAAACCACATGTTTGCTTTCATTCTAGCTAGTTTCTTCTTTCTAAGTTATCTTTTGCAAGAATAACATCATGTTTACAAACCCAAAGAAAATTACAATTTTTAGTACTATCTTTAACAGCCAAATCTCCTTGGACACATGTAACCTTGTGTTGATAAAGTGTACACTGAATTTATCGTGGATGAGCCACCGGAGAGTTAGTTTGCCTAGAATTCTTCTATAACCTGGTGCAAATTTTAAACAGTTAGATATCTTCTCGTTTGAAGTAGCACTATGTCCATTTAGCAAAAAAGACGAAACATAAAGCGAATAAAGCTATGGAGCCGTTCCACGACATACACGAGAATACGACGTGAGTGAATGAACCCTAACCGATGTTAACCAGGCAAATAGCACTGAATGGCGGCATATGCTATGGAGTTTAGTGGTAGTGTTTTATCGCCTCAGCGGGTCCAAGGCTGGGAAGGAACTCACATTCTCTCGGCCTTCTCGAACTAATGACTAGTGCAGGTGCCTCTCAGTTTGGAGTTGCTCCGGCTGGCCTTCTTTCTCCGCTTGTGTGCTCTCTCCCTATATGTATCTAGCGGTATACTACTTATGTTGACTCCAGATGCCTAGGTCTTCGTCGTGTCCTTCTCCGGCAACAAATAGGTATGTCCGCCTCTTCCCTTCCCTTCCTGCTCTACGTAACCTTGGAAGTGGGGGAGGCGAGGGATGGGGGTCCCTAGTTTGCTGCCTATGGTACCTGTTCGATGGCTCGTTATCGCCTGTCTACAAGGCTTTTCCCTTACCATGATGTCGACTTGGTATGCTTCTATCACTTTTATGTACCTGTCACCCATCCTTCTGTCATTGCAAAATTATTGTGTTGTTCCTCTGTTGTTTTAGGTGTTAGTTTTTTGTTGTGTTAAGGACTGAACATAATTTGGGTGTGTTAATACGTTATTTATTGTCTGTACGTGGTTTTTGTTCTTCTGATGATGGCTCATGGATCTTGTAAAATATGTGTTAGGATTTGGAGATCCATGCAGGCACTACCATAGGGTGCTCGTCCCTTGTGTTCTTGGCTATTGCATGCATTAGGTCGTTTCTGAGACCATATTGGCACAATGGACTCCATGGTGTTTGAGGTTGTTGAATTAGATGGAGCAGTAATGATTTGTCACGCTAACAGTAAAAGAAAATATTATTTGTTGGTTTAAACATTAGTAATTGCTACAAAGATCATAATTTGTATGGAGTGCATCCAGTTTTATTGATGTCTGATTTTAGCAACCACTCCATATTTTGATCTATATTTTTTATAAGTTTGAGTTCATGTGACTTATTTTAGAAACTTGACCTCACAAACTTCCTCTTATTTGGTCTCTGTATTGTGGAATTATGTTATTCTATAATCTATGTTCGTGCAGTCAGTCGTTGTGAACTCTCTTCTAATTGCAACGCATGGAGTAAAAAATAACATCAGTTAGTCCAATAAAAAATATTATGCAGAGAGTGGAGACAATCAATAAAAAATTTGAGATCTTTTTGGTGGATAGTTTACGTGGGTATTGTTGTTAGCCGTCGCAACGCACGAGCAACCGACTAGTATATTTTAAGTATGGCTTTAACTTTTTTAGCTTGTTTATGTTTTTAATAAGACGAGCCAGTAAATTTGATGAAAAAGTCAAATAAATTATAAATTAAAATGGATGGAGTAAAAATAACTTTATTTGTTGTAAGCAATATCGTCCAACACAAATTCTTACCCCTCCCACCAATGCTAAGAAATTATTTCGACCTCCTCTCTGTTTCTACCATCCATTAAAAAGGCTGTGAATATCTCCAAGAGGTTTGAGCCCTAAAACAAAATTAAAAGAAATTAGCAAGCATGCAATAAAAAAGGTCTCATGTATATCTCATTCTTACAACAACAAAAACCACATGTTTGCTTTCATTCTAGCTAGTTTCTTCTTTCTAAGTTATCTTTTGCAAGAATAACATCATGTTTACAAACCCCAAGAAAATTACAATTTTTAGTACTATCTTTAAGAGCCAAATCTCCTTGGACACATGTAACCTTGTGTTGATAAGGTAACGTGTACACTAAATTTATCATGGATGAGCCACCGGAGAGTTAGTTCGCCTAGAATTCTTCTATAACCTGGTGCAAATTTTAAACAGTTAGATATCTTCTCGTTTGAACCAGGACCATGTCCATTTAGCAAAAAAGACGAAACGTAAAGCGAATAAAGCTATGGAGCCGGTCCACAACATACACGAGAATACGATGTGAGTGAATGAACCCTGACCGATGTTAATCAGGCAAATAGCACTAAATGGCGGCATATGCTACGGAGTTTGGTGGTAGTGTTGTATCGACTCAGCAGGTCCAGGGCTGGCAAGGCACTCGCATTCTCTTGCCCTTCTCGAACTGACGACTAGTCCAGGTGCCTCTTAGTTTGGAGCTGCTCCGGCTGGGCTTCTTTCTCCGCTTGTGTGCTCTCTCCCTATATGTATCTAGAGGTATACTACTTATGTTGCCTCCAGATGCCTAGATCTTTGTCATGTCCTTCTCCGGCAACAAACAGGTATGTCCGCCTCTTCCCTTCCCTTCCTGCTCTACGAAACCTTGGAAGTGGGAGGCGAGGGATGGGGGTCCCTAATTTGCTGCATATGGTACCTGTTCGATGGCTTTGCATCGCCTGTCTACAAGGCTTTTCCCTTACCACGATGTCGACTCGGTATGCTTCTATCACTTTTATGTACCTGTCACCCATCCTTCTGTCATTGTGAAAGGGAAATGTGCCCTTGGGCCATTTCTAAGTATTTTGGTGATTGAGTGCCAACACAAGTGCTTAAGTGTTAATCTATGCCATGTGATGAACTAAGTGCAAATCAAGATCAAAGGTGTGTTTCTAAACTTAGTACATTGTTTTAAGAGCTAATGTATTGTGTCTAAGTGTTGGAAACAGGAAAAATCACTTTGGAAAAGAGATAGCTTTCTTCAGCCAAAGTCTGCTCAGTCTAGGTGCACCGGACTGTCCGGTGGTGCACCGGACAGTGTCTGGTGTGCCAGGCTGGCGACTGTCAAATGGCTGCTCTCGGGAGGCGATCAACGGCGTACGGCTATAAATCACCGGACTGTCCGGTGGTGCACCGGACTGTTCAGTGAGCCGTTTACAGGCGAAGTCGTCGCTCTCGGGAAGCAATTAACGGCGTACGGCTATAATTCACCGGACTGTCCGGTGGAGCACCGGACTGTCCGGTGAGCCAACGGTCGGCCGCGCGATCCACGCGGGACACGTGGCCAAGCCAACGACTAGAAGGGAGCACCGAACAGTGTCCGATGCGCCAACGACTCTGGATGTGCAACGGTCGGCTTCGCCAAATCAGAAAAGAAATCCGCACCGGACAGTGTCCGGTGGTGCACCGGACTGTCCGGTGCGCCAGGCGACTAAAGGCAAGAATTGCCTTCCTGGAATGCTCTCAACGGCTCCTAGCTGCCTTGGGGCTATAAAAGAGACCCCTAGGCGCATGGAGGAGAACACCAAGCAACCTTTGAGCATTGTTGATCACTCACACTTCATTCTTGCGCACTTGTTCGACATTCTTAGTGATTTGAGCTCCATTCTAGTGAGAACCTCGTGATATTCTTTTGAGCTCAAGTCTGGGTCTTGTGTGTGCGTATTTGCTGTGATTTTTGTGTCTTGTGTGCGTTGCTCATCCCTCCCTTACTCCGTGCTTCTTTGTGAACATCTTTGTAAGGGCGAGAGACTCCAAGTTGTGGAGATTCCTCGCGAGCGAAATATAGTAAAGCAAAGCGAAACACCGTGGTATTCAAGTGGGTCTTTGGACCGCTTGAGAGGGGTTGATTGCAACCCTCGTCCGTTGGGACGCCACAATGTGGAGTAGGCAAGCGTTGGACTTGGCCGAACCACGGGATAAACCACTATGCCATCTCTGTGTTGATCTTCTTGTGGTTATTGTGTTTTGCTAAGACTCTTCTCTAGCCACTTGGCATTATTGCGCTAACTCCTAATCAAGTTTTGTGGCATTAAGTGTTAAGTTTTACAGGATCACCTATTCACCCCCCCTCTAGGTGCTCTCAATTGGTATCAGAGCCGTTCTCTTCAAGAAAGGGACTAATCGCCCGAAGAGATGGATCCTAAGGGGAAGGGAATTGTGATCAATGATAAGGAGAAGGAGTCCTTCGTCAACGAGCCAAAGGATGACAAGCCTACCGACTCGGGCTCGGGCTACAAACGAAAGGATGGGAAGAAGAAGAAGACAAGGCGCATTAAGGAGATCGTCTACTATGACGACAGCGACGAGTCCTCTTCTTCCCAAAAGGACGACGACAATGACTACGAGAAAAGGAAGACGGTTAATTCAAACTTCTCTTTTGATTATTCTCGTATTCCGCATAATTAAAATACACATTTGCTTTCCATTCCTCTTGGCAAACCTCCACACTTTGATGGGGAGGACTACGGATTTTGGAGTCACAAAATGCGTAGTCACTTGTTCTCTCTCCATCCAAGCATATGGGAGATTGTAGAGAGTGGAATGAAATTTGATAGCTCGGATAGCCCCATGTTTATAAATGAACAAATCTATAGAAATGCACAAGCTACTACTGTCCTCTTAGCATCTTTGTGTAGGGAGGAGTACAATAAGGTGAGCGGCTTGGACAATGCCAAGCAGATCTGGGACACCCTCAAGATCTCACATGAGGGGAACGACGTCACCATGCTCACCAAGATGGAGTTGGTGGAGGACGAGCTTGGAAGATTTGCAATGATCAGGGGCGAGGAGCCAACTCAAACGTACAACCGACTCAAGACCCTCATCAACAAAATAAGGATCTATGGAAGCACGCGATGGACGGACCATGACGTCGTCCGCCTAATGCTAAGGTCCTTTACCGTCCTTGATCCACATCTTGTGAACAATATTCGTGAGAATCCTAGGTACACCAAGATGACGCTCAAGGAGGTACTTGGAAAGTTCGTAAGCGGGCGGATGATGATCAAGGAGGCTAGATACGTTGACGATGCGTTGAATGGACCAATCCAAGAGCCTCAAACCATTGCCCTCAAAGCAACGAGGAACAAGGAAGCGCTACCTAGCAAGGTGGCGCAAGTGGAGGTGGCCGGGTGTTGGGGCGAAGGCAAAGGCGCCACCCTACGCTCGAAGCCTTCGCTGCTGCAGCTGGACTGACAGAAACAAAACAGGCGGGGACACCCTTCGCTTCTTCCGCTCCAGGCTATCGCTGGCGACGAAGGGCATCCCACGGCGCGGCCTCGCCCAGCTCGGAGGCCCACGTGCAATCCGGCCCGTCGTTACGGGCCCCGCTTGGCCGCCCTGTGTTACGGGCCTATGTTGTAAAAGCATTCCTGTAATTACGGTCTGTAACCCCGCTTTATGGGAATATTCTTGGGATAACCTAGGTACCTGAGGGCACATGCGTCCTTAGCCCGAGGAGCTGCGCGCTCAGGTACCTATAAATACCCCTATACAGTGCCCGTGAGAGGCCAGATTAACAGAGCTTTTGCCATCACACGCGAGTGCCCTGTTGTCATCACTGTTCACCCTTGTTGGATCCCCTTGCAGCTGAGAGCAAGTTCCAACATTTGGCGCCACCGTTCGTGCTACGAGAAAACCACCCGCGATGGCACCCAAGAGAGCTAACCCGAAGGCTGACGAGGCTGCGAAGGCAGCACTGCTCGCCGCAAGAAAGGGCAAGGCCCTCGCCCTCACCCAATCCACCCACCAAGAGGCCACTGAAGACGATACCCTCCGCACCTGCGACCCTGAGGGACAACCGCAGCCACCCTGAGGCTTCGCACCACCAGAGGGCGCGGACCTCGCCGAGGACGGTGAGGTCCTCGGCGTCTCGGCAGAAGAACAGCTACAGCTGCGCGCCCTGCGCCTCAAGACCCGCAATCTCTAGAGGCAGAAGGAGATACTGGAGGCCAAGCGCCAACGCGTGTCCGCACTAGCCAAAGTGCGGCAAATGATACGCGACGAAGAGCACAAGGCCCAGGAACTCGAGCGGGAGATTGCGCTGATGCAGCGCGAAGGCCACCTCGGCCTGCAGCACGAGTCACCCCTCCAGCAGCGCGCACACAACGAAGACACACGCGAAGGCCACCCGGCCTGCAGCACGGGCCACCCCTGCAACACCGCGCGCAGCCGGAGGACCCGCGTTTCCCTCAACGCGACCACACCTTCCCGCACGCCGCGCCATTCCAAGGGGTCAACTATCTCGATGAGCGAAGTCCCCTGGCGCCTCACCTGCAAGTGACGCCGTGGCCAGCTAACTTCCGGGCAGGGACCTATCCCAAGTACAACGGCAGCACCGACCCGGCTCAATACATAATGAGTTACCAGGTCGCCGTTGCATCGTCCGGGGGGGACGACGCCACAATGGCGAAGTCTTTCATCATCGCCCTCGAGGGCCCCGCACTCACCTGGTTCACCAAGTTGCCTCCGCTGTCCATTGATTCCTGGAGAAGTCTCCGGGACAAGTTCCTGCTCAACTTCCAAGGGTACCGCCCAGACACCTACGCCCTGGCCGAACTTTCGCTCTGCAAGCAGCTAGAAAAGGAGACCCTAAGGGAGTATTACCGCAAATTCCTGACACTCAAGTCACAGCTACCCTCAGTCGATGACCAGATTGCCATCCACTATGCTATCAGTGGTCTTCGCGCCGGCGTCCTTTACAGCCACTGCATCAGAGATCCGCCAAAGAACCTCCAAGAGTTATATCAGCTGTTTGAAAAGTACGCCAGATCCGAAGAGCTCCACCAGCGCAAGATTGAGTCCCAGAGGAAGCCAAAAGATGCTCCACAGTCCAGCCGCACGTGGACAAGGACTCCGCAGCCAGACTCCGGCCGAGACGGCCGCAATCAGCAGCAGGTGCACAACATCGCCAACCAGCACCCCGCTGCCGACCCTCCTCGTCGCCAGGACTATCCCCCCAGGGCCGCGGAAACGGCACTCGTGGCAGGGGCCGAGGGCGTGCGCAGCCGCCGCGCCGATTCTACTGCCTCTTCCATGGCGAAGACTGCGCCCACCACACCAAAGACTTGCCCCGAAACGAAGGCTACCAGAGACAGAATGGCACGGGCGCAGCCAGCCGACAACCCCAGAATTGTCGCGCACAATTACCAGCAACCCCCTCCGCCATATATCCACGCTCCTGCCCCGCATCCACCGCCCCACGCTTACCAACACCATCAGGAAGTACAAATCGTACCTCCTCCACCCCCACCACCACACCAGCAACACCAAAACATCCCCCATGCCCCAAAGCAGGAAGACTTCGCCGATCAACCATATCGCGGAGTCATCCACATGATAACTGGGGGGTCCAGCACCGACTTCGACACCAAGCGGCAGAAGCGGGACCACTACCGCAGCATCAACCATGTCGCCGTCACGGGCCCAGTCGTGCAGACAAAGTGGTCCCACATACTGCTAACCTTCGACGCACGGGACGTCGACTTGCGCAGCACCCCCCACTGCGATGCCATGGTTATCAATTGCAGCGTGGCAGGCTGGGACCTGCACAAGGTCCTCGTTGACAACGGCAGCCAGGCGGACATCATCTTCCTCCACGCCTTCGATCGCATGGGCATAAGCCACAGCGTGCTTAAGCCTTCGGACAACCCATTGTATGGCTTCGGCGGCAAAGGCACCTTCCCCGTCGGCAAAATAGAGCTGCCTCTCTCCTTCGGTGTAGCACCCAATGCCCGAAGCGAGCAAATAACCTTTGACATTGTGGATATGGTATACCCTTACAATGCCATCATGGGCCGGGGCTCCATCAATAAGTTCGAAGCAGCCATTCACGGACTGTACCTATGTATGAAGATACCAGGTCCGTTAGGCGTTATCACAGTCTTCGGCAATCAACAGACTGCGTGTAACATAGAGCGGGACTTCGTGCCCGGTCAAAGAAACGTGCACTGCCTCACGGCCCAACGCGAAGCCCCCGCGCCTGCCAGCCCAACCAATAAGCAACATGACAAGGCGCAGCTGCAGAGCCACGACGGGACCAAGACTGTCCCCCTCGACCAGGCCACGCCCAGGCAGACAGTCATTATCAGCGAAGACCTTACTTCGCATGAAGAAGAAAAGCTCCTCTGCTGCCTGTCCAAGAACAAAGATGTCTTCGCCTGGTCGGCCCTCGATCTGGTCGGGGTCAGCCGTTCAATAATTGAGCATAGTCTGGGAATCGACCCATCGGTACGGCCAAAAAAGCAGCGGCTTCGCAAGATGTCCGACGAAAAGACGGAGGCCGCCAAGGCAGAGGTGCACCGCCTCCTAGAGGCCAAATTCATCGAGCCGGTGGCTTACCCCACATGGCTCTCCAATGTCGTAATGGTGTAGAAAAAGAGCGGGAAGTGGCGAATGTGCATCGACTTCACCAGTCTCAATAAAGCCTGCCCAAAGGACAATTTCCCGTTGCCACGGATCGACAAAATAGTCGATAGCGCGGCCGGATGCGAGGTCATGTCCCTCCTCGATTGCTTCTCCGGTTACCACCAGATATACATGAAGGAAGAAGACAAGGCTAGCACCAGCTTCATAACACCCTTCGGCACATATTGCTTCATCAGAATGCCGGAGGGACTCAAGAACGCCGGGTCCACCTTCTCCAGGCTTACCAAAACAGTGCTCGAGGGGCAGGTTGGCAGAAACATATTCACATATGTAGACGACATTGTCGTCGCCAGCATGAGCAAGGAGGACCACCTCGCCGACCTCGCCGAAACATTCGCGAACATGCGGGACGCACAACTCCGCCTAAACCCGGAAAAGTGTGTCTTCGGCGTTCGCCAGGGCAAAATATTGGGCTACCTGGTATCACACCGCGGCATCGAGGCCAAACCAACCAAGATTCAGGCTATCTTGGACATGACGCCAGTCCGTCAGGGACGTCCAGCGCCTGACAGGCAGATTAGCCGCTCTCAACAGATTCATATCCAGGTCCGCCGAGCGAAGTCTCCCCTTCCTCAAGACACTCCGTGGTGCAAAAGACTTCGCCTGGGGACCAGAGCAGGCGGCGGCCTTCGCCTCATTAAAGCAGTACCTGACAGAGTTGGCCGTCCTTACCAGCCCCGACCCCTCGCTCCCCTTGCTGCTCTACGTCGCGGCTTCGCCACATGCGGTCAGCGCGGCACTAGTGCAGGAGCAGACTGTCGAGGGCGTGGTCCGGCAGTGCCCAGTGTATTATGTCTCTGAAGTGCTGACACCGTCCAAGTGCAACATGACAGAGCTGGAGAAGATTGCCTACGCAGTCGTCATGTCGTCGCGCAAACTGCGCCATTACTTCGAGGCATTCAAGGTCCGAGTCACCTCAAACAGGGGGCTCGGCGAATTATTCAGGAACCCGGAGGCGTCGGTGAGGATTGCCAAGTGGGCGGCCGAACTCTCCGGCTACCACATCTGCTTCGAGCCCAGGACAACTATCAAGTCTCAAGTCCTGGCAGACTTCGTCGTCGACTGGACTGGGCCAACAACACAGCCAGATCCGTCCACAGAGAAGACTTGGACGATCCATTGCGACGGCGCATGGTGCCATGCGGGGCAGGCGTCGCTGCAGTCATAACCTCACCAGTCGGGGTCAAGCACAGATATGCAGCACGACTCAGCTTCAATCTGGAATCCGACAGATGCACAAATAATATAGCAGAATACGAAGCAGTCATCCTCGGGCTCCGCAAGCTAAGGGCCCTCGGAGTCACCACCTGCATCATCAAAACAGACTCCAAGGTAGTTGCCGGCCAAGTCGAGAAAGACTATGCAGCCAAGGACCCCGCACTCATGCAGTACCTCGCGGCCATCCGAAGTCTCGAGAGGCAGTTCAAGGGGTTCACCTTGCAACATGTGGATCGGGCCAAGAATGAGGAGGCCGACGCATTGGCCAAGGCCGCGGCCAGGGGCGAAACTCTGCCCTCCGATGTGTTCTTCCATGTCATCGGCACGCCAGCAGTCCGGAGCCCCGAAGGGCTCCAAATAACAAATGACAGCGAGGGCCACCGCACAGTCAACCTCATCATGACCGAAGACTGGCGGGCACCCATAACCCTGTTCCTGCAGGGGTATTATCATCCAGCCGACATCAGTGAGGCCAAGCGTCTCAGACATCGAAGCCGAGACTTCGCTCTGATTGAAGGCCAACTCTACAAAAAAGGGGTCAGTCAGCCAATGCTTAAGTGCGTCACCGAGGCCGAAGGCATGCAGATTCTACGTGAAGTCCACAGTGGCACGTGCGGCTCACACGCGGGGCCGAGGGCCCTAGCTGCTAAGGTGATCCGCCAGGGCTTTTACTGGCCCGCAATGATCTGCGCCGCAAATCAGGTCACTCGGTCCTGCGAAGCCTGCCAGAAGTTTTCCCCTCGGTCAGGCGGCCCTTCGCAGTATACAAAGCTGATCGCCCATACATGGCCTCTCCAGCGCTGGGGTCTCGACATTGTCGGACCCCTGCCCACCGCTCAGGGGAACCTTAAGTTTGCCTTCGTCGCGGTCGAGTACTTCACCAAATGGATCGAGGCACGGGCTGTTTCTACAATAACATCAAAGACTGCCCAAAAATTCTTCTGGCAGAACATCGTTTGCCGCTTCGGAGTACCGTCCGAACTAACAGTCGACAACGGCAAGCAGTTTGATAACCAAGACTTCAAGGATTTTTGTTTCTCCATTGGCACCAAGCTTGCCTTCGCCTCAGTCTATCATCCGCAGTCCAACGGGGTCGTGGAGCGCGCCAACGGGAAAATCTTCACAGCTATCAAAAAAATGCTCCTTGACGAAAAAAAGGGCAGATGGGCCGATTTCTTACCTGAGGCAGTCTGGGCATTAAACACGACTGAGTGCAGGGCGACCGGGTTCACTCCCTTCCGTCTTCTATACGGATCGGAGGCCATGACCCCGCAAGAAATAAAGCACGGGTCCCCGCGAACAGTTCCGTCAGCCGTCCCTGATGTGGACGAGCCAACTTCAAAGGATCTCATCGACGGAGACCGTGTCTTCGCCCTACAGGCCCTGAACAAGTATCAAGCCCAGACCAAAGCATGGCGCGACCACTCAGTCACCCGAGGGAGTTCAGCGAGGGGGACCTCGTACTCATTCGAACAGCTCGGACGGAGTCCAAGGGCAAGCTGGAGCCCAGGTGGGAGGGCCCTTTCATCGTCAAGACAAAAGCTTCCCCCAACGCTTACAGGCTCACAACGCCAAACGGCGAGGACCTGGAGCACTCCTGGAACATCGACAACCTCCGCAAATTTTTTGTTTGATTCCTCAGGGCTGTCTTTGCCCTTGTAATTCGCAAAAACAATCTTGCACCGGCCCGCACTCTTTTCCTCCCGGGGGTGAGGTTTTTAACGAGGCGGAGCCATGTAATATATGCATGAAAAATCCCTCGCAAAGACATGCGTCGAAAAAGACCGCGATGACGGTCTTCGACATTCGACCACCACGAGGTCACCGCGAGGCTAAGCGCTAGCTACCCTCGCGTGCGACAAATCCGCGCAGAAGTCGCCTAAGGGTGCAGCCGGATTAGCACAACAAGTGCGCAAAAAAAATCTAAGTCTATCGCGAAGACTATCCGCGCAGAAGTCGCCTAAGGGTGCAGCCGGATTAGCACAACAAGTGCCAAAAAAAATCTAAGTCTATCGCGAAGACTATCCGCGCAGAAGTCGCCTAAGGGTGCAGCCGGATTAGCACAACAAGTGCGCAAAAAAAAATCTAAGTCTATCGCGAAGACTATCCGCGCAGAAGTCGCCTAAGGGTGCAGCCGGATTAGCACAACAAGTGCCGAAAAAAATCTAAGTCTATCGCGAAGACTATCCGCGCAGAAGTCGCCTAAGGGTGCAGCCGGATTAGCACAACAAGTGCGCAAAAAAATCTAAGTCTGTCGCGAAGACTATCCGCGCAGAAGTCGCCTAAGGGTGCAGCCGGATTAGCACAACAAGTGCGCAAAAAAAAATCTAAGTCTGTCGCAAAGACTACCCGCGCAGAAGTCGCCTAACGGTGCAGCCGGGTTAGCACAACAAGTGCGAAAAAACCGAAGACTATCCGCGCAGAAGTCGCCTGACGGTGCAGCCGGGTTAGCACAACAAGTGCGGAAAAACCGAAGACTATCTGTGCAGAAGACACCCAAGGGTACAACCGGACTAGCTCAACAAAGGCTGAAACGACAACATCAAACCATCCATGCCAAGACCAACTATAATCACGCCAACACAGTGCAACAAAACAAACTAGACAAAGTACACAACGCCTTCGCACACACATATGCACGCGAGGGCACACAATTTCATCATACAAGCCTCTACATATACAAGCGAGGGCACCACACTCTACATCGGCTCAACCTTAGGAATAATTCCCATCTCCTTATAATTAAATAACATTATCCTGAGCTCCTCACCCGCAAAAAGACTTCGCAGTTCCCCTTCACCTATATTCTCGGCGGTCGGCAAAGACAGCAGTTCCTGCCGACCAGCCCCACTTACGCGAAGCCGAGCCCCCTCCGCCCCACTAACCATACGTTTCGCAACTGCCCTTCGCCGCCGTCGCCCGGTGCAAGGACCTGGCACATATCCTGCATCCGCGGCGTGCGGCGAGGCCTCCGTCGCAGCCACATCCAAGGCCGCGAAGTAGTCCAAGTCCTCCGACGACTCCGTCCACTCAATTGAGCTCCTAGAGTCAGCACAATCAAAAAACTCAGATGAAGAACCACCACATTCATTACCATCTTCCGCGGTCGTAGCCGCCAAAAATTTAGTAGTAGCGGTTGCGTGCGCAGGCCCAAAATCTTGAACCTGCGCAGCAACCAAAATTCAGTAACATGTACAAACTTCCCCAACCCTCTACACCTACTACGCCACCTGCGACGGCCCTGACGTTGCGGGAGCCTCCGCTGTTGGCTCTGCCGCTGCTTCCGCTGTTATCTCCGCCGCTACCGCTGCGGGATCCTCAGCACTCGGCGCGGCAGCTGCAGATGCATCAAGCGCGCCTTCGGCGACCTCTGGGGGCAGGCCTTCGCCGGCCGCAGCGGATGCGGCCGGGGTCGGCGCCAGGGCGACCTCGGACACAGCCTCCGCCGGGGCCGACTCTGGGTCAGCCAACATGCTGTTCAGCGCCCCGAAGTCGTCGACCCTCCCGCCACGCGCCGCCTAAGTCAAAACACACAAAATTCATCAAACACGCACACAGCCCACGTCCAACAAATACCAAACAAGCAAAAACGTTACCTGAGCCCTCGCCGTCTCGGCGCGCTCCCTGACCACCTCGCCCACGTATGGACCCCACAGCCGGTCGAAGATAGCCCCGGCAGAATCCTTCACTACGGGGTCCTCGACCTTGAAGATATCTCGCTCAAAGTCCTCTTCGACTTGGTCGAAGACCTCGAAGTGCCGGCACCCTTCGCGGGAGAGCGCGTTCATCGCCCCCTCGCAGGTGACCAGGGAGGCATACGCCATGAACCCCTCCACGACGGTGGGGAGCGCCTGCAGCTCCTCCTGCACCCACTCCAGGCACCAAAGTCCGGGCTCTCGGTCCGGTACTTCGAATTCACCGGTCCCCGCGCCCAGGCCTCGGTATGTATCTACGAGCAGTTGGCGCGTCCGCTCTGCCTCCGCTCGTGCCGCGGCCTCGGCCCCCTTCACGCGGCTCTCCAGGGCGGTGAGCAGCTCCTGCAACTGCTTGGCGCGCTCCCTGGCAAGACTGCCCTCCGCCCGCGCCAGGTTGGCCTCCGCCTGCGCAGCCTGCGCCTTGACAAGGGCTTCGTTGGTCTCCCTCCTTTCCCCCGCCAGCTGGCGACGGAGGGCGGCCTTCTCGTCCTCCAGTGTGCCCACCTTCTCCGCCAACTTGCGGCACTTGCTGTCGGTGGCCGATTTTTCGCGGACGGCGTCAGCGTGTTGCGTCCGAAGCCTTTCGAATTCGGCAGCCACGGCTGCCGTGAGGGCCCCCGACGCAGTGCGGCTAGCGAAGTCAGCCACCTGCAGAACAATCGTAAGACTGCGGTCTAAAAAAGGGGGGGACGAGGTCCAACTCAGCGGACCTGACGTAGCGCCTCCGTCGCCTCCGCCAGCCGGCGGGACGCAGCGCCCGCCTCATCCATGACAACCGCGAGGGCCGACGCCTCGCCACCGGCGCTAAGAGCCCCGCCCTTCGCCTTCGGCGCTGCGGCAGCCGTCGTGGTCGCCGCGCCAGGCGCAACCACAGCAAGTTGGCCTTCGCCCAACCCTGCAGCGTACCAATGAACCGATCAAAAAAAAAGCCAACGACCTACCACCGAGATAGTCGTCCACGCTAATATCGGTGACGAAGTCGGCGACGCGTTTGCCCGCCAACGGCAACGCTCGGGCCGCCCTCGCGACCTCCGCCACTCCGCTGGACGGCGGCACCGCCTTCGCCGGCTTCGAGCCTTCGGCGCCTGCCGTTGCCTCCGGCGCCTTGCTAGATGCAGGGATGCTCGACTTCGCCGCCAGCGGCGGCCGGCCTCCGCCGGAGGCCGCAGCCTTCGCAGTCCCCCGCTGCTTGTTCGGCCTGGCTTCAACGAGCCTGATAGCCGCCTGGCGCTTTTGCGCAGCTCCTTGGCGATCCTTGTCCATCACTGCTGACACAACAGTAGCAATATTCCGCCCGTAAGGAAAAACCCTCCATTCACAAACCATGCGAGATGTAAAAAAGTCCTCGCCAGCCGCGCGGGGGACAGGAACATTCCTAGGCCAACAACCCCCGGTAACCCTCAGCATCCGAGCCGAAGACTCCCGGAGCTCGGGCGAAGACATCCTTTCCCCCGGGGCCGCGCACGTCTTCGTCAACTCTCTAGCAAAACGATCAGAAACCCCAAGTCCTCCCATAGCAGTACCTAATTTTCTCTTTTTAGAGGACGGGGCGGCCGCCGGCACAGGGTCGTCTCCGGTCTCCACCGCCGGTCTCTTCCCACGGCGGTCCACATCGTCTTGTACAGGGTAGCCGTCATACGGCAATTGATTTAATTCAAAAACCCTGTTCAAGCGGTCATTCGACCCGCGAATATCCCAACTGCGCTGGCCCTCTGTCCTCGGCACGTAGCGTCCAACAAGCCGCACCGCCCCATCCTCCGCCTCACGCACAACGGCGGCCGGATCGCGACTTTGCAGATTCAGGGCGAAGGCGGGACTCCGCACCACCCTTCCACCATGAAAAGGCATCTGGCAAGGGAATACTTCGCCCAACGCCCAGCCACGCGCCAATGGCGACACCCCGTACGCCACAAACTCTTCAACCAAGTCGCGCCCACTGCTCAGGCTGGCGGCGCACCGAAGAGCCCCTTTGTCCTCATCCTCCTCCGCCACTTCAAAGGGCGGATACGCCGAGTAAAAATGAGAACACATCGCGGACACGGGGAGTCCCTCATGGCCTTCGACGGAACCCTCAGCGACGTAAAACCAAAATTCATTCCAGTTGCCCCACTTGTTGCGGGCGCAAGGAACCAACTCGACAACCTGCATCGTGGTTTTGCCGGTCTTCGGCGTGAATGTGCAAGATCCAAACTGAGCGACTTCGCCTCCAATCATCCTCTTCTGCCAATGCAAACAATAATACTTCGCAAAAACTTCCACCGATGGCTGTCCGCCGTACGAAGTCGTCGCCCAGACAAACTTCGACAGTGCCACTATGGCATTCGGTGTCAGCTGGTGTATTTGAACGTTGAACCTGCGCAGGACTTCGCCAACAAACCGGTGCGCAGGCAAGCGGAGCCCGGCGGCGAAGAACGCCTCGAAAACGACCAACTCGCCCTCTGGCTCGGGGACTTCCTCCGCCCCCGGGACTCGACCAACTCCGCCGCCGAAGTAACCCAACCGCTGCATATCTTGCACGCGGGCCGACGAGATCCGCGATACGCCGAAATCAACAGAGTCGTCGGCGTGCAACTCCTCCACCATTAAGCTACTCAGCGTCTCCTCAGACGAGGCAGCGGCCGGCGGCGAGGAAACGGCCGGCGGCGTAGCGGCAGCGGAAGAAGACGAGGACAGCATCACAACGTACCGTCGGCGGCGGCGGGCGGTCTGCTTCACTCGAGCTAGATCTCCGGCGAACAAGACCGCGGCAGGCAGACGAGCAGCAAGTCGGCGGAAAGGGCGGCTAGGGTTTTCGCGGAGCGCGGAAGGTGAAGTTCAAAAAGCGCCAACCCCCGCCCCCTTTTATAGACAGGGCGCGGCGCTTCGGGAAACCCGCAATCCAACAGTACGCCGTCAATCAACGGTCACATCAAAAACCCCCGCGGAACCACTTCGAGCGAGGGCAGCGTCTCCGCCATCTAACGACGTCTTCGGCACCAGGTGACTTTGTCGATCTGGTCCCTCGGAGGGCAAATGTTGGGGCGAAGGCAAAGGCGCCACCCTATGCTCGAAGCCTTCGCTGCTGCAGCTGGACTGACAGAAACAAAACAGACGGGGACACCCTTCGCTTCTTCCGCTCCAGGCTATCGCTGGCGACGAAGGGCATCCCACGGCGCGGCCTCGCCCAGCTCGGAGGCCCACGTGCAATCCGGCCCGTCGTTACGGGCCCCGCTTGGCCGCCCTGTGTTACGGGCCTATGTTGTAAAAGCATTCCTGTAATTACGGTCTGTAACCCCACTTTATGGGAATATTCTTGGGATAACCTAGGTACTTGAGGGCACATGCGTCCTTAGCCCGAGGAGCTGCGCGCTCAAGTACCTATAAATACCCCTGTACAGTGCCCGTGAGAGGCCAGATTAACAGAGCTTTTGCCATCACACGCGAGTGCCCTGTTGTCATCACTGTTCACCCTTGTTGGATCCCCTTGCAGCTGAGAGCAAGTTCCAACACCGGGCTTAATGATGAAGAAATGGCCCTCATCATCAAGCGTTTCAAGACGGCACTGAAGGGTCGCAAGGAGCATCCTAACAAGACAAAGACGAAGGGGAAGCGATCATGCTTCAAATGTGGTAAGATTGGTCATTTTATCGCTAATTGTCCTGATAATGTGAGTGACCAGGAACAAGGGAACAAGAGGGAAAAGAAGAAGAACTACAAGAAGGCAAAGGGCGAGGCACATCTTGGAAAGGAGTGGGATTCGGATTGCTCCTCGTCCAACTCCGACAATGAAGGACTCGCCGCCACCGCCTTCAACAAATCATCCCTCTTCCCCAACGAGCATCACACCTACCTCATGGCGAGGGAAAAGAAGGTAAGCACTCGTAATACTAGTACTTACGCTTCTTTAAGTGAAGATGAATCTAGTGATGATGAAATTGACTATTCATGCTTATTCAAAGGCTTAGATAGAACTAAGATTGATAAGATTAATGAATTGATTGATGCTTTAAATAATAAGAATAGATTGTTAGAAAAGCAAGAGGATCTTTTGTATGAAGAGCATGATAAATTCGTTAGTGCGCAAAATTCTCTTGCTCTAGAAGTCAAAAGAAATGAAATGCTTTCATGTGAACTATCTACATGCCATGAGTCTATTTCTAACTTAAAGAGTATTAATGATGACTTGAATGCTAAGTTAGAAGTAGCAAATAGATCTAACTCTTGTGTAGAACATGTTGTGATTTGCAATAGGTGTAAAGATTTTAATGTTGATGCCTGCAGTGAACACTTAGCCTCAATTTTCTAAATTGAATGATGAATTGGCTAGTCTTAATGCCCAACTTAAGACTAGCAAGAGTGAAATTGATAAAATAAAATTGGCAAGGGATGCCTACATGATTGGTAGACACCCCTCAATTAAGGATGGTCTTGGCTTCAAGAGGGAAGTCAAGAACTTAACAAGCCATAAGGCTTCCATCTCCACCAAGGAGAAAGGGAAGGCCCCTATGGCCAATAGTTCTCAAAAGAATCATGCTTTCATTTATGGTGTTAGAAAATTTTCTAGAAATGCTTATAGGAGTTGTAATGCTTATGATTCATATGCTATGACTGCTTCTAGTTCCCATGTTGTGCATGGTAGAGATATGCCTAGGAAAAATATTCATCATGTGCATAGAAAGAATATTGTTCATGTTCCTAGGAAAGAAATTAATGAACCTTCTACAATTTTTAATACTTGCAATGCTTCCTTTGCTATTTGTAGAAAGGATAAGATGGTAATTGCTAGGAAATTAGGGGCAAGATGCAAGGGAGATAAAACTTGCATTTGGGTCCCTAAGACCATTGTGACTAACCTTGTAGGACCCAACAAGAGTTGGGTACCTAAAACCGAAGCCTAAATTTGCCTTGCAGGTTTATGCATCCGGGGGTTCAAGCTGGATTATCGACAGCGGATGCACAAACCACATGACGGGGGAGAAGAAGATGTTCACTTCCTATGTCAAGAACAAGGATCCCCAAGATTCAATAATATTCGGTGATGGGAACCAAGGCAAGGTGAAAGGGTTAGGGAAGATTGCTATTTCATCCGAGCACTCTATTTCTAATGTGTTTTTAGTTGAGTCTCTTGGATATAATTTGTTATCCATTAGTCAATTATGCAATATGGGATATAATTGTTTATTCACAAATGTAGATGTGTCTGTCTTTAGAAGATGTGATGGTTCACTAGCTTTTAAGGGTGTACTAGACGGCAAACTTTATTTAGTTGATTTTGCAAAAGAGGAGGCCGGTCTAGATGCATGCTTAATGGCTAAGACTTGCATGGGCTGGCTGTGGCATCGCCGTTTAGCACATGTGGGGATGAAGAACCTTCACAAGCTTCTAAAGGGAGAACACGTGATAGGTTTAACTAACGTGCATTTCAAAAAAGATAGACCTTGTGCAGCTTGTCAAGCAGGTAAACAAGTGGGAAGCTCTCATCATCCCAAAAATGTGATGACCACATCAAGACCCTTAAAGATGCTTCATATGGACCTCTTCGGACCCGTCGCCTATCTAAGTATAGGAGGAAGTAAGTATGGTCTTGTTATAGTTGATGATTTTTCCCGCTTCGCTTGGGTATTCTTTTTGCAGGATAAATCTGAAACCCAAGGGACCCTCAAGCGCTTCCTCAGGAGAGCTCAAAATGAGTTTGAGCTCAAGATGAAGAAGATAAGGAGCGACAACGGGTCTGAATTCAAGAACCTTCAAGTGGAGGAGTACCTTGAGGAGGAAGGGATCAAGCACGAGTTCTCCGCTCCCTACACACCACAACAAAATGGTGTGGTAGAGAGGAAGAACAGGACGCTCATAGACATGGCGAGGACGATGCTTGGAGAGTTCAAGACCCCCGAGCGGTTTTGGTCGGAAGCCGTGAACACGGCTTGCCACGCCATCAACCGGGTCTACCTGCACCGCCTCCTCATGAAGACTTCATATGAGCTTCTAACCGGTAACAAACCCAATGTGTCTTACTTTCGTGTATTTGGGAGCAAATGCTATATTCTAGTAAAGAAAGATAGAAATTCTAAGTTTGCTCCCAAAGCTATAGAATGGTTTTTGTTAGGTTATGAATCAAATACAAAGGCGTATAGAGTCTTCAACAAATCATCGGGTTTGGTTGAAGTCTCTAGCGACGTTGTATTTGATGAAACTAATGGCTCTCCAAGAGAGCAAGTTGTTGATCTTGATGATGTAGATGAAGAAGACGTTCCAACGGCCGCAATACGCACCATGGCGATTGGAGATGTGCGGCCACAGGAACAAAATGAGCAGGATCAACCCTCTTCCTCAACAATGGTGCATCCCCCAACTCAAGACGATGAACAGGTTCATCAAAAGGAGGCATGTGATCAAGGGGGAGCACAGGATGTCCAAGTTGAAGAAGAAGAAGCACAACCGACACCTCCAACCCAAGTTCGAGCGACGATTCAAAGGAATCATCCCGTCGACCAAATTTTGGGTGAAATTAGCAAGGGAGTAACTATTCATTCAAGATTAGTTAATTTTTGTGAGCATTACTCTTTTGTCTCTTCTATTGAGCCTTTTAGGGTAGAAGAGGCCTTGCTAGATCCGGACTGGGTGTTGGCCATGCAGGAAGAGCTCAATAATTTCAAGAGAAATGAAGTTTGGACACTGGTGCCGCGTCCCAAGCAAAATGTTGTGGGAACTAAGTGGGTGTTCCACAACAAATAGGACGAGCACGGGGTGGTGACGAGGAACAAGGCTCGACTTGTGGCAAAAGGTTATGCCCAAGTCGCAGGTTTGGACTTTGAGGAGACTTTTGCTCCTGTGGCTAGGCTAGAGTCTATCCGTATATTGCTAGCATATGCCGCTCACCATTCTTTCAGGTTGTTCCAAATGGATGTGAAGAGCGCTTTCCTCAACGGGCTAATCAAGGAGGAGGTGTACGTGGAGCAACCCCCTGGCTTCGAGGATGAACGGTACCCCGACCACGTGTGTAAGCTCTCTAAGGCGCTCTATGGACTTAAGCAAGCCCCAAGAGCATGGTATGAATGCCTTAGAGACTTTTTAATTGCTAATGCTTTCAAGGTTGGGAAAGCCGATCCAACTTTATTCACTAAGACTTGTGACGGTGATCTTTTTGTGTGCCAAATTTATGTCGATGACATAATATTTGGTTCTACTAATCAAAAGTCTTGTTAAGAGTTTAGCAAGGTGATGACGCAGAAATTCGAGATGTCGATGATGGGCGAATACTTCCTTGGGTTCCAAGTGAAACAACTCAAGGACGGCACCTTCATCTCCCAAACGAAGTACACGCAAGACTTGCTAAAGCGGTTTGGGATGAAGGACGCCAAGCCCGCAAAGACTCCAATGGGAACCGACGGACACACCGACCTCAACAAAGGAGGTAAGTCTGTTGATCAAAAGGCATACCGGTCAATGATAGGGTCTTTACTTTATTTATGTGCTAGTAGACCGGATATTATGCTTAGCGTATGCATGTGTGCTAGATTTCAATCTGATCCAAGGGAGTGTCACCTTGTGGCCGTGAAGCGAATTCTTAGATATTTAGTCTACCTTTGATTTGATTAGATACTCAGATTCCGACTATGCTGGATGTAAGGTCGATAGGAAGAGTACATCGGGGACGTGCCAATTCTTAGGAAGGTCCCTGGTGTCATGGAACTCTAAGAAACAAACTTCTGTTGCCCTATCCACCGCTGAGGCCGAGTATGTTGCCGTAGGACAGTGTTGCGCGCAACTACTTTGGATGAGGCAAACCCTCCAGGACTTTGGCTACAATCTGAGCAAAGTCCCACTCCTATGTGACAATGAGAGTGCTATCCGCATAGCGGAAAATCCTGTTGAGCACAGCCGCACAAAGCACATTGACATCTGGCATCACTTTTTGAGAGACCACCAACAAAAGGGAGATATCGAAGTGTTCTATATTAGCACCGAGAACCAGCTAGTCGATATCTTTACCAAGCCTCTAGATGAGAAGACCTTTTGCAGGCTGCGTAGTGAGCTAAATGTCTTAGATTCGCGGAACTTGGATTGATTTATAGCATACATGTGTTTATGCCTTGATCATGTTCTTATGCATTTTGTTGTTTATTTATGGTGCTCAAGTTGTACAAGCACTCCCCGGACCTCACAAGTCCATTTGCAAGTGATGCACATGTTTAGGGGGAGACGTGCTACAACTTGACCCTTTGAGACTAACCATGTGCTTAAGTGTTCTTATTCTAGTCTCAAAGGAGGTTTGAAAGGGAAAAGGTGGACTTGGACCATGAAAGACTTCCACTGCACTCCGATGAGAGGGTAACTTATTCCAAGTTCATCTCAATATCCTTATTGCCCTTGTACTCTTATTTGAAGATTTTGGTGAGGCAATGGGGTTAAAGGGCCAAGATTGATCCCGTTTTGGTGCTTGATGCCAAAGGGGGAGAAAATAAGGCCAAAGCAAGAAATGGATCAGCTACCACTTGTGAAATTTTGAAAATAGTAGAATAGAGCTTTTGGTTTGTCAAAACTCTCTTATTGTCTCTCTTGTCAAAAGTTGGCCTCTTGTGGGGAGAATGTTGATTATGGGAAAAAGGGGGAGTTTTTGAAATCTTTGATCAATTTCTCTTGGAACAACTCTCTTTATGTCTCTACAATTGTGTTTGAACTAGAGATAGGAGTTTGAGGTTGATTTGCAAAAACAAAACCAAGTGGTGGCAAAGAGTGATCCATATATGCCAAATTTGAATCAAAACAATTTTGAGTTCTCATTTGTATTGATGTTGCACTTCTTTTAGTTGCTTTTTGTTGTGTTGGCATAAATCACCAAAAAGGGGGAGATTGTAAGGGAAATGTGCCCTTGGGCCATTTTTAAGTATTTTGGTGATTGAGTGCCAACACAAGTGCTTAAGTGTTAATCTATGCCAAGTGATGAACTAAGTGCAAATCAAGATCAAAGGTATGTTTCTAAACTTAGTACATTGTTTTAAGAGCTAATGTATTGTGTCTAAGTGCTGGAAACAGGAAAAATCACTTTGGAAAAGAGATAGCTTTCTTCAGCCAAAGACTGCTCAGTCTGGGTGCACCGGACAGTGTCCGGTGCGCCAGGCTGGCGACTGTCAAATGGCTGCTCTCGAGAGGCGATCAACGGCGTACGGCTATAAATCACCGGACTGTCTGGTGGTGCACTGGACTGTTCGGTGAGCCATTTACAGGCGAAGACGTCGCTCTCGGGAAGCAATTAACGGCGTATGGCTATAATTCACCGGACTGTCCGGTGGAGCATCGGACTGTCCGGTGAGTGAACGGTCGGTCGAGCCAACGGTCGGTCGTGCGATCCGCGCGGGACATGTGGCCAAGCCAATGGCTAGAAGGGATCTGGTGCGCCAACGGCTCTGGATCTGCAACGGTCGGCTTCGCCAAATCAGAAAAGAAATCCGCACCGGACAGTGTCTAGTGCGCCAGGCGACTGAAGGCAAGAATTGCCTTCCTGGAATGCTCTCAATGGCTCCTAGCTGCCTTGGGGCTATAAAAGAGACCCCTAGGCACATAGAGGAGAACACTAAGCAACCTTTGAGCATTGTTGATCACTCACACTTCATTCTTGCGCACTTGTTCGGCATTCTTAGTGATTTGAGCTCCGTTCTAGTGAGAACCTCGTGATATTCTTTTGAGCTCAAGTCTGGGTCTTGTGTGTGCGTATTTGCTGTGATTTCTGTGTCTTGTGTGCGTTGCTCATCCCTCACTTACTCCGTGCTTCTTTGTGAACATCTTTGTAAGGGCAAGAGACTCCAAGTTGTGGAGATTCCTCGCGAGCGGGATATAGTAAAGCAAAGCGAAACACCGTGGTATTCAAGTGGGTCTTTGGACCGCTTGAGAGGGGTTGATTGCAACCCTCATCCGTTGGGATGCCACAACGTGGAGTAGGCAAGCGTTGGATTTGGCCGAACCACGGGATAAACCACTATGCCATCTCTGTGTTGATCTTCTTGTGGTTATTGTGTTTTGCTAAGACTCTTCTCTAGCCACTTGGCATTATTGCGCTTACTCCTAAACAAGTTTTGTGGCATTAAGTGTTAAGTTTTACAGGATCACCTATTCACCTCCCCCCTCTAGTTGCTCTCACATTGCAAAAATTATTGTGTTGTTCCTCTGTTGTTTTAGGTGTTAGTTTTTTTGTTGTGTTAAGGACTGAACATAATTTGGGTGTGAATACTTTATTTATTGTCTGTACGTGGTTTTTGTTTTTCTGACGATGGCTCATGGATCCTGTAAAATATGTGTTAGGATTTGGCGATCCATGCAGGCGCTACCACAGGGTGCTCATCCCTTGTGTTCTTGGCTCTTGCATGCATTAGGTCGTTTCTGAGACCACATTGGCGCAATGGACTCCAAGGTGTTTGAGGTTGTTGAATTGGATGGAGCAGTAATGATTTGTCATGCTAACAGTAAAAGAAAAGATTATTTGTTGGTTTGAACATTAGTAATTGCTATGAAGTACCATAATTTGTATGGAGTGCATCCAGTTTTATTGATGTCTGATTTAGCAACCACTCCATATTTTGATCTATATTTTTTATAAGTTTGAGTTCATGTGACTTATTTTAGAAACTTGACCTCACAAACTTCCTCTTATTTGGTCTTTGTATTCTGGAATTATGTTATTCTATAATCTATGTTCGTGCAGTCAGTCGTTGTGAACTCTCTTCTAATCGCAACGCACGGAGTAAACAATAACATCAGTTAGTCAAATAAAAAATATTATGTGGAGAGTGGAGACAATCAATAAAAAAATTTGAGATCTTTTTGGTGGATAGTTTACTTGGGTAGTGTTGTGAGCCGTCGCAACGCACGAGCAACCGACTAGTATATTTTAAGTATGGCTTTAACTTTTTTAGTTTTTTTCTGTTTTTAATAAGACGAGCCAGTAAATTTGATGAAAAAGTCAAATAAATTATAAATTAAAACGGATGGAGTAAAAATAACTTTATTTGTTGTAAGCGATATTGTCCAACACAAATTGTTACCCCTCCTACCAATGCTAAGAAATTATTTCGACATCCTCTCTATTTCTACCATCCATTAAAAAGGCTATGAATATCTCCAAGAGGTTTGAGCCCTAAAACAAAAGTAAAATAAATTAGCAAGCATGCAATAAAAAAGGTCTCATGTATAGTTCATTCTTACAACAACAAAAACCACATGTTTACTTTCATTCTAACTAGTTTCTTCTTTCTAAGTTAACTTTTGCAAGAATAACATCATGTTTATAAACCACAAGAAAATTACAATTTTTAGTACTATCTTTAAGAGCCAAATCTCCTTGGACACATGTAACCTTGTGTTGATAAGGTAACGTGTACACTGAATTTATCGTGGATGAGCCACCAGAGAGTTAGTTTGCCTAGAATTCTTCTATAACTTGGTGCAAATTTTAAACAGTTAGATATCTTCTTGTTTGAACCAGCACCATGTCCATTTAGCAAAAAAGACGAAACGTAAAGCGAATAAAGTTATGTAGCCGTTCCACGACATACACGAAAATACGACATGAGTGAATGAACCTTGACCGATGTTAATCAGGCAAATAGCACTGACTGGCGGCACCACGCGTGGACGTGGACCTCAGATGGGGGAGTGCACCACATGTCATGGCAAATACCTACAACCCAGATGACGGGTCCTAGGCATATAGCAACCCCGCCGTCTACAGCCTCCTAAGTGAGTACACTGCCATGGCACAGGAGGTCCATGGGCCAGATTACGATTCGAGGACATTGAGGGAGATGTGCTCATTAGGGTCGGACGAGGCAAGAAGCATGGGCGGTACTGGATTGTCGACGAGGCAATCGACTTGTCGTCCACTCGCACTTTGTCTTAGGTGCAAGCAAGGAGCACAAGCTCTAGCCCAACCATACGACCTCGGTACGACAGCTCACATCATCGCATACAACAACTCTAGGTTAGTGCTTCTATAACTCGTAATTCCTTGAGTTATATACCTTCTATTTGAGTTATTATAACATTGAGTTGAAATATTACATGCCCACCTAGAAGAAGAGAGGAGGAATGACAGAAAATGGAGGCAAGGATGATAGCGGAGCGGGAAGCCCACTTAGCAGATCAACAGAGGATGTCAGAGATGTTCCAGTACATGCAGAGCCTTGGCGCCACACATGGTTTTGCTCCACCACCTCCGTTGTTCCCTCAAGTTGATCCTGCTCAATTCAATACTCATGTTAGTATCAAAATTCTAGTCATGCATGATATATATTCATCTCTTCTGTGCAGGGACAATCTAGGGCGGCATCCAACTACCCTCATGGATCGCCCAGCCCATCGCCGTACTAGTTCAGCTGCCCACCTCGCTGATGATCTTCTCTTAGTGGTGATTGTGAGACTTGTGTGAGAAATTTGTCCTGAACTTATGTTTGTGAAAAACTTATGTTTGAGAGTTGGTAATACTTATATTGGTGAAACTTGGTATGGACATAGACATGTTTGTGAAAAACTTATGAGATTTGTGGTTTTTGTGAAGTATGTGGTCTCTATTATGTATGTGATATCTGTGATGTATATGTGACGATTATGTTATATATTTTTTGTTTGTTGGATGAAATAGCAAAAAAAATAAAAAGGGGTATTCTGATCACTTTGGTGAGTGTAACACTCGGCAAGAGGTACTTTGCCGAGAGTCAAGGTCATAGCACTCGGCAAAGAAGGCACCAGTAAAGCCTCTTTGCCAAGTGTTGTGGCCTTGGCACTCGGTAAAGAAGCAAGCTTTGTCGAGTGCCTCCTAGTGCACTCGGCAAAGGAACTAACAAAGGGGTCCATTGGTGATACCTTTGCCGAGTGCCGCCTAATACGCTTGGCAACGGAAGTAGTAAAGGGGCCTATGGGAAGCTTGTTTGCCGAGTGTCGGTACAACGGACACTCAACAAAGAGTAAGCCTTTGCCAAGTGTCACTCGGTGGGCGCTCGGTACAGGCTCCATCGTCGTCACCTGGCGTCGTGACGACGACTTTTCTTTGCCGAGTACCGAGTGACACTCGGCAAAGTCTTTGATGAGTGCCCGATAAAAAGTATTCAGCAAAGAAACCCTTGCCGATGTACCGTCCGCCGAAGTTTCTTTGCCGAGTGTCACACTTGGTAAAACCTTCACCGAGTGTTTTGCAGACAGACACTCGGCAAAGTAACTATTTCCAGTAGTGGCCAGCACCATGTCCATTTGGCAAAAAATATGAAACGTACAACGAATAAATCTATGGAGTCGTTCCACGACATACACGAGAATACAACGTGAGTAAATGAACCCTAACCGCTGCTAATCATGCAAATAGCACTGACTGGCGGCACCACCTGTGGACGTGGACCTCAAATGGGGGAGTGCACCACGTGTGGTGCGTGTCAGGGGTACCTTCGATGGGACATTGAGACCTGTTGCAGAACCAAGATCATGGCAATTTGCTTCGATCTTTGCAAGCTAGGAAACACGGACATTATTGGTGTGGCATTTTTCAAACGCACGAACTTTTAGCTAGAACAAAATTCTATCTTCTATCTATATATTAACCATGGGAGCAAAGAGATCTCAATGTTGCTCCATGTCATCAAAAAAAGTTCACCGTCCGATAGCTACTCAGCTGCTACATCTATCCGCGTGTGGCTGCCGTCTGCCCTCGCTTCTCGACGATTCGCAAATAGAAATAGGAAAAAAAGATCGAAAATGGGAGCATCGATCACTAGAGCCTGGAGTTCACGAGATGGAGCAACAACACCACCACTAGCACAACGATGGGTTTTAGGAGCAGCCACAACAGATTCGATTTTGACCACGCCGTCGCTGTCAATGGAGCGCCGCTGCCGTGGTGGGCAGGGTTGACCAAGATGCTAAGCAGCTGCTAGCTCTGTTGTCGGAGGACCACTGATGGGATGCCCACATCTAGGCTCCCTAGGGACCGCTAGACTCTTTGGTTTGTCGCTCAAGGCTCCTATGGCCCAGCAACAGCCGCAGCTGGAGCGGCAGACAACTGAGCCCCTCTACCTCTCACTACTGGAATTTGGCTCTTTGCGAGTGCCAAGTTCTTTGCCGAGTGTTTTTTATTGGGCACTCGACAAAGAAGCTCTTTGCCGAGTGCCACACAAAAAACCCTCGGTAAAAGAAAACATTAGGCGAAGAAGCTCTTTGCCGAGTGTTTTACTTTTGACACTCGGCAAAGAGCTCTTTGCCGAGTGTCAAAAATTCAACACTCGGCAAAGAGCTCTTTGCCGAGTGTTTTTTTCCAACACTAGGCAAAGACAATTTAAAAATCACATTTTAAAGCAGTAAATTAATTCAAATGAAAAAGTTTTCAACTACAAATTTGTATAACTCATCATGATGTACAATTTATATTTTGAACATTTCTTCATATGACAGATATAACACCCCTGGTGTTACTGCCACTAAAACTTGAGCATAACATCATAAGCATTGGTATATCATGTGTTTGTCACACCTAGAGTGCATTCACTAGGCAAAAATTTCAAATAAGTTGTCTTGATTTCATGAGTAAAACCCTAGAGTAGGGTACTTAACTCTAAACTGGGATCAGAAGAATAAACAAAGCCTAACTAAGAGAAAACTTCAAAATTTAGTTGAAATGATCATAAAATATCACCATGGATGGACTTAAGTAGCATCTAAACCCTAGAAGCACCAAAAACCCTAAATAGACCCCTAAAAACCCTAAACTAAGACACTAGGGGGTTATCTGTAAAAGTGTGCACAGTTTGGACCTAATTGCAAAAACCATGAAATTAGGGTACCTTAACTCATATGGTTCACATGTATGGGGATTTGCAAATCAAACATTGAGATTTGGACTTAATTGCAAAAAGTCCCACTTAAACTCTATTGAGTTAAGTCTAAATTTTAGTGGCATAGGGTCAACTTTGAAGCCCTATATCTTCCAAATTATGAAGATTTTGGCCTAGGTCAACACATCAAGTTTGTAGAGCTATAAAAGGAGGACAACTTTGCTATAGGGGTTATGCTTTGGTGCTATGAAATGTTTTGAGATAATTAGGCCCAAAGGTGGGCTGTCAGACTGCCTTAAGTCTGAATTCTGACTAACAGTGTGATTGAGCCATCTTTGAGCTAGGATTCGAGCATGATCTAGTAAGAATTTAGGAGTGACTGCTATAGTAAGATTGAAGCTGGATAGTAGAACAACAACTTTCTTAAAGATGGATTAGTAAGTCGCTACATGGAAAATTAAGATCCAGGCCTTGCAAGTTGGGCTGTGCAGGCTGACTGAAGAACAATCCCATGGTAAAGTAACAGATAGGATCAGGTTCTGATCCCCTCGCCGCCGACGAGTCGTGCGTTCGGATTCGTGCTCGCCATAGTGATTCACGCTCGGATCAGTTGGATAGCACCGAGGGTAAGAAAATATCACGCCGTGGATATACTCTGGCCACTATTTTACTCCGGCCACCGTACCCGAGCAGATCACGATTGATTTGGATAGATTCACCAGAGATAGCCACTTCACGGCCCTGCGCCACGTGCCTTGGCATGTTAACCTCACCGCCGTGACTCACGTTAGCCCGTCCGGTGGTCACCGGGGAGCTTGCCACGGTAATTGCCACCAATCGCGCGCGCCAGTGACCCCCTCTTTCTCCGGCCGCCGCGTGTCTCCCTCAAATTCACCGGCCACCGCTGTGGGAGCCTATAAATTGCCTACCCCGCTTGCTCCGCTAAGTAGTTGTGCAAACAGTGAAGCAACCCGTGCCTCAAATCATCCACTAGAGCTCCCAATTTGGGATTTCCCCCAAATCACTCAAGAACACCGAGCGGTGTGACCTCGCCGTGGCTAGCTCACCTCAGGTCCGCACATACCCTCTGATCTTTTGTTTCAACGTCCTTGTGTGCCCCTGATGCTCCCCGACCCCGCTAATTAAGCTAGGACCCATTAGATTGTCGGGAACGCGTTAGTTTGGCCATTGATCACACAGTCACCGTGGACAGAGCAGGTTAGAGTGCCGTTAGTGAAATTAGTTGAGGGGAAACGCTTATTAGGGCTTGAATTAGATCTGCGCCGAAGTAGAGCACCAGTCGTTGCGTGAATCGGCCGGTGTAGTCTCACCGGAGCTCGGCCCTACGATGTTCGCCGTCGTGGACTTCGGGCTGTGAAGAAATAGAACTAGGGGGATGTTTTTGTAAACTGTCAGTGACTCTAGGAATAGTACTACGACCCCGCTTCAGGTTATTCAAAATGTCGGGGGCCTATTCGCAAAGTCAATACCGCGGGCGCGGGCGCGCGTGCTTCCGCCTGTAGATGAGCCGACTTGGGCCAGTTCCGGTCCAGAACTGTTCATGCTTTTTCCTTTTTCTTTTTCTATCAGGGTTTGAGAATTCCTTGAAAATTATAGAAAAATGCTAAAAACACCGGACCAATTTTGCTAAGCTTCTAATTTCCTATAGTATTTACTAAAAATAGTTTCATGGTTTTTAGTTCCAATAAGGAATTATGGGACATTTAAAACAGCCAAAAACTATACTTCTGGAATTTTAGGGAATAATTAATAATTTCAAAATTCACCAAACTTTTTAGGTAAACCTTAAATATTATTTAGAAACCTTAGGTAAAATTTGGTATGCTTTGGACCATGTTTGATACTTAGAACCCAAAACCCTAGTCCCCTGCCCTATGAACTTCACTATCACTACAAAACAACCACCCATTTAGCAATGCATATATGTGTTGCAAAAAGTTCATATATGCGTTGCTAAGGTCTATACCAACACATAATTATGTGTTGCCTATACTGCCGTTGCTAGGATCTATAACAACACTTATACATGCGTTGGTAAAACCAAGAGTTAAGTGTTGCCATGCTACAATGGATATCCGAGGACTATAGTAACGCTTCCATGTGTTGCAAGAAATGAACTAGGTAATAACAATAATTTAATTTGAATACAAATGTAATCAATGTAGCTGAAAATTTATATATTATACCAAACTCATACACAAAATATAAATAAATATATTTATTATTTAGAAATAAATTCTTGAATTACAATAGTAACCACATACATTGTTTTTTCTTGTTCCATACAAAAGATTGTAAGGGGAAAAATAGTATCAAAGCCATATTGAAATCTACCACCTCTCCATCATGCATCTCTTGTGAACGAAATCTTCACTAATTTGTGTTGATCCGTTCTTAGTCAACAAATGAACTTGCTTCACATTACTGCTTGGTGATAAGAACACACCAATGCAAAGGATGCATCCAACTTCTTTACCAATCATGGCGGTTTCAAGATGCAGAGTTTCTATAAGATTGTCTGCCTTCTTTTACTTCCTTCAATTCATCCATACATTGCTAGTTGTAGTGCTACCTGAGTTAATATATGTATCCATTCACATAGAGAAATAGTTAGATTAAATATAAATCAGATGTCTACCTCAGTCACCAAGCTTATTACGGTAATAGATAAGCAAAATTACCTACTGCTAAGCAGACCACACTGGCCCTCTACAAAAGAATATATAATAAATACCAGATGTCATGAACTGCTGACAACTCTTTTGAACATCAGCATGGCCTGGTTCTTGAATGAAATTTGTTAAGATCGACGTGCAGTAGTATTACTGTATGAGTATGTTATCCTGCAATTTTCAGAAGAATGATCACAAGGAAAGCACGGTTAAAGAGGAGTGCTTACTAATTTTCAGAGTGGCATCACTGCAGCACTATATTTCAGTGCGATCACAAGATCTAAAAGTTATATCAGTCCCATTGTCCCAAAACACAAAGCAATAAGATAAGATCCTATAGTTCAATTATGTAAAATTAAGCTATGAAGCCAATCCCATCACTAAACTGCAGAAGCAACTTTATTTATAATAAGGCCACACAAGCACGACTGCTCAGCAGCAGAGCTTCTCTGCAGTTTTGCCTTGCATCCATATTCAAGATAATCCTCCTGGGAACAAATGAAACTAAGAGTTAAAGCTGATTTAGAGCAACAAAGAAAGAATACAGGCTTCCAAAACACCAGGCAGTCTAAACAATGAGTGAACATGCGATATTAGTAAGAAACAACCCAGATTTGTTGTATGTATATGTCGAGGAGGGATTGGAATAACAGAAAAGTATCAATGTGTATATGCATTAATATGTATAAGGGACAATACAAATAAACAAAAATCTATAATGGTTAGTATTGTTAACCTTGAGAGGATATTAATATTTGTTCTTATTATGACTATTTGCTACAAAGAAATATGAAATTCTAGAAAAATGTAGCCATCTACAATCGGCACCAATTGCCCCCATGTATCAATATTTCTTGTTTTCATATCAAGAAATTATATCTACGCTTATGAACTTACAATTATATTATATGTCAAATAGTTTAGTTAAAATGTACAAATATAACATAATAATTTATATAAGTTGTATATCATGGTTATTATTTTAAATAATTTGCTAATATCATTAGTATGCGAGTCGTTGAGAAAAAATATTCATGAAAGTTGAATCATGACACATATTTATGTTTCATAGGCATATATGTGTATTGATCTGGATGACAGCATATTATGTATATTTACTATAACCAGATTTTAATATATTAACATCAACAAAAATAGATAATTGGTCCTTTGTGTGGCTGGCTAGCAGGTTGCTGAAACACACTTTACTCTTGAGACGGGAGCCAAACCTAGTGTAGTCCTGTTCCCTCACAGGTACCCCTTGCTATTGGCCTTGGTCTAGTCCATCTCCACCTCAACAAATTTCCTTCCAATCACCCTGCCACCACGACATTTGGAGTCTGCAAAGCAAAAATTAACACAACTCGAATTCTCTTACAAAGAATTGAAAACTCACTTGCATCCAAGGTTCCTAAGCCAGTCCTCCACTGAATATTTGTAGCTGTCGCGTGCCCCTGCGCGCCGGGGCACCACCTCTGCTGCCAACCGGGTTCCATATATGTATTACAGTTAAGATCTGCCCCTGCGCAAGTCTTTCTTTTTATGTTCATGTACAAAAGCAGTAAATGGTTTAATGCCTATGTTTTATGATGTGGAAGCAAAAGTGCAGCAAATAAAATACAAACAATAGAACATTTTTTACGCTTCATGAAATTTTGAAACAGATATGAACAATAGCATTAGAAGTAGAAATTAAGGAAAACAACTTATCTTCATGATCAAATGAAATTAGAATTTGTAGAAAAAAAATTCATAGGTAGTTCATAAATAAACCATTATTAAGTCTACAAACTCTACTCATTGCTATGGGTTACAGATCAAAGTTGGGTACATCATAATGAACAAATAAAAAAGAGACATTACAATTGATATATAAATTACACATCCTAACCATGAAATTCTTCTCTCTAAAAAAGGAAAGGACAATAAGAATTTTACTCTGTGAACAAAGCTGAAAGGTGGTTACTATTGCAGCTTGTGCTTCTGAAAAAGATGGTGAGCGAGTAAAAAAAGACCTTCAGGAGCTATAATGCATTGGTGCTTGCTAGGGATTTTCAAGACCTCATTTAATAACTTTAGCTTTGTAAATTTAATTACGTTAACATGACATTTTCATTGGGATGTCTACAAAATTCCACATGTTAGAAATCAACTTTTACAATAGAGAATTATAAATGGCAAATGGCAAAAAATATATCAACATACACATACTGAGACTAAAAGTTAGCAGACATACTTATATTCTTATTTAAGGAGACACTCGTAATAAGATTTAAGGAGCATAAAGCTAAACCTACTAGGACTTGAATGAAATATTGTAAGAGAGCAAAGCCTCACCAACATAATCCCATCAAGGTTTCAACTCTTGGCTCGAAGACATGTCCAAACCACCTGAGGCTCTCGTGTGCATCCAACTCGAAAAATCTAGCACTGTCCACACGCCATCAACCACATCAAACATGAACAGCCTCTCATCCAAGGCGTTCTACAAACAAAGAATCATCAATCTGTCTGCATCCTAAAATGAGAGAAACTCCCAAACCTAGCAGTTAGCAACTCATCAAAAACCTCCTTATCGTCGCCTAATCGTCAGATGACCTCCTGCTAAACTCCACCAAAGCTCTCCATCCCACTTACTAAGAAGAGGCTCCCATAAAAAAGAAACAGGTGTGCCATAGAGCATCATCACAATAGGAGGATCTCGCCCTAGTAGCGCACAAACTACATGATGAGGCTTCCTATAAGTAATTCAGTGAGATCATAACTGAATATTGATCTGACAGGAGAATTGCTAAAGGACCACTTGGGATTATTGTAGATTTTTATTACCTGGTCATTTTGTGCATCATGTAGTATTTATGATCTCCAATGCTGACAGTGAGGAGATAAAGTGCATGCATGTTCTCGCCACTTGTCGATGGGGACAACATGACAAAGACAAGATATCCAATCAACTGGAAACGAATAGCAAGAAGAGCTAGCTACGTACCATGACTGTGATAGGACAATGCATGCTCTTATCTAGGATGAACTTACCACGAAGGCGAGAAACCGGAACTTTGGGCTTAGGCGCTGGGCCGCTGGCTCCGTCACGGCTTCATCGCTGGGCGCTGGCTTCGTCGCGGGGCGCTGCGCTGGTTTGTCGTGGCTGCTGGGCGCTGGGCCACTGTCTTAGGCCGGCCGCCGGACGACTGGACGAGGGTGGGTGAGGGCGGTGAGGGCATGAGGCTGAGCACGAGTAGCGGAGCAGCCTGAGCTGCTGAGGCGACGGCGCGGCGCTGAGGGCTGATGGGAGCGGGACTCGGGTCACGGGGCCAGGACTCAGTAGTGATGGTTCACGGTTGGGCTGACTCAGTGTGATTCATGACTAGAATTGGGTCGATCCGCCAATGGGCCAATAAAGCAGATGCAGGACAGCATGGAGCAGGCCCAATCCCGGGTACCTACCCTAATAGTATCCGTATCCTACCCGGGATTTTCGGGTACTGACAGGGTATTGGTGATTCCGTATCCTACCCATATCCGATGTTCAATATCTGGGTAATACCCGTATCCGTCCCGACAAACAAAATACCCGTATCCGTATCCGAAATTCCATCCCGTTTTTGTACCCGTATCTGATACCCATTCGAGGTACCCGTCCCGTTTTCATCCCTAGCCGCTGTTGCAAATCCGACGACAGAGAAAATTTATAGGTTGTTTGATTTTTTTCACACCAAATTTGACTAACTCGTCCTATTAAAAATTTATGAAAGTATAAAAAAATTAAACAACAATAAAAATAAATAGTAATTATGATTTTTAATAAGATGAGTAAATCAAACTTGGTGTCCAAAAAATCAAATTATCTAGAAAATAAGACGAAGGGAGTACTTTGTAAGTAATAAAACCAATATATTGATTTGCATAAATACTGCATATATGCTTGCAATGCATGATAAGCGTTGCTAGGTAACACAAATACTATGGATGACACTAACAACACATGACAAATGTTGTTAGGTGACATAAATACTATGAATAACCCTTGCAACACATGACAAACGTTGCTAGGTAATTTGGATATTCTATGTATGACACTTGCAACACATGGTAAACGTTGCTAGTTGATTTTTCTTGCAACATATGAATGTGTGTTTGTAGCATCCGTTGCTACCTAATTTCTTGCAATGCATAAACCATTTTGTTGCAATGTATGTGTTGCTATAGGGTTGTTCGTGTTGTAGTGTATAGACTCCGAAAACCCTAGTTTCTCGGAGATCCGTGAAGGAAAGTTATATTCAAGACATTAGATAATAAACTTTTATTATCTTAGCATTTTCATGAGAATCATATGAGCATTCATGATTATATATGTTTATATCTAGAAAATGAGGAGGAAATAGAAGTTGAAGAAGCGAGGACTTCACCCCCACCACCACCTGAAGAACCTCAGGTAGGAAACTGCTTTTACTTTGATATCTGTGAGCAGAGCCTGATTCACCTATCACCGAAGGCAAGCCTCGGTGCATTTGCCACCTCCTTGCTATTTTAAAATCTTTCTCACTTACTTGATGCATTAGGTGATAGGAGTTGTGTGCTAAACCAGTTGCTGCATTTCCTTCCTTGGAATTGATTACTTCTCCTTAAATCCCTGATTTACAAAAAGGTTTTTCTTATGCTTAGCTTTGCTGACAAAAGATGATGCTTCAAAGTGGGTGGGATGTTTTCAAAAATAAAATTTGATGGTGGATCCATCATGGCCATGATGGGTTCAACATCGGAAAAGATGTACCTCCGCCAGGTACCAAACTTTGGGTTTGAAATGATAAAGCTGAGACCGGGCGGGTGACTTGCACGAGAAGAGAGTCTCGGTGTAGTGTCTCCGTCTGAGTCGATTAAGGACCTTGTCGATGTAGGCCTGTTGACCGAGGACCCTTTAACTGGTCACATGCCTCATCATGGGTAAGCTTTGCCTCGGGCAGACTAATACCAGAATAAGATAACACGCAATGGGAGTGGAGAGATGGCGAGAGTAGTGTGTACCCTCCGTGGCAAGAGGCTGGACGGTGGTGTATCTGTGCTCTCGATTGGCGTGAACCTGATCTGGTCTTAAGAACCCCGGTGGCGAATTGACATATGCAAGGGTTAAGTGCTACATATGTCTTGTGATTGGAGATCCTCAGCTGAGTATAATCGATTCGGATCGCCTTAACTTCACGGTCATGAAGACTTGGTCACTGACTTACACGTAGCATTCCAGTAAATAAGAAGGGTTGTTAAGAAATTGGCTAGTATAGGTCAAGTGATCGAACTAGGGTAGAAAGAAATCTAGATGCAGGTAACTTTACTTAACCTGTCAAGTAAAACTGGATTTTAAGGATCCACTATTAGTAAGCATTTCTGCAAACAGAGTCTTTGATTTTTGATAAGCCTTACCTTGACTCCCCAAAGGCCAGCATATCCTTGAGAGTCTTTTATTTTGATGGGTAAGACTTGCGAAAGTACATTTCATACTCAGGGCTTTGTCCCATGTTGTTTTAGGTGAAGAAGCAGCAAACTTTTGTTGCTTCTGTTCCAAGGTGATACCTAAAGAAGAAAATCAAGACTAAAGCTGCGGGAGGAAGGGTCCTCCATTAAGAAAAACTTTTTACTGTTTATCGGGAGGGGTTTTTGCCTCCCAGGTTATGTAATAATAATACTCAGCACTCTTATATTTTTGTTCTGGTCGTAATAAATACTACTCTTTCTTACTTTTAAATAAAGTAAATTACTGTAACTGCTTCCGCATTTTCGTACCTTCGATATATTGTAATGTCTGCGTGATGGGTGAAACGCTCTTGGGAAAGGTAAGGAATACAGATACCGAACTTGTCAAGTGATCAGGGGCACCTGCAGGGTTGTCTGATGTCCGTTGGACAAGGACAACTGTAGGTGGGCCTAATGACTTGGGAGGTTCTATCACAGCTGGTATCGGAGCGAAGCCCATCTCTGCAGATGTTATGAGACATTTTCAAAAAGAATTTTCAAAGACTTATCTAGAAAATTTCTTTCCTTCTTATCTAACCATCTTATGAAGTACTTATTTTAAAGATCAGATAGAAGAGTGCAATGTATAGAAGGTTGTGAATAACCTAAGGTTGATTCTGTAATTATACATGCATCATACTAAAAACTATACTAATAAGATTTTCCCCCTCAGTCGCGCACAAGAAAAACCGCGCGCAAGTCTACCGGACCAATTGGCGTACCTCGCCATTAACTAGCTCCAAGGCATGATGACAGTAGTAGTGGTAGCAATGATCCTATCGGAGATCTGGAAGCTCAAGTAGAACAGCTTCGAATGGAGCTCCGTCACAGGAACGAAGTATGGTCAGCGAATAAACGAGTTGAGAACTGACATCCACCACCTGCAAGACCAACTTGCTAAACGAGATTTAGCGCTCGATTGGGCTGTTAACTCACGTTCACTTGCTTGGGCCAAGGAAGACAAAGCTCGAGCCCGCGTGGAGGAGCTTAGCACAGCCGTGGACAACTTGCAAGTGTATTGTAATACACTACATGAGGAAGTTCATGTATTGTATTCACAACTGCACCCTAACATACCTTCGGATCCTGTCAGGATGAGAGCCGGACCTTCTGGAGCAGCGGGTGAAGCCCTTGGTGGGGAACTGGACCTTTTCAGGCCCCCTCCTTCAATGAATCTGGTCGACGAATGGTCTCCTACACCCGACAGCGAGGCTACCAAAAGTGATAAGAAGCTAGAGTAGTGTAGTATAGAAACAGTGATAATGTGTAATAGGTAATGTAATCTGGTTGTAAATTCAAGTCTGTATCATTACCTTTTAAGTAATGTAAAATGGATGGTTTGCTTTGACATATTATATTTTCGAAATGTTCTTTGCCTCAGATGTCGTCTAGGACTCGTGGACAGGATGGTGCAGCAACCTCCCGTGGGAGGGAGACTACTCCTAACCCGCCACCAGTACCCCCAACCTTGGCTAAGGCTATCGCTGCCTTAGTCAATGCAACAGCTGATAACACCCGCTTTCCGCGGGAAATGGCGGGACAACAAATGCAACAACAAGGCGGGCGAGCATATCTGCAAGGACCCCGCGAAACTTCATATTTGGACTTCTCAAAGATATGTCCCCCATTATTTGTCAAGGCTGAAGATCCTCTTGAAGCAGATGAGTGGATCCGGGTTATCGAACAAAAGTTTGGGCTTCTCCGATGCATGGAGACTCAAAAGCCCTTATTTGCAGCGCAGCAGTTGCGAGGCCCTGCCAGCACTTGGTGGGAAAATTATGTGGCTATCCAGCCTGCTAGTCATCAAATTACCTGGGATGAATTCAAACTGGCTTTCCAGGAGCACTATATTCCTGAAGAGGTGCTCCATATGAAACAGAAAGAATTTATGAAGCTCAAACAAGATGGAGATACTGTCACACAGTATCTCAATAAGTTCAACCACTTGTCCCAGTATGCTATTGATCAAGTCAACTCTGATCTAAAGAAGAGAAATTGTTTCATGAGACGTCTTAATGACCGACTGCAGCGAAAAATGGCCACCTGCCTCGATCTATCTTACAACAGGGCTGTCTGCACGGCGTTGGCAGTTGAAGCCAAATATGCAGGCCCAGGAAAATCCAAGGGCCCTGAGAAGAGATAAAGGTTGGTGATCCAACCTTTTAATCAGAATCGTTCTTCACCACGTCCACCCTCTTACCCCTTCAAACAACTGGTCTTTATCCGTCCTACTACTGCCCCCACCTCAATAAATCAGCCGGGTGCCCCTGGTACTCGTTTCCCTGCCCTCCCAAGCTCTTCAACAGGCTGCTTTAATTGTGGAAAGTCCGGACATTTTATCAAGGACTATCCATATCCGAAGCAGAATAGATCAAATAATCAGCAGAGTTCCGGGAGTTCCGCTCAAGGCAAGGGAAATGCAGCGAATAATACCGCGGGCAAAAGTATGAAGAAAACTGGGCGGATTTATTATACGCAAGTGGCCACGACACCGGAAGGAGAACCGGTTATGATGGGTACGTTTCTCGTGGCCAATCACCCTGTAGTTATTCTTTTTGATTCTGGTGCTTCACATACATTCATAAGCAAGAAATTTGTGGAGCAACATTGCATTCCATACAATGAATCAAGGGAAGGGTTTATAATTCATTCACCTAGGGGACAAATATTCACTAAAGAGGTGGCTTTCCTTGTGCCCGTAACATTGGCTGAACAGGACTTTCCTACAAACATGATGTTCTAAAAGGCCAAGATATAGATGTAATTTTGGGCATGAATTTGTTAGCCCATCATAAAGCAATCCTCAACACTGATCTGAGAACCATCAGGTTGAGTTATGACCAAGAAGAGGTTCTCTTGTCCATCCCCGTAGCTATTCCAGCTAAACCATGTGGCAGAGTATATGAAGCCATCATACCGGAGATCCAAGATATTCCGGTAGTATGTGAATTCCCGGACGTCTTTCTGGAAGATCTGCCTGGATTTCCTCCTGAGAGAGATGTAGTGTGGCAGAACTGCTCAAATTATTCCAGCTTAAGTGCCTAAGTCACGCCTCAGGGGCCGTAACACACTTAAATCGGAATAACCCGTCAGTCCCTCAGATCTAGTCTGATAAAGCCACTTAACCAGGATCAAATACCACAATCTCACACGAAGGTGAGTCACAGAAGAAATACAATAAAATAGGAAGACCTCAAATTAAAGTATTGAATTATTATATAGATCGTAGTTTTTCAAGTAACTGATAAAAGTTCACAAAAATAAAATGCAGCGGATAATCGATATTATCGGTAGGGAGGAATTGGTCAAGGCCTAGCACACTACTCCTCTTACTCCTCTCCCGTGGGAGCAGCATCCCACTCGACCGTCCAACCCGGTGGCAGGGTGGTAGGCCAAGTCACACCATAACCATATCCTGAAGCGTACCTGCAAAAATTATGCCACAAGCAAGCAGGGCCGTGCCTGAGGCAGGGCGCCAGGGGCAGCCGACCTGGGCCCCCATTTCCCAGGGGCCCCACCCTATATAAAGTCCAATAGGATATAAGGATTAGTCTTATAGGAATTAGGGTAGGCAGTACAGCAGGTTTTAATTCTTTAGGTTTTGTTGCCGCCGCCTACCTTCCTGCTGCTTGCTTTTCCTGCCGCCGCCTGCTGCCTGCTTTTCCAGTTTTCTGCTGCGCGCGCCCGCCTGGTGCCTTTCCTGCCGCCGCCTGCTGCCCACGCCGCGCGCTGCTAGAGCTGGGAGCAGGAGCTCAGCCCAAGACGCGACGCAGACACTGCCTTCTGCGTGATTGACAGGTTCTGGTGCTTTTCATTTTATAGATTGTTTTATTGATTGCGTGCAGATTGTTTTATTAATTTTTTTTATTAATTTCTTGCAGATTGTTGTTGACATCATGCCTCCTAGAAAATATGCATCAGGTAGCCAAAAAAGAAAAAGAAGGAAGCACACGGAGGATTTTGTCTTGTCACAGAAAGGAGCCATGGATAAATTTCTTAAGAGGGATATGGGAGATCCGAGAAACACAAATGAATTGGCAATAGTGCTTGTGGAGCCGGTGGACGAACAAATTGGTGGGAATTCAGAATACCAAGGACCTACAGACCATAATGTAAGTGACCATGATAATATATCTCATCCAACTGCTACAGAATCTGCTAGTGTTGATGAACCGCCAGTAGTGACTATAGACATATATGATCCAAGAAATTGGAATAATCTTGATAACAAAGCAAGAGATACATTAGTCGAGAAGGGACCAATAAGAGAAAAGAATCTTGTCTTTCCAATGGATGGCAACTCTAGGCATTTTTCATATTCCCATTATTTTAGAAAATTAAGCAATGGTGAACAACATGACAGAAAATGGTTAGTTTACTCAAAGCATGTTGATAGAGTGTTTTGCTTCTGTTGTAAGCTTTTCAATTCTGATAGCTGCACAAGTTCATTAGCACATGATGGATATAGAGATTGGAAACATATTAGTGAGAGACTGAAAGAACATGAAAATAGTGCTGAGCATATTACTGGTATGAACAGTTGGAATGAATTGAGGGATAGACTAAGAAAACAAGAAACAATTGATAAAGATTTGCAACGACAAATTACAAAGGAGAAAGAACGCATGAGACAAGTTTTATTCAGAATAGTTGCCATCGTGAAATTTCTGGGTAAACGCAATTTAGCATTTCGAGGGTCCAATAATCATCTTTACAATGAACAAAATGGAAATTTCTTGGCTTGTGTTGAAATGGTTGCAGAATTTGATTTGGTAATGCAAGATCACCTTAGACGAATTGAAAGAAAGGATATTCATTACCATTATCTTAGTAATAAAATTCAGAATGAGTTGATATCTCTTTTGGCTTCTGATATTACTAACAGTATCATAAAGATTATTAAGGAGGCAAAATACTTCTCTATCATTCTCGATTGTACTCTGGATGTTAGTCATGAAGAACAAATGTCTTTGATAGTTCGATGTGTCAACATATCTAGCAACAAAATTGAGGTTGAGGAGTACTTTCTGGGTTTTTTAAAGATGGATGACACATCTGGTTTGGGGCTTTTCAATGTTTTGATTGATTCATTGGAGTCCTTTGGTCTTGATATTGATGACATAAGGGGTCAAGGTTATGACAATGGTTCTAATATGAAAGGAAAGCATCAAGGAGTACAGAAACGGTTGCTTGATAAGAATCCAAGAGCTTTTTATATGCCATGTGCTTGTCACAGTCTTAATCTTACTCTTTGTGATATGGCAAAATCTTGTAGTAAAGCTGTTTCATTCTTTGGAATCGTGCAAAGAATATATACATTGTTTTCAGGTTCTACAAAAAGATGGAAAGTTTTACTTGATCATGTGCCAAGTTTAACTGTGAAATCATTGTGCAACACTCGTTGGGAAAGTCGTATCAAAAGTGTGGCAGCAATTAGATATCAAGCTCCTCATATAAGGGCAGCTTTGTTTGAGTTACATCATGCTTCTGATACTGAGCCCATGGCAAAGAGTGATGCAAAGAGTTTGTATGACTTGATTGGTACCTTTGAATTCATTCTTGGTATGGTTATATGGCATGATATTTTATATGCTGTAAATGTTGTGAGCAAGAAGTTGCAATCATCATCAATGTGTCTTCACTCTACCTTAGAGCAAATAGATGGTATAATGAGTTACTTTGACAAGTATAGAAATGAAGGGTTTGCTTCTAGTATGGTGATTGCCAAGGATATTGCTTCTGTAATGGGTGTAGAGGCATCATTTCCAGTAAAGCGGCGTGCTCTAAGGAAAAAGCATTATGATGAAAATGATTGCAGCAATGAGGCAAATCTACAAGGTGAGAAAGATTTTGAAGTAAATTACTTTTTAGTTATGCTTGATATGGCAAGCAGTTCATTAAAAAATAGATTTGAAGACCTCCAAGTATTCAATGGTATATTTGGGCCTCTTCTTAACTCAGCATCGTTGAAATCATTGGATCACATTAAACTCAAGGATTATTGTACCATGTTGGCAAAAACTTTCTCTGTCGATGATTCATTTGATTTTGAGGAAAATAATCTGACATCAGAGTTAAGAATATTGCAAATGACACTGCCAGATAGATCAATGTCTGCTATGGAAATTTTTGAGTTTGTTAGGAGAATGGATTGCTATCCTAATATATTTGTTGCTTATCGGATATTATTTACTATACCAATAACTGTGGCATCAGCTGAAAGGAGCTTCTCAAAGCTTAATTTATTGAAGAATTATTTAAGGTCTACAATGTCTCAAGAAAGGTTAAACGGGCTAGCAACTTTATGTATTGAGAAAAAATTATTAGATGATGTCAATATTGAAGCCATCATTGATGATTTTTCATCTAGAAATGTTAGAAGACATTTTTAAGTTGATCTCTTCAATATATTTGAGGTAACAATCTTACTTCTATTTTTTACTGCTCAAGTCTTTCTGTGATACATTAAAAATAATTAGTTGATATATATATACATATAATAGTAAAAAACGATTTTATGGTGTTGGGGCCTCTGTTTATAATCTTGTCCCGGGCCCCTTAAATGTCAGGAACGGCCCTGCAAGCAAGGCTGAGTATACTAATACTTAGCTAGACTTAACCGGTGTGAGGAAATTACTCCTCTACCTCTAGACCATGCAGTTGTTTGGCTGAGGGGTTTGGTTTGTTAAGAGCACTAGTTGTATCTAAAATCAAGTTTTAGCTTTTCAATTTCTAGCATCATTAGCTTAACTAAGTTTGCTCCTTCTAACCATACATGGTAACAAACATTTAGTACAAACAACAAGTTATCTCATGTAAAACCTCATTTCAATGCCTGGGCTGGAGCTGCGACCCGTGGGCGTCGGGTCTAGCGGCCCCATGTCGGTTCGCCCGTTTCGCCATCTATAGGCGGAGGTGTGGTTTGGGACGTGTAGGTTGGTTGCGCGGAGGGGACGAACGTACAACAGGTTAAATTGAAATATATGTGAAGGGTTATTTGTAAAATTATGACGTGGAACGACCGTTGAAACTGGTGCTTTAATATAGTAGAAATTTTATGCTAAACAACGTCACAATAAAATTAATAATAATTATGATTTTTAGTAAAACGAGTCTGTCAAACTTGGTGTAAAAAGTCAATCAAAATGTAAATTGAAACAGAGGAGTATCACTACCAGAAACACGTTTTTGCCAAGTGCGCAGAGATTTACCGAGTGCAATATCTCGGGCGCTCGACAAAGAACGATTTTTCGAGTGTTCCGTTCGGCGAAGAATGCCACTCGTAAAGTACCTTTTTATCGAGTACCAAACACTCGGTATACAAAGACGCTCAGCAAAGACGTGTTTGCCGAGTGTCCAATTCTTGGCACACACTAACACTCGGGAAAGCACCGTCAGCATCCATCTACAGCTGACGTCCGATAACTTTACTGAGTGCTCGAGAAAGACACTCGACAAAGTTATGTCTTTAGCGAGTACCGTTCTCAGGCACCCGGCAAGAAATTATTTGCTGAGTGTCCTCTACGTGATCCCTGTTGCATCGTTTTCAGATGAGCTACCAAATGCAGACCATAGGGTTAGCAGTTAGAACAAACCATGTTTTTTTTTTCTGCTGGAGTGTAGTCCGAGCAAAGATCGAAGCAAATTGCCATGATCTTGGTTCTGGTACAGGTCTCAATGTCCCATCGAAGGTACCCCTCACACGCACCACACACGTGGTGCACTCCCCCATCTGAGGTCCACGTCCACGGGTGGTGCCGCCGGTCAGTGCTATTTGCATGATTAGCAGCGGTTAGGGTTCATTCACTCACGTCGTATTCTCGTGTATGTCGGGGAACGTCGTATTCTCGTCGTTATTCGCTTTACGTTTCGTCTTTTTTGGCCAAATGGACATGGTGCTGTTTCAAACGAGAAGATATCTAGCTGGTTAAAATTTGCTCCAGGTTATAGAAGAATTCTAGGCAAACTAACACTCCAGTTGATCCTCCACGATAAATTCAGTGTACACGTTACCTTATCAACACAGGGTTGCATGTGTCCCAGGAGATTTGGCTATTAAAGATACTACTAAAAATTGTTATTTTCTTGGGGTTTGTAAATATGACGTTTTTCTTGCAAAAGATAACCTAGAAAGAACAAAATAGCTTGAATGAAAGCAAACTATGTGTTTTTTGTTGTTGTAAGAATGAACTATACATGAGACCTTTTTTTATTGCATGCTTGCTAATTTCTTTTACTTTTGTTTTAGGGTTCAAACCTCTGGAGATATTCACGGCCTTTTTAATGGATGGTAGAAACACGGTGGTGGTCGAAATAATTTCTTAGCATTGACAGGAGGGGCAACCATTTATTGGACGATATCGCTTACAACAAATAAAGTTATTTTTACTCCATCGGTTTTAATTTATAATTTGTTTGACTTTTTGGACCAAATTTTATCGACTCATCTTATTAAAAAATAGTAAAAAGTTGAAAAAGTCAAAGGCAAACTTAAAGTATTTTTATGCGAAACAATATCACAATAAAACTAATAATAATTATGATATTTTTTAATAAGATGAGTCGATCAAACTTGGTGTAAAAAGTCAAACAAATTATAAATTGAAACTCAGGGAGTACCACTACCGAAAACACGTTCTTTGCCGAGTGCTCACAGGTTTACCGAGTGCAATATCTCGGGCACTCGACAAAGAACGATTTGTCGAGTGTTCCGCTCGGCGAACAATGCCACTCATGAAAGTACCTCTTTACCAAGTACCAAACACTCGATATATAAATACGCTCAGTAAAGGCATGTTTGCCGAGTGTCCAACTCTCGGCAAACACTGAATGTCACATCCGGTTTTAGCATATGTTGACGACACAAGTGTAATATATCAAAAAACGATGCATAAAGGCATAAAAGAGAGTACAAAAACTTTATTATATCTTCCAGATTTAAGAGTCTTAAACAATATCATAATCAAAGTACATCAGAAACATCATAGGTTGTCTCCCATAGGAAGATGACCCAAACATTGCTAGACTTAGAACTCATCAAAATCCTCGCCGAAGTCTTCCATGTCACCTTCTGATAAAAAATTAAGCAAGGGCTAAGCTCAATTACAGTGGGGGCTCAAAATATATGGTGAATTGACTATGGATGAATTGACTATATGGTGAATTGACTATGGATGAGCATACCATATAAACTCAAAATAACATAGGTGAAAAGCTAATCCAATCTCTATAGAACTAGATTAGTTATTTCTACCGGAAAGCTCGTGGGTTATAGTTTCTTTTATCTTTTCATTTGAAAAACAATATATCGTTATTTATAAAAACACATAACCTATATTTCATTAAAATAATTATATTAAACTACCATTTGGACTATAGTAAACATGATCATGGCTATATCATTTCAACATTAATAGAGGCTCTATTATTTATTAGTGAATAACCAATATGCATATAAACATGTGTATCTTGACTAAAAATCTAAATTACGTTATGAGCAAAGATAAACGTGTAAAAGTCATCTAGCGTTTTTTGTCACAAAGATGTGGTCTGCCTATCCCTTAATCCCTTACTTCAGCAATCTTTAAATAAATTCTAACAGACAAAACCAAATTAACATACACAATACGATAGATAACGGAAGCTATAATTAAAATAGCTAATCACATACACATTAATTTAATCGTTCAAAAAATACACATGATTTCGATTACAAAATATACAAATTTAAAACAACGAAACGCGACAGGGTTATTCATAGAATTATCTATATACTCTAGGGGTAGCACAAAAACTTGCTTTCTTCTACCTTCCCTTCTCCTCTATTCTCTGCTCGTTGCGCACTGGACGATGGTGGGCCAGGGGTAGCAGGCGACTAGTCGGTCGAGGGGTTGGGGTTGGGCTCTGGCGGTGGGGTCAACAGGGACCTCACTGATGTCCTCGTCGGCGACAGGGAGGGAGCAGGGGCCTCTGGCGATGGTGAACGGCGGTGGGCACGACTCCGGTCGGTGGCGATTGGCGCGAGCATAGAGGAGCAGTGTGGGGCGAGCTCGGTGACTAGGAAATGGACCCAAGGAGGCAAGGGCAAGGAGTTTATAGAGAGGGAGAAGAGAGAGAGAAAGAGAGAGAGAGCTAGGGGAGAGGGAGAGGCTGGTGGCTGGCCATCAATGCCATGTTACTCAGCGTGGGGAGGCGAGGGGCCATGGCATGGAGGTGAGGCACCGGCGAGCTGAATGGCCAGGCGGCGAACAGCGGCTAGCGGGGCGGCAGCGCGGTACCGCACGCCTGAAAGGGAAATGTGCCCTTGGGCCATTTCTAAGTGTTTTGGTGATTTAGTGTCAAACACATGTGCCTAAGTGTAAAATGGTGGACAAAATACAAATCAAGTGTAAAGGTATGTTTCTCAGACTTAGTACATTGTTTTAGAGACTAATGTATTGTGTCTAAGTGCTGGAAACAGGAAAAGAACAAATGGAATTGTCTTGGCTCGAGCAGCCAAGACTTTGCTCAGTCTGGGAGCACCGGACTGTCCGGTGGTGCACCGGACAGTGTCCGGTGCGCCAGGCTAGCGCAGGCGAACTGGCCGCTCACGGGAATTCACCGGCGACGTACGGCTAAAATTCACCGGACTGTCCGGTGGTGCACCGGACTGTCCGGTGAGCCAACGGTCGGCCGGGCCAACGGTCGGCCGCGCGATCTGCGCGGGACACGTGGCCGAGCCAACGGCTAGAAGAGGGCACCGGACTGTCCGGTGTGCACCGGACAGTGTCCGGTGCGCCAACGGCTATCAGGCGCCAACGGTCGGCTTCGCCATTTAAGGAAAGGAATCGGGCACCGGACAGTGTCCGGTGGTGCACCGGACATGTCCGGTGCGCCAGTCGACAGAAGGCAAGATCAGCCTTCCTAAGATGCTCTCAACGGCTCCTAGCTGCCTTGGGGCTATAAAAGGGACCCCTAGGCGCATGGAGGAGAACACCAAGCATTCCTACAACATTCCTAAGCACCAAGACATCGATTTTGCACATTCGTTTCATAGTGATAGCATATAGAGCTCTAATGGAGTTGTGAACTCATTGGGTTGTGTTGCGAGCTCTTGTTGCGACTTGTGTGCGTATTGATTCTCTGATTCTCGTGTCTTGTGTGCGTTGCTAATCCCTCCCTTGCTCTGTGTTTCTTGTGAATTTCAAGTGTAAGGGCGAGAGGCTCCAAGTTGTGGAGATTCCTCGCAAACGGGATTGAGAAAAAGTAAGCAAAACACGTGGTATTCAAGTGGGTCTTTGGACCGCTTGAGAGGGGTTGATTGCAACCCTCGTCCGTTGGGACGCCACAACGTGGAGTAGGCAAGCGTTGGTCTTGGCCGAACCATGGGATAACCACCGTGCCATCTCTGTGATTGATTTCTTGTGGTTATTGTGTTTTGTTGAGATTCCTCTCTAGCCACTTGGCAATTATTGTGCTAACGATTAACCAAGTTTTGTGGCTTAAGTTTTAAGTTTCACAGGATCACCTATTCACCCCCCCCCCTCTAGGTGCTCTCAATTGGTATCAGAACCGTTCTCTTCACAAAGGGACTAACCGCCCGAAGAGATGGATCCTAAGGGGAAGGGTATCATGATCAACGACAAAGAGAAGGAATCCTTTGTCAACGAGCCGAAGGAAGACAAGCCTACCGACTCCGGCTCGGGCCATAGACGGAAAGAAGGGAAGAAGAAGAAGACGAGACGCATCAAGGAGATCATCTACTACGACGACAGTGATGAGTCCACTTCTTCCCAAAAGGATGACTACGACTACGAGAAACAAAAGACGGTCAATTCGAATTTTTCTTTTGATTATTCTCGTATTCCTCAAAGTTCAAATTCGCATTTGCTCTCCATTCCTCTTGGCAAGCCCCCACACTTTGATGGAGAGGACTACGGATTTTGGAGCCACAAAATGCGTAGTCACCTGTTCTCTCTCCATCCGAGCATATGGGAGATTGTGGAAAGTGGAATGAAGTTTGATAGCTCGGATAGTCCCACTTTTATTAATGAACAAATTCATAGAAATGCACAAGCTACTACTGTGTTGTTAGCCTCATTGTGCAGGGATGAGTATCACAAGGTGAGCGGCTTGGACAATGCCAAGCAAATCTAGGACACCCTCAAGATTTCTCATGAGGGGAATGACGTCACCTTGCTCACCAAGATGGAGTTGGTGGAGGGCGAGCTTGGACGGTTCGCAATGATAAGGGGCGAGGAGCCGACACAAACATACAACCAGCTCAAGACCCTTATCAACAAAATAAGGAGCTACGGAAGCACGCGATGGACGGACCACGACATCGTCCGACTGATGCTAAGGTCCTTTACCGTTCTTGATCCTCATTTGGTGAATAATATTTGTGAGAATCCCAGGTACACCAAAATGTCGCCCGAAGAAGTCCTTGGAAAATTCGTGAGCGGGCGGATGATGTTCAAGGAGGCGAGGTACGTGGACGACGCCTTGAATGGTCCGATCAACGAGCCGCAACCCCTTGCTCTCAAGGCAACAAGAAGCAAGGAGGCGCTACCTAGCAAGGTGGCACAAATTGAGGCGGCCGGACTTAATGATGAGGAGATGGCCCTCATCATCAAAAGATTCAAGACGGCGCTAAAAGGTCGCAAGGGGCAGCCAAGCAAGACCAAGACAAAGGGGAAGCGCTCATGCTTCAAATGTGGTAAGCTTGGTCATTTTATTGCTAACTGTCCTGATAATGAAAGTGATCAGGATCAAGAGACCAAGAGGGAAAAGAAGAAGAACTATAAGAAGGCAAAGGGCGAGGCACATCTTGGCAAGGAATGGGATTTGGATTGCTCCTTGTCCGACTCCGACAATGAAGGTCTCGCCGCCACCGCCTTCAACAAGTCATCCCTCTTTCCCAACGAGCGTCATACATGCCTCATGGCAAGGGAGAAGAAGGTACGTACTCGAGACTCTACGTATGCTTCTTCAAGTGAAGATGAATCTAGTGATGAGGATGAAATAGATTATTCTTGTTTATTTAAGGGCCTAGATAGAACCAAGGTAGATAAAATTAATGAATTAATTGATGCCTTGAATGATAGGAATAGGCTTTTAGAAAAACAAGAGGACTTGTTGTATGAAGAACACGACAAATTTGTAGAAGCTCAAAAATCTCATGCACTAGAAGTTAAAAGAAATGAAATGCTTTCTTGTGAATTATCTTCTTGCCATGAAACAATTTCTAACTTAAGGAGCATTAATGATGATTTGAATGCTAAGTTAGAAATAGCTAGTAGATCAACATCTTGTGAAGAAATTGTTGCAACTTGTAATAGGTGTAAAGATTTTGACATTGATGCTTGTAATGAACACCTAGTTTCAATTTCAAAACTTAATGATGAATTGGCTAGTCTTAATGCTCAACTTAAGACTAGCAAGAGCGATTTTGATAAACTAAAATTTGCTAGGGATGCCTACACAGTTGGTAGACACCCCTCAATTAAGGATGGGCTTGGCTTCAAGAGGAAGGCCAAGAACTCAACAAGCCATAAGGCTCCCATTCTCACCAAGGAGAAAGGGAAGGCCCCTATGGCTAGTAGTGCTAAGAAGAACCATGCTTTTATGTATCATGATAGGAGATATGCTAGAAATGCAATTAGAAGTTATGATTCACATGTTTTTGATTCTCATGCCATGTTTGCTTCTAGTTCTTCCTATAAGCATGATAGAGATATGTCTAGGAGAAATGTTGTTCATATGCCTAGGAGAAATACTGGTAATGTTCCTAGGAAAGTTACTAGACCTTCTACAATATATCATGCTTTAAATGCTTCCTTTGCTATTTGTAGAAAGGATAGGAAGATAGTTGCTAGAAAATTAGGGGCAAAATGCAAGGGTGATAAAACTTGCATTTGGGTCCCTAAGGATATATGTGCTAACCTTGTAGGACCCAACAAGAGTTGGGTACCTAAGACCCAAGCATAAATTTGCCTTGCAGGTTTATGCATCCGGGGGCTCAAGCTGGATTATCGACAGCGGATGCACAAACCATATGACGGGGGAGAAGAAGATATTCACCTCCTACGTCAAGAACAAGGATTCCCAAGATTCAATAATATTTGGTGACGGGAATCAAGGCAAGGTAAAAGGTTTAGGTAAAATTGCAATATCAAATGAGCACTCTATTTCTAATGTGTTTTTAGTAGAGTCTCTTGGGTATAATCTGCTATCTGTTAGTCAGTTATGTCAAATGGGATATAATTGTCTATTTACAAATGTAGACGTGTCTGTCTTCAGGAGATGTGATGGTTCACTAGCCTTTAAGGGTGTACTAGACGGCAAACTTTATTTAGTTGATTTTGCAAAAGAGGAGGCCGGTCTAGATGCATGCTTAATTGCTAAGACTAGCATGGGCTGGCTGTGGCATCGCCGCTTAGCACATGTGGGGATGAAGAACCTTCACAAGCTTCTAAAGGGAGACCACGTGATAGGTTTGACTAACGTGCATTTCGAAAAGGATAGACCATGTGCAGCTTGTCAAGCAGGGAAACAGGTGGGAGGCTCTCATCACACCAAAAATGTGATGACCACGTCAAGACCACTGGAGATGCTTCATATGGACCTCTTCGGACCCGTCGCCTATCTGAGTATAGGAGGAAGTAAGTATGGTCTTGTTATAGTTGATGATTTTTCCCGCTTCACTTGGGTATTCTTTTTGCAGGATAAATCTGAAACCCAAGGGACCCTCAAGCGCTTCCTCAGGAGAGCTCAAAATGAGTTTGAGCTCAAGGTGAAGAAGATAAGGAGCGACAACGGGTCCGAGTTCAAGAACCTTCAAGTGGAGGAGTACCTTGAGGAGGAGGGGATCAAGCACGAGTTCTCCGCTCCCTACACACCACAGCAAAATGGTGTGGTAGAGAGGAAGAACAGGACGCTCATCGATATGGCGAGGACTATGCTTGGAGAGTTCAAGACCCCCGAGCGTTTTTGGTCGGAAGCCGTGAACACGGCTTGCCATGCCATCAACAGGGTCTATCTTCACCGCCTCCTCAAGAAGACTTCATACGAGCTGCTAACCGGTAACAAACCCAATGTTTCGTATTTTCGAGTTTTTGGGAGTAAATGCTACATTCTAGTGAAGAAGGGTAGAAATTCCAAATTTGCTCCCAAAGCTGTAGAAGGGTTTTTATTAGGTTATGACTCAAATACAAAGGTGTATAGAGTCTTCAACAAATCATCGGGTTTGGTTGAAGTCTCTAGCGACGTTGTATTTGATGAGACTAATGGCTCTCCAAGAGAGCAAGTTGTTGATCTTGATGATGTAGATGAAGAAGACGTTCCAACGGCCGCGATACGCAACATGGCGATTGGAGATGTACGGCCTCGGGAACAATTGGAGCAAGATCAACCGTCTTCCTCAACTATGGTGCATTCCCCAACCTAAGATGACGAACAGGTACCTCAAGTGGAGGCACATGATCAAGGGGGAGCACAGGATGTTCAAGTTGAAGAGGAAGAAGCACCTCAGGCACCTCCAACCCAAGTTCGTGCGACAATTCAAAGGGATCATCCCGTCGACCAAATATTGGGTGATATTAGCAAGGGAGTAACTACTCGTTCAAGATTAGTTAATTTTTGTGAGCATTACTCTTTTGTCTCTTCTATTGAGCCTTTCAGGGTAGAAGAGGCCTTGCTAGATCCGGACTGGATGCTGGCCATGCAGGAGGAACTCAACAACTTCAAGCTCAATGAAGTTTGGACACTGGTGCCTCGTCCCAAGCAAAATGTTGTGGGAACCAAGTGGGTATTCCGCAACAAACAGGACGAGCACGGGGTGGTGACGAGGAACAAGGCTCGACTTGTGGCAAAAGGTTATGCCCAAGTCGCAGGTTTGCACTTTGAGGAGACTTTCGCTCCTGTGGCTAGGCTAGAATCAATTCGTATTTTGCTAGCATATGTCGCTCATCATTCTTTCAGGTTGTACCAAATGGATGTGAAGAGCGCTTTCCTCAACGGGCCGATCAAGGAGGAGGTGTACGTGGAGCAACCCCCTGGCTTCGAGGATGAACGGTACCCCGACCACGTGTGTAAGCTCTCTAAGGCGCTCTATGGACTTAAGCAAGCCCCAAGAGCATGGTATGAATGCCTTAGAGACTTTTTAATTGCTAATTCTTTCAAGGTTGGGAAAGCCGATCCGACTCTGTTTACTAAGACTTGCAATGGTGATCTTTTTGTGTGCCAAATTTATGTCGATGACATAATATTTGGTTCTACTAATCAAAAGTCTTGTGAAGAGTTTAGCAGGGTGATGACGCAGAAATTTGAGATGTCGATGATGGGCGAGTTGAACTACTTCCTTGGGTTCCAAGTGAAGCAACTCAAGGACGGCACCTTCATCTCTCAAACGAAGTACACGCAAGATTTGCTAAAGCGGTTTGGGATGAAGGACGCCAAGCCCGCAAAGACGCCGATGGGAACTGATGGACACATCGACCTCAACAAAGGAGGTAAGTCCGTTGATCAAAAAGCATACCGGTCCATGATAGGTTCTTTACTTTATTTATGTGCTAGTAGACCGGATATTATGCTTAGCGTATGCATGTGTGCTAGATTTCAATCTGATCCTAAGGAGTGTCACTTAGTGGCTGTGAAGCGAATTCTTCGATATTTAGTCGCTACGCCTTACTTCGGGATCTGGTATCCAAAGGGGTCTAACTTCGACTTGATTGGGTACTCAGATTCCGACTACGCCGGATGTAAGGTCGATAGGAAGAGTACATCGGGGACGTGCCAATTCTTAGGAAGGTCCCTGGTGTCGTGGAATTCTAAGAAACAAACCTCTGTTGCCCTATCCACCGCTGAGGCCAAGTACGTTGCCGCAGGACAGTGTTGCGCGCAACTACTTTGGATGAGGCAAACCCTCAGGGACTTTGGCTACAATCTGAGCAAAGTCCCACTCCTATGTGACAATGAGAGTGCTATCCGCATAGCGGAAAATCCTGTTGAGCACAGCCGCACAAAGCACATTGACATCCGGCATCACTTTTTGAGAGACCACCAGCAAAAGGGAGATATCGAAGTGTTTCATGTTAGCACCGAGAACCAGCTAGCTGATATCTTCACTAAGCCCTTAGATGAAAAGACCTTTTGCAGGTTGCGTAGTGAACTCAATATCCTAGATTCGCGGAACCTGGATTGAAATATAGCATACTTGTATCTATGCATTTGATCATGTTCCTTCTGCAGTTGTTGCTTATTTTTGGTGCTCAAGTTGTACATTCACTCCCTGGACCTCACAAGTCCGTTGCAAAGTGATGCACATATTTAGGGGGAGCTGTGCTACAACTTGACCCTTTGAGACTAACCGTGTGCTTGAGTTTCCTTGTTTTAGCCTCAAAGGTGGATTGAAAGGGAAAGGTGGACTTGGACCATCAAAGACTTCCACTGCACTCCGATGAGAGGGTAACTACTTCCAAGTTCATCTTGCGAACTCTTATTGCCATTGAACTCTTATTTGAAGATTTGGTGAGGCAATGGGGTTAAAGGGCCAAGATTGATCCCGTTTTGGTGCTTGATGCCAAAGGGGGAGAAAATAAAGGCCAAAGTAATAAATGGATCAGCTACCACTTGAGATATTTTGAAACAATAGAATAGTGCTTTTTGTTTTTGGCAAAATTCCATTTTTAGTTCTCTTGTCAAAAGTTGGCTTCTTGTGGGGAGAAGTGTTGATCATGGGAAAAAGGGGGAGTTTTTGAAATCTTGAATATATTTCTCTTGGAATGACTCTCTCTATGTTTTAACAAGTGTGTTTGACTTAGAGATAGGGAGTTGAGTTTGATTTGCAAAAACAAACCAAGTAGTGGCATAGAGTGATCCATATATGTCAAATTTGAATCAAAACAATTTGAGTTCTTATTTGAAGTGTTTTTGTATTTGTTTCACTTGCTTTATATTGTGTTGGCATAAATCACCAAAAAGGGGGAGATTGAAAGGGAAATGTGCCCTTGGGCCATTTCTAAGTGTTTTGGTGATTTAGTGTCAAACACATGTGCCTAAGTGTAAAATGGTGGACAAAATACAAATCAAGTGTAAAGGTATGTTTCTCAGACTTAGTACATTGTTTTAGAGACTAATGTATTGTGTCTAAGTGCTGGAAACAGGAAAAGAACAAATGGAATTGTCTTGGCTCGAGCAGCCAAGACTTTGCTCAGTCTGGGAGCACCGGACAGTGTCCGGTGCGCCAGGCTAGCGCAGGCGAACTGGCCGCTCTCGAGAATTCACCGGCGACGTACGGCTAAAATTCACCGGACTGTCCGGTGGTGCACCGGACTGTCCGGTGAGCCAACGGTCGGTCGGGCCAACGGTCGGCCGCGCGATCTGCGCGGGACACGTGGCCGAGCCAACGGCTAGAAGAGGGCACCAGACTGTCCGGTGTGCACCAACGGCTATCAGGCGCCAACGGTTGGCTTTGCCATTTAAGGAAAGGAATCGGGCACCGGACAGTGTCCGGTGGTGCACCGGACATGTCCGGTGCGCCAGTCGACAGAAGGCAAGATCAGCCTTCCTAAGATGCTCTCAACGGCTCCTAGCTGCCTTGGGGCTATAAAAGGGACCCCTAGGCGCATGGAGGAGAACACCAAGCATTCCTAAAACATTCCTAAGCACCAAGACATCGATTTTGCACATTCGTTTCATAGTGATAGCATATAGAGCTCTAGTGGAGTTGTGAACTCATTGGGTTGTGTTGCGAGCTCTTGTTGCGACTTGTGTGCGTATTGATTCTCTGATTCTCATGTCTTGTGTGCGTTGCTAATCCCTCCCTTGCTCTGTGTTTCTTGTGAATTTCAAGTGTAAGGGCGAGAGGCTCCAAGTTGTGGAGATTCCTCGCAAACGGGATTGAGAAAAAGTAAGCAAAACACATGGTATTCAAGTGGGTCTTTGGACCGCTTGAGAGGGGTTGATTGCAACCCTCGTCCGTTGGGACGCCACAACGTGGAGTAGGCAAGCGTTGGTCTTGGCCGAACCACGAGATAACCACCGTGTCATCTCTATGATTGATTTCTTGTGGTTATTGTGTTTTGTTGAGATTCCTCTCTAGCCACTTGGCAATTATTGTGCTAACGATTAACCAAGTTTTGTGGCTTAAGTTTTAAGTTTCACAGGATCACCTATTCACCCCCCCCCTCTAGGTGCTCTCAACGCCCACGTGCGTCCATGCGGGGAAGTTAGAGGGTCGCGGGGCCAGGTTGTGAGAGGGGACCGGGGCAGGCCCCGCCTGTAAGAGAGAGGGGGAGGGGAGATGAGGGGGAGTCGCGATGGCTGGGTCGTTTGGGCCGAGCAACCGGTTTAGGGTTATCATTTTTTTCTTTTTCGTTTTTGAATTTCTTCTTTCAAAAAACATAGAATAACTATATTTATATATTTAAAAATTAAAATAATTTTACCAATAATGTTTTCAAATAAAATATAAAATATTTATTTTTAGACCTACATTTATTATGTAAATTAATTGTATTTTGCAATAGTAGAATATTATAAATACAATCTTCAACAATCATTTCAAACAAAAGTCATGCCCCAATAATGAATGCATCAAACACTTAATTAAATTTTAATTTACTCAAAAGAGTAATTATATGTATATATATTTATCATTATTTTCTTTATTCTAAAATCATTTCTGCTATAATAGGTTTAGCAACTAATTGTTGAATTGCTTTTATTTGATGGATTTGAGGTGTTACAAAACCTAACCCCTAAAAAATCTCGTCCTCGAGATTAGAGAGGTTCTGAGAATAGCTGGGAAAATTCTGCTCTGAGTTCATCTTCCCTTTCCTAGGTTGCCTCATCTTCTGAATGATGACTCCACTGAACTTTACATATGTTGATAACTTTACTCTGAGTAATTCTGCGTGATGTTTCTAAAAATTTTACTGGGTACTCTGAATAAGTTAAGTGCTCATTAACATTTAGTTCTTCTATGGTTAATTGTTCCTCAGGTACTCTTAAACTTTTCTTGAGTTGAGATACATGTAACACTTCATGCACATATGATAAACGGTTGGGTAGTTCCATCTGATAGGCTACTTCTCCATTTCTTTCCAAAATCTTGAATGGTCCAATGTAACGGGGAGACAATTTGATTTTAACTTTAAACCTTTTCATTCCTCTCATTGGTGAAACTTTAAAATACACATAATCTCCAACTTCAAAGGTTAATTCTCTTATATTGTCAGCATAACTTTTCTGCCTTGATTGTGATGTTTTAAGATTCTCTCTGACATCCTGCACTTGCTTTTCTACTTCCTGAAGAATTTTTGGACCAAACACTTGGCTTTCTCTGGTCTGATTCCAATAAAGTGATGTTCTACACTTCCATAGAGGGCTTTCAAATGGTGCCTGATGTCTCCTTGTTCTCAATTGCTATATACACCAAAAACAAGGCAACACAATGTTAAAAATATAATCAACCTTTGTCCTCAAGAAGTTATCCCTTTGGGATAATTCCTTCGAAGACGAAGGTTAAAACTTAACCGAGTAAATCAAGTCTTAATTGTGTGAACAATTAAATATGTATAGAATGCAAAGGAGTTTAAACATGATAACTCATCTAAGACATGTCAATATCACATTTCTCCTCTTTCGTATAATGATTTTATAATCGTACCTTCAGCTATATAGAGTGAGTTAGAATGAAGGTGCTTTGGAGAAGGGATTACACACAGGAATTATCCAGCCCTTCAAAAGGTGCTTTATGCAGGACACTGTTCATCTATTTATAGGGAATCATACAGCTTCGTACGAAACTACATTCATACCCGCATGGATTACACACAAGATTTACAAATAATATAAGGGCAACATTGTCTTTTGCCTTCAGCATTCAGGATGACACCTTCTTCTTACATCATCTTTCTTTGTTGTTATGACGAAGCTAGCTTTATTATCTTTCCACCGTTCCATACCGAAGGTAGTCTGATGCCAAAGGTCCTACAATGCTTGGCAAATATGTTGATAACGAATGGTTAACCGTGTTTTTGAAAGGGAAATGTGCCCTTGGGCCATTTCTAAGTATTTTGGTGATTTAGTGCCCAACACAAGTGCCTAATTGCAAAATGGTGGACAAAGTACAAATCAAGGATAAAGGTATGTTTCTAAGCCTTAGTACATTGGTTTTGGATACTAATATACTTGTCTAAGTGTTAGAAACAGAAAGTAGAAGAAAAGAAGAAGAGGAGAAAAGACTTGGCTGTGTGCTGCCAAGTCTCAGCTCGGTCTGGAGCACCAGACTGTCCGGTGTGCACCGGACAGTGTCCGGTGCGCCAGGCTGACTCGGCTCGAACTGGCTGTTCTCGGGAATTCGCCGACGGCGTACGGCTAAAATTCACCGGACTGTCCGGTGTGCACCGGACTGTCCGGTGAGCCAACGGTCGGCCAGGGCCAACGGTCGGCCGCGCAATCCGCGCGGGACACGTGGCCGAGCCAACGGTCGGAAGACGGCACCGGACTGTCCGGTGTGCACCGGACTGTCCGGTGCGCCAACGGCTCGCAGATCTCCAGCAGTCTTCCAACGGTCGGAAGCGCCAGTTAAGGAAACAAATCGGGCACCGGACACTGTCCGGTGTGCACCGGACTGTCCGGTGCCCCCGTCGACAGAAGGCCAGGATAGCCTTCCGGAATTGCTCTCAACGGCTCCTAGCTGCCTTGGGGCTATAAAAGAAGCCCCTAGGCGCATGGAGGAGACACACAAGCAACTCTTGAGCATTCTTGATCATCCACACTTAGTCTTTGCGCATTCGTTTGTGATTCTAAGAGATTCGAGCTCCGTTCTAGTGAGAACTTTGAGATAGTCTTGTGAGCTCGATTCTTGGCCGTGTGTGCGCATTTCGCTGTGGTTTTTGTGTGTGTTGCTTCCCTCCCTTACTCTGTGCTTCTTGTGATCATATACGTGTAAGGGCAAGAGACTCCAATTTGTGGAGATTCCTTGCAAACGGGATAGTGAAAAGCAAAGCAAAACACCGTGGTATTCAAGTGGGTCTTTGGACCGCTTGAGAGGGGTTGATTGCAACCCTCGTCCGTTGGGACGCCACAACGTGGAGTAGGCAAGCGTTGGTCTTGGCCGAACCACGGGATAAACCACTGTGTCAACTCTGTGATCAATCTCTTGTGGTATTGTGTTTTGTTGAGGCTTCTTTTCTAGCCACTTGGCAACTATTGTGCTAACACATAACAAGTTTTTGTGGCTTAAGTTTTAAGTTTCACAGGATCACCTATTCACCCCCCCCTCTAGGTGCTCTCAATTGGTATCGGAGCCGTTCTCTTCACAAAGGGACTAACCGCCCGAAGAGATGGATCCTAAGGGGAAGGGTATTGTGATCAATGACAAAGAGAAGGAATCCTTCGTCAACGAGCCGAAGGACGATAAGCCCACCGACTCCGGCTCGGGCCAAAGATGAAAGGAAGGGAAGAAGAAGAAGACAAGGCGCATCAAGGAGATCGTCTACTACGACAGCGACGAGTCTACTTCTTCCCAAAAGGACGAGGACCACAACGATTACGAGAGAAGGAAACCGGTTAATTCGAACTTTTCTTTTGATTACTCTCGTATTCCGCAAAGTTCACATTCTCATTTGCTCTCCATTCCACTCGGCAAGCCCCCACACTTTGATGGAGAGGACTACGGATTTTGGAGCCACAAAATGCGTAGTCACCTATTCTCTCTCCATCCTAGTATATGGGAGATTGTAGAGAGTGGAATGCACTTTGATAGTTCGGATAGTCCCATGTTCATTAATGAACAAATTCATAAGAATGCACAAGCTACTACTGTTCTTCTAGCTTCTTTGTGCAGGGATGAATATCATAAAGTGAGCGGCTTGGATAACGCCAAGCAAATCTGGGACACCCTCAAGATTTCTCATGAGGGGAACGACGTCACCTTGCTCACCAAGATGGAGTTGGTGGAGGGTGAGCTTGGACGGTTCGCAATGATAAGGGGCGAGGAGCCGACGCAAACATACAACCGGCTCAAGACCCTTATCAACAAGATAAGGAGCTACGGAAGCACACGATGGACGGACCACGACGTCGTCCGCCTAATGCTCAGGTCATTTACCGTTCTTGATCCTCATTTGGTGAACAATATACGTGAAAATCCCAGGTACACCAAGATGTCGCCCGAAGAAGTTCTTGGCAAATTCGTCAGCGGGCGAATGATGATCAAGGAGGCGAGGTATGTGGACGACGCCTTGAATGGTCCGATCAACGAGCCACAACCTCTCGCTCTCAAGGCAACACGAAGCAAGGAGGCGCTACCTAGCAAGGTGGCACAGATTGAGGCGGCCGGACTCAATGATGAAGAGATGGCTCTCATCATCAAGAGATTCAAGACGGCGCTAAATGGTCGCAGGGGGCAGCCAAGCAAGACCAAGACAAAGGGGAAGCGCTCATGCTTCAAATGCGGTAAGCTTGGTCATTTTATCGCTAACTGTCCCGATAATGAAAGTGACCAGGAAAAGGGGAACAAAAGAGAGAAGAAGAAGCAATACAAGAAGGCAAAGGGCGAGGCGCATCTAGGAAAGGAGTGGGACTCGGATTGCTCCTCCTCCGACTCCGACAATGAAGGACTCGCTGCTACTGCCTTCAACAAGTCTTCCCTCTTCCCCAACGAGCATCTCACATGCCTTATGGCAAGGGAGAAGAAGGTGAGTACTCAAGACTCTACTTATGCTTCTTCTAGTGATAATGAATCTAGTGATGACGATGACATAGATTATTCATGCTTGTTCAAGGGCTTAGATAGATCTAAGATAGATAAAATCAATGAATTGATTGATGCATTGAATGAAAAGGATAGGCTTTTAGAAAAACAGGAGGATTTATTGTATGATGAACATGATAAATTTGTAGAGGCACAAAAATCATATGCTTTAGAAGTGAAAAGAAATGAGGTGCTTTCTAGTGAATTATCCTCTTGTCATGAAACCATTGCTTCTTTACGAAATGTTAATCATGATTTAAGTGCTAAACTAGAAGTAGCTAGTAAATCAAATTCCTGTGTTGAAAATGTTACAATTTGCACTAGGTGTAAGGACTTTGATGTTAATGCCTGTAGTGAACACTTAGTTTCAATTTCCAAACTAAGTGATGAATTGGCTAGTCTTAATGCACAACTTAAGACTAGCAAAAGTGAATTTGACAAGTTAAAATTTGCAAGGGATGCCTATACAATTGGAAGACATCCCTCAATTAAGGATGGGCTTGGCTTCAAGAGGGAAGCCAAGAACTTAACAAGCCATAAGGCTCCCATCTTTGTCAAGGAGAAGGGGAAGGCCCCTATGGCTAGTAGTGCGAAAAAGAACCATGCCTTTATGTATAATGATAGGAGAAATGCTAGAAAGGCTTATAATGATTTTGATTCACATGTTTATGATTCTCATGCCATGTTTGCTTCTAGTTCTTCTTATAAGCATGATAGGGATATGCCTAGGAGAAATATTGCTCATGTGCCTAGAAAGAATGTTATTCATGCTCCTAGGAAAGTAGTGAATGAACCTTCTATAATTTATTATGCTTTAAACACTTCCTTTGCTATTTGTAGAAAGGATAGGAAAATAGTTGCTAGGAAATTAGGGGCAAAATGCAAGGGAGACAGGACTTGCATTTGGGTCCCTAAGGACATTTGTGCTAACCTTGCAGGACCCAACATGAGTTGGGTACCTAAGACCCAAGCGTAAATTTGCCTTGCAGGTTTATGCATCCGGGGGTTCAAGCTGGATTATCGACAGCGGATGCACAAACCATATGACGGGGGAGAAGAAGATGTTCACCTCCTACGTCAAAAATAAGGATTCCCAAGATTCAATTATATTCGGTGATGGGAATCAAGGCAAGGTAAAAGGGTTAGGTAAAATTGCAATTTCTAATGAGCATTCTATCTCAAATGTATTCTTAGTGGAGAGTCTTGGATATAATTTGCTATCTGTTAGTCAATTATGTCAAATGGGATATAATTGTTTATTTACAAATGTAGATGTGTCTGTCTTTAGAAGATGTGATGGTTCACTAGCTTTTAAGGGTGTACTAGACGGCAAGCTTTATTTAGTTGATTTTGCAAAAGAAGAGGCCGGTCTAGATGCATGCTTAATGGCTAAGACTTGCATGGGCTAGCTGTGGCATCGCCGCTTAGCACATGTGGGGATGAAGAACCTCCACAAGCTTCTAAAGGGAGAACACGTGATAGGTCTAACAAATGTGCATTTCGAAAAAGATAGACCTTGTGCAGCTTGTCAGGCAGGTAAACAGGTGGGAGGAGCGCATCACAGCAAGAATGTGATGACCACATCAAGACCTCTGGAGCTGTTGCATATGGACCTCTTCGGACCCGTCGCCTACCTAAGCATAGGAGGAAGTAAGTATGGTCTAGTTATTGTTGATGACTTTTCCCGCTTCACTTGGGTGTTCTTTTTGCAGGATAAGTCTGAAACCCAAGGGACCCTCAAGCGCTTCCTCAGGAGGGCTCAAAATGAGTTTGAGCTCAAGGTGAAGAAGATAAGGAGCGACAACGGGTCCGAGTTCAAGAATCTTCAAGTGGAGGAGTTTCTTGAGGAGGAAGGGATCAAGCACGAGTTCTCCGCTCCCTACACACCACAGCAAAATGGTGTGGTAGAGAGGAAGAATAGGACGCTAATCGATATGGCGAGGACGATGCTTGGAGAATTCAAGACCCCCGAGTGTTTTTGGTCGGAAGCTGTGAACACGGCTTGCCACGCCATCAACAGGGTCTACCTTCACCGCCTCCTCAAGAAAACGTCGTATGAGCTGCTAACCGGTAACAAACCCAATGTATCTTACTTTCGTGTATTTGGGAGCAAGTGCTACATTCTAGTGAAGAAGGGTAGAAATTCTAAGTTTGCTCCCAAAGCTGTAGAAGGGTTTTTGTTAGGTTATGATTCAAATACAAAGGCGTATAGGGTCTTCAACAAATCATCGGGTTTGGTTGAAGTCTCTAGCGACGTTGTATTTGATGAGACTAATGGCTCTCCAAGAGAGCAAGTTGTTGATTGTGATGATGTAGATGAAGAAGATGTTCCGACGGCCGCTATACGAACCATGGCGATTGGAGACATTCGGCCGCAGGAACAAGATGAACGAGATCAACCTTCTTCCTCAACGACGGTGCATCCCCCAACTCAAGACGATGAACAGGTTCACCAACAGGAGGCGTGTGATCAAGGGGGAGCACAAGATGATCACGTGATGGAGGAAGAAGCGCAACCAGCACCTCCAACCCAAGTTCGAGCGATGATTCAAAGGGATCATCCCGTCGACCAAATTTTGGGTGACATTAGCAAGGGAGTAACTACTCGATCTCGATTAGTTAATTTTTGTGAGCATTACTCTTTTGTCTCCTCTATTGAGCCTTTCAGGGTAGAGGAGGCCTTGCTAGATCCGGATTGGGTATTGGCCATGCAGGAGGAACTTAACAACTTCAAGCACAATGAAGTTTGGACGCTGGTGCCTCGTCCCAAGCAAAATGTTGTGGGAACCAAGTGGGTGTTCCGCAACAAACAGGACGAGCACGGAGTGGTGACAAGGAACAAGGCTCGACTTGTGGCAAAAGGTTATGCCCAAGTCGCAGGTTTGGACTTTGAGGAGACTTTTGCTCCTGTGGCTAGGCTAGAGTCCATTCGTATCTTGCTAGCATATGCCGCTCACCATTCTTTCAGGTTGTACCAAATGGATGTGAAGAGCGCTTTCCTCAACGGGCCAATAAAGGAGGAGGTGTACGTGGAGCAACCCCCTGGCTTCGAGGATGAACGGTACCCCGACCACGTGTGTAAGCTCTCTAAGGCGCTCTATGGACTTAAACAAGCCCCAAGAGCATGGTATGAATGCCTTAGAGATTTCTTAATTGCTAATGCTTTCAAGGTTGGGAAAGTCGATCCAACTCTTTTCACTAAGACTTGTAATGGTGATTTGTTTGTGTGCCAAATTTATGTCGATGACATAATATTTGGTTCTACTAACCAAAAGTCTTGTGAAGAGTTTAGCAGGGTGATGACGCAGAAATTCGAGATGTCGATGATGGGCGAGTTGAACTACTTCCTTGGGTTCCAAGTGAAGCAACTCAAGGACGGCACCTTCATCTCCCAAACGAAGTACACGCAAGACTTGCTGAAGCGGTTTGGGATGAAGGACGCCAAGCCCGCAAAGACTCCGATGGGGACTGACGGACACACCGACCTCAACAAAGGAGGTAAGTCCGTTGATCAAAAAGCATACCGGTCAATGATAGGGTCTTTACTTTATTTATGTGCTAGTAGACCGGATATTATGCTTAGCGTATGCATGTGTGCTAGATTTCAATCCGATCCTAAGGAGTGTCACTTAGTGGCTGTGAAGCGAATCCTTAGATATTTAGTTGCTACGCCTTGCTTCGGGATCTGGTATCCAAAGGGGTCTAACTTTGACTTGATTGGGTACTCAGATTCCGACTATGCTGGATGTAAGGTCGATAGGAAGAGTACATCGGGGACGTGCCAATTCTTAGGAAGGTCCCTTGTGTCATGGAATTCCAAGAAACAAACCTCCGTTGCCCTATCCACCGCTGAGGCCGAGTACGTTGCCGCAGGACAGTGTTGTGCGCAACTACTTTGGATGAGGCACACCCTCAGGGACTTTGGCTACAATCTGAGCAAAGTCCCACTCCTATGTGATAATGAGAGTGCTATCCGAATAGCGGAAAATCCTGTTGAGCACAGCCGCACAAAGCACATTGACATCCGGCATCACTTTTTGAGAGACCACCAGCAAAAGGGAGATATCGAAGTGTTTTATGTAAGCACCGAGAACCAGCTAGCCGATATCTTTACCAAGCCTTTAGATGAGAAGACCTTTTGCAGGCTGCGTAGTGAGCTAAATGTCTTAGATTCGCGGAACTTGGATTGAAGTGTAGCATACATGTGTTTATGCCTTTGATCATGTCCATTCTGCATTTTGTTGCTTATTATGGTGCTCAAGTTGTACAAACACTCCCTGGACCTCACAAGTCCGTTGCAAAGTGATGCACATGTTTAGGGGGAGATATGTTACAACTTGACCCTTTGAGACTAACCATATGCTTGAGTTTGCTTGTTTTAGTCTCAAAGGAGAATTGAAAGGGAAAAGATGGACTTGGACCATGAAAGACTTCCACTGCACTCCGATGAGAGGGTAACTTATTCCAAGTTCATCTCATTACCTCTTATTGCCATTTGCTCTTAATTGAAGATTTTGGTGAGGCAATGGGGTTAAAGGGCCAAGATTGATCCCGTTTTGGTGCTTCATGCCAAAGGGGGAGAAAATAAAGGCCAAAGCAATAAATGGATCAGCTACCACTTGAGAGATTTTGAAAATAGTAGATTAGAGTTTTTGGTTGTCAAAACTCTTCTGTTGTCTCTCTTGTCAAAAATTGGCTTCTTGTGGGGAGAAGTAGTGATTATGGGAAAAAGGGGGAGTTTTTGAAATCTTTGATCAAACTCTTTTGGATTGACTCTCTTTATGCTTCAACATGTGTGTTTGACTTAGAGATAGAGATTTGAGTTTGATTTGCAAAAACAAACCAAGTGGTGGCAAAGGATGATCCATATATGCCAAAATTGATTCAAAATAAATTTGAGTTCTTATTTGAAGTGTTTTTGTACTTGTTCAACTTGCTTTATGTTGTGTTGGCATAAATCACCAAAAAGGGGGAGATTGAAAGGGAAATGTGCCCTTGGGCCATTTCTAAGTATTTTGGTGATTTAGTGCCCAACACAAGTGCCTAATTGCAAAATGGTGGACAAAGTACAAATCAAGGATAAAGGTATGTTTCTAAGCCTTAGTACATTGGTTTTGGATACTAATATACTTGTCTAAGTGTTAGAAACAGAAAGTAGAAGAAAAGAAGAAGAGGAGAAAAGACTTGGCTGTGTGCTGCCAAGTCTCAGCTCGGTCTGGAGCACCGGACTGTCCGGTGTGCACCGGACAGTGTCCGGTGCGCCAGGCTGACTCGGCTCGAACTGGCTGCTCTCGGGAATTCGCCGACGGCGTACGGCTAAAATTCACCGGACTGTCCGGTGTGCACCGGACTGTCCGGTGAGCCAACGGTCGGCCAGGGCCAACGGTCGGCCGCGCAATCCGCGCGGGACACGTGGCCGAGCCAACGGTCGGAAGACGGCACTGGACTGTCTGGTGTGCACCGGACTGTCCGGTGCGCCAACAGCTCGCAGATCTCCAGCAGTCTTCCAACGGTCGGAAGCGCCAGTTAAGGAAACAAATCGGGCACCGGACACTGTCCGGTGTGCACCGGACTGTCCGGTGCCCCCGTCGACAGAAGGCCAGGATAGCCTTCCGGAATTGCTCTCAACGGCTCCTAGCTGCCTTGGGGCTATAAAAGGAGCCCCTAGGCGCATGGAGGAGACACACAAGCAACTCTTGAGCATTCTTGATCATCCACACTTAGTCTTTGCACATTCGTTTGTGATTCTAAGAGATTCGAGCTCCGTTCTAGTGAGAACTTTGAGCTAGTCTTGTGAGCTCGATTCTTGGCCGTGTGTGCGCATTTCGCTGTGGTTTTTGTGTGTGTTGCTTCCCTCCCTTACTCTGTGCTTCTTGTGATCATATACGTGTAAGGGCAAGAGACTCCAATTTGTGGAGATTCCTTGCAAACGGGATAGTGAAAAGCAAAGCAAAACACCGTGGTATTCAAGTGGGTCTTTGGACCGCTTGAGAGGGGTTGATTGCAACCCTCGTCCGTTGGGACGCCACAACGTGGAGTAGGCAAGCGTTGGTCTTGGCCGAACCACGGGATAAACCACTGTGTCAACTCTGTGATCAATCTCTTGTGGTATTGTGTTTTGTTGAGGCTTCTTTTCTAGCCACTTGGCAACTATTGTGCTAACACATAACAAGTTTTTGTGGCTTAAGTTTTAAGTTTCACAGGATCACCTATTCACCCCCCCCCCTCTAGGTGCTCTCAGTTTTTGAGGACCTTCGGAAGACAAAGGCCCCCAATAATAGCCACTCACAGTATTAGTTTGTTTCGTTGTAACAAACTAAGACTGCAAAACGAACGAAGGCCTTATGTCGAAGGTCCAAAAAACACCTTCCTTTCTCTAGAATAGCAAAACTTTCTAAACTGTGGGGGCCACTTTGCAGTGGTATTTTGTGTATATATATGAGGATTGTGACAAAATATTTTTCGTGCTACCAACTTATACTAGTTTGTTCTAAGCGATTGCAATTGCATTCGTTTTCTAGCTTCGGCTTTTTTGCTTAATCAAAGTTTGAGATGGCCGAAGACAAGAGGAGCGAAGACCCTGCCTTGGCTGGGTTTTATGAAGATATCGAAAGGACCAATACTGAGAAAAAAAACTAGCGAAATTCTTACTGGATTATCTGAAGATTCTGAGGGCAGTGATGATTTTGATATTGATAGCGGTGCAGATGATGCCGAAGATTGGCCATGGAGGCCAAGTCATGTTGTCTTCGAAAAATCTACTATCAAAAAGGACAAATTGAGGCAATGAAGGGCAAATATTTTCATGATATATCCATAGTGAGAGTCGGAGGGGAGAACACTGTGCATCTTCCTGAGGCAGACGAAGTGGTGGTTTTTCAAAGTTTCTTGAAGGCTAGGCTACGATTTCCCCTGCACAAAATGCTAGTCGAAGTGCTGACGAGATTTGAGATATTCCTTCATCAGCTTACTCCCGAAGCTTTGATTAAAGTTGGAGTTTTCATCAAGGCGATGAGGAGCTGTAACACCCGGATTTTGGGGGTCCAAAACCCGGGGTTAACATAAACACCAGGTATGCTGGGACCAAGTCTCATACATATGATGTATAGTGGCACAGGATCGAATGTCACAACTTTATATATAACAGGAGTTCTATACAAAATAAATAATTACATTATAAGGAGACAACGGTCCAGCAACCCAAAAGTTGACTGGGAGACGACGACCTAGACCTCTCACGAACTCATCACAGCATCCTCCATGAGCATCATCCTGCAGTACCTGTTCTTGACCTGTGGTGTATGTGAGACAGCAAGAGTGAGCTCACATACGTTCATCGCTCAACAAGTTGTGGGGAATAATGTGCATGAACTCGCCAAAGGTGGGAGCTCACGTGAAGTGTAAGGCTTACCAAAGAAGATGGTTAGAGCTGAGCATTGCTTTTAAAGTTGGTCAAAATTTTATTAGCAATTACTAAGTATAAGTAAATACCAACCCAATTAAATAGTAGAACAAAAGTAACAACTTCACCTGCGATGCAATGCATATGACAAATTGAGTTTAATTCCATAATTTAATCATGTGAGGGTCCGAGCTGCTCATGACCGTGAGCACGGCTAGTATACCAGTTTTACACTCTGCAGAGGTTGCGCATCTTTACCCACAAGTCGTGTATCCCATGTCGCCAGGGTTTGCAAGGCCCTTAGACACTTCCGAGGTGAATGGCTAGGGATCCACTACGAGGCCTTTACAAAGTTCCACTAGCTTCCGAAAACCCGCTACAGTTTATAGGAAGATCCAGTACAGGAATCCCTTGCAGGACCGCCATCGCAGCAAAATCCTCCCGAGGGCCTCCCCGCACTGACCTCTCCCCTACTGCCCTTGCCCCTTTCGGGTAAGGTAGTCTTCCACTAGCTTTCCTAATTAATCAGCCAAGGGCGTCCCATTCCACCCTTATGGTAGCACTGTTTTCCCGGGTGGTTCTCCATGTTCCAATTAACATAATGATCTCATCATGAACAATATATAACAACTGATAACAATAGTGTAACCATGAATAGAGTGTATCTTCATACCCAAAACCACATATAGCACTAGCAAGTACTACCCAGAAAGTTCAGTGGTAAACAAGGTATAAAGATAGACAAACTAGGGTAACCTATTGGGTCCCATCAAAATTAACCTATGCAGATCATTATGATTAATCAGAACATGAGTGGGTAAAAAGAAGTGATCAAGGGCACAACTTGCCTGGGCCTTGAGATTCCAGGTACCAGGATGATTCTTCAGATCCTCGTGACCTCACTGCTAGACGTAGCAATACAAACATACATGGTATAGGCAAAATTAACATTACACCAAACATATATGCAAAATACATATTAATAATCTACATATTAAAATAAGATCACAGGAAAAAGAATTATTAATTTTTGAGTTATAGAATTCAAGTTATGAATTTCCTAAGATTTAAGGTGATTATAATATGATTAAATGATAAATAAATTTTCTGACAGAGTTCATGACAAAACAGTGATTCTAAATGGTAGAGAATATTATTACAAAATTTTAGGAATTGGAATGACTCAATTTGGAGCTAAAATGAATTAGTTATGAATTAATTAAGTTTCTGGATTTATTTTAACACTAAAAATCATTTTATAAATCATTTTCTATGATTTTCCTATTCACTGGACTGGGCTTCAAATACCAGAAAACACAGGGGTCTCGGTGTAAGTCGCCACAGACTCATACTACAGTCCATAATGGACGGCGGGTTGATATAAGTAAAGCGCAGGGTCTCTTTTAGAAAATGGCCCCGGCGAAGGGGTATTCTCAGATCTCAGCCGTTGGATCAACGACCGATGCGCCAGATTAGACCTACGTTTAAGCGAACCGGTAAGCTCTGGCGGCCGCCCGATCCGAGATCTACGGATCGGATTTAAAATACCCGAGGTGGCTTTGAGTGCGTCCGATCCCCATCCAACGGTTCGGATCATCACACGCGAAGGGGTATCTTCCTATTCTAATCGCAGCCGTTCATTCGCGGATCCATGGCCACGGTACATCTCCCTTCCCCCAACCGGGAGGCCGGCGGCGCGCGATTATTCTCCCGGCGGCGCCATGGCCGGCGAAGGGCCGATTAACGCACGAGCGCACCTATTTTAAAATTGACAGGCGCAGAACAGAGAGGAGAGGGTAGCGAACATAATGGTGGATTCCATACCGAGGATTAAGCTCCCAGGAGTCCCGTCCACGGCGCACGGCGGTAATCCGCGGTGGGGCTAAGCGACGGTGAGCAATTCTGGTGTCTTCAACGCTCCTTGGTCATGGCCACCCCATCGTGTATGCTCCACGTGCAACCCCGAAGCCCCAGGCCCACACGCCAAGGATGATTCGCCACCGTGGGCGGAGATCACCGGCGGCGGACGGAGACGCGGGAAGAAAGCACGGTCCCGAGGAGAGAGATGTGAAGGAGGGGGGGTCACGGCTACGTACTTATACTCAGGGGCGCTTCGCGGTTGTTGTACGGGTACCGAGATCGCCGGCGAGCTCGCGGAGTCCGCGCGGTCCGTTGAGCTCCACGCGCGCGCGGCGAACTCGCGTTCGGTTGAAAGGGGGAAGACCGAGCTGACAAAACGGGCCCACCGCACAGCGACATACGCGCGCGTGAGAGGAGCCCCAAAGCATGACCAGTGGGGCCAGCGCAGCAGTGATAGAGGGGGGCGAGCGGGGCGTAGAGTGGCTGACCGGGCGGGTCCCGCGCGCCAGCGAGAGAGCGAAGCGCGGCGTAAGGGAGGCTGGCGAGTGGAGCCCACCCGTCGGCGCGGGCGTGCGGAGGTTGAGTCCTGGATTGGGCCGAGCGCGGGATGGGGGTGGAAGTGGGCCGAAATCAGGTATCCCAGCCCAGGTAAGGGTTTTCTCTTTTTCTTTTTATTTTCTTTCCTATTTTCCCATTCCAATTATCCAACTTAATTCAAATTTAAATTCCAATTTAAATCCAAAGTTTATGGCGAATTTGTCTTCATTTAAATATTCAATGTGAACATAGCATGGATAAATTTTATTTATTTACAGATTTATTTTGCTTCTCTTGCCTTATATATATTATTTCCCTTTTTCCTTTTTCAAACCCTAATCTCCTTTTGAGTTCTAATTCAATTTTCTTTTTAGTATATTTTGATTAATAGAGTTGCTATTATTATTATATGCACTACAAACAAAACTCCAATATGATGCACATGTTGTTTAGTTGACATTTAGTCATTTAATCATTTTTAAATGGGGTTGTTCACATGATTAGTTAAATTGAAACAAAGCAAATAAGAGAATTATCTCCATTACCATGATTTACAAATTTGGGTATTACAAATCCTACCCCCCTTAAAAATAATCTCGTCCTCGAGATTTGTAAGAAAGAGGATATAGGAAGAGTGATTTGAAATCTAGCTTTTTTTTTTAGTTTCTAATTAGTTCAAAATCAAGAGTCTCTCTTTTTTTTTTAGTTAGTTATTAGGAGAGCATAGGTATATATATGTATGTCCACATAATTATGTAGGATAGAAGATGTCTTTAAAGCATAGATGGGTTTAGGTAAGAAAGTGTAGGGTAAGGAAAGGCTCCATCCAAGATTGTGGATCTTGATTCATCTTGGTGACCTCACTTGATCCTTGAAGACTTGAGTTGGTGCTCATCCTTCCTTGTCTTGTCTTATTGATTAGGAGTTAGTGTATATTATTGGACTGGGGAATATGGTTAATATAGGTATGGATGAGATAGACTACATGATGTAGGCCAAAAGTTTGTTTGATGTTAGGTGGGAATAGAAAGGTTATACCATTCATCATGGTTCTATGGGTTGGGTTAGCTCATGGTTGTATTGATCCAATGTGCTAAGATAAGTTAATACATGGCTAGTGGGGTCTAATCTCTTCTACTAGTGTCATTAATCTGTTTAAGTGAACCACATTAAGTTAGATAACATTAGACCACACTGGATCACATTAGGTAAGATAAAATCTAGATTAAATTGGATATGACTAGATTAGACTAGTTTAGGTTAGATAGGTCCAACAGGGTAGAATATGTTAGGATGTTTTGAGATTGGTTAGATATGTTATGATAAGGTAGAGTCTCTTGCTAGTTTATAATTGAGAGGTTATGCAACTATCAGATGGTTAAGGTAGTTGCATATGGCCAAGTTGATCTGTCATTCTTATTTTAGTGCAGGATGAACTAAGTTAAGACCTGTTCTATAGGGGTAGAGTCTAAACTATTTCATCAGTGTTATCTAACATGTTTGATAAGTCACTTTAGATTTGATCAGATCTAGGTTAGATTGGTGTGACTAGTTTGACTAGATAAGATCTAATTGATTTTGCATTAGATCATGGTTGATAAACTAGGGTGGATAAGTATGCCTATTAGGATAAGATGAATCTTTTGAGGTCAGTTAGATCTATTAGGCTGAGATAAAATCTTTTCAAGATAAGATGAGTATCTTTTAAGATGAGATGGATCTATTAAGATAGGGAAGAATCTTTTAAGATAAGATGAATTGGTTAGAATGAGATCTTTTTAGGATAGGATAAATCTCTTAAGCTAGATATGTTCCAATGGGGATAATCTAGGTTGTCTAGTTATTTTATAAATATATTTTTATACCTATGTGTATATGCAGATGCAATTGTGGATATTATTCCACAACTCATCACACTCAATCAAAGATCCAAATCAGGCAAGTATCATAAGAACAATCATTCAAGTGCATAGGTACTTATAAAAATAGTTCTGTTTTTTTTTGTTCCTAGGATTAGGTCTCCTATTCCTAAAGATCACTTTAGGCATAGGATTTCAAAGTGTGAAATCCACATTTGTCTTTAGAATGAAAGAGGTAAGAATAATCAGAGTAAAGCGGAATTAGATGAGAAAAGATTAAGATAAGTTTAGAAAAGAATCAGAGTAGCAAAGGTAAGTAGACAAGGGTTGTCCAGTTCTATCTAGGTTTCGTCCTACAGTCAACATTCCTCTGATACCACTTCTGTAACACCCGGATTTTGGGGGTCCAAAACCCGGGGTTAACATAAACACCAGGTATGCTGGGACCAAGTCTCATACATATGATGTATAGTGGCACAGGATCGAATGTCACAACTTTATATATAACAGGAGTTCTATACAAAATAAATAATTACATTATAAGGAGACAACGGTCCAGCAACCCAAAAGTTGACTGGGAGACGACGACCTAGACCTCTCACGAACTCATCACAGCATCCTCCATGAGCATCATCCTGCAGTACCTGTTCTTGACCTGTGGTGTATGTGAGACAGCAAGAGTGAGCTCACATACGTTCATCGCTCAACAAGTTGTGGGGAATAATGTGCATGAACTCGCCAAAGGTGGGAGCTCACGTGAAGTGTAAGGCTTACCAAAGAAGATGGTTAGAGCTGAGCATTGCTTTTAAAGTTGGTCAAAATTTTATTAGCAATTACTAAGTATAAGTAAATACCAACCCAATTAAATAGTAGAACAAAAGTAACAACTTCACCTGCGATGCAATGCATATGACAAATTGAGTTTAATTCCATAATTTAATCATGTGAGGGTCCGAGCTACTCATGACCGTGAGCACGGCTAGTATACCAGTTTTACACTCTGCAGAGGTTGCGCATCTTTACCCACAAGTCGTGTATCCCATGTCGCCAGGGTTTGCAAGGCCCTTAGACACTTCCGAGGTGAATGGCTAGGGATCCACTACGAGGCCTTTACAAAGTTCCACTAGCTTCCGAAAACCCGCTACAGTTTATAGGAAGATCCAGTACAGGAATCCCTTGCAGGACCGCCATCGCAGCAAAATCCTCCCGAGGGCCTCCCCGCACTGACCTCTCCCCTACTGCCCTTGCCCCTTTCGGGTAAGGTAGTCTTCCACTAGCTTTCCTAATTAATCAGCCAAGGGCGTCCCATTCCACCCTTATGGTAGCACTGTTTTCCCGGGTGGTTCTCCATGTTCCAATTAACATAATGATCTCATCATGAACAATATATAACAACTGATAACAATAGTGTAACCATGAATAGAGTGTATCTTCATACCCAAAACCACATATAGCACTAGCAAGTACTACCCAGAAAGTTCAGTGGTAAACAAGGTATAAAGATAGACAAACTAGGGTAACCTATTGGGTCCCATCAAAATTAACCTATGCAGATCATTATGATTAATCAGAACATGAGTGGGTAAAAAGAAGTGATCAAGGGCACAACTTGCCTGGGCCTTGAGATTCCAGGTACCAGGATGATTCTTCAGATCCTCGTGACCTCACTGCTAGACGTAGCAATACAAACATACATGGTATAGGCAAAATTAACATTACACCAAACATATATGCAAAATACATATTAATAATCTACATATTAAAATAAGATCACAGGAAAAAGAATTATTAATTTTTGAGTTATAGAATTCAAGTTATGAATTTCCTAAGATTTAAGGTGATTATAATATGATTAAATGATAAATAAATTTTCTGACAGAGTTCATGACAAAACAGTGATTCTAAATGGTAGAGAATATTATTACAAAATTTTAGGAATTGGAATGACTCAATTTGGAGCTAAAATGAATTAGTTATGAATTAATTAAGTTTCTGGATTTATTTTAACACTAAAAATCATTTTATAAATCATTTTCTATGATTTTCCTATTCACTGGACTGGGCTTCAAATACCAGAAAACACAGGGGTCTCGGTGTAAGTCGCCACAGACTCATACTACAGTCCATAATGGACGGCGGGTTGATATAAGTAAAGCGCAGGGTCTCTTTTAGAAAATGGCCCCGGCGAAGGGGTATTCTCAGATCTCAGCCGTTGGATCAACGACCGATGCGCCAGATTAGACCTACGTTTAAGCGAACCGGTAAGCTCTGGCGGCCGCCCGATCCGAGATCTACGGATCGGATTTAAAATACCCGAGGTGGCTTTGAGTGCGTCCGATCCCCATCCAACGGTTCGGATCATCACACGCGAAGGGGTATCTTCCTATTCTAATCGCAGCCGTTCATTCGCGGATCCATGGCCACGGTACATCTCCCTTCCCCCAACCGGGAGGCCGGCGGCGCGCGATTATTCTCCCGGCGGCGCCATGGCCGGCGAAGGGCCGATTAACGCACGAGCGCACCTATTTTAAAATTGACAGGCGCAGAACAGAGAGGAGAGGGTAGCGAACATAATGGTGGATTCCATACCGAGGATTAAGCTCCCAGGAGTCCCGTCCACGGCGCACGGCGGTAATCCGCGGTGGGGCTAAGCGACGGTGAGCAATTCCGGTGTCTTCAACGCTCCTTGGTCATGGCCACCCCATCGTGTATGCTCCACGTGCAACCCCGAAGCCCCAGGCCCACACGCCAAGGATGATTCGCCACCGTGGGCGGAGATCACCGGCGGCGGACGGAGACGCGGGAAGAAAGCACGGTCCCGAGGAGAGAGATGTGAAGGAGGGGGGGGGGTCGCGGCTACGTACTTATACTCAGGGGCGCTTCGCGGTTGTTGTACGGGTACCAAGATCGCCGGCGAGCTCGCGGAGTCCGCGCGGTCCGTTGAGCTCCACGCGCGCGCGGCGAACTCGCGTTCGGTTGAAAGGGGGAAGACCGAGCTGACAAAACGGGCCCACCGCACAGCGACATACGCGCGCGTGAGAGGAGCCCCAAAGCATGACCAGTGGGGCCAGCGCAGCAGTGATAGAGGGGGGCGAGCGGGGCGTAGAGTGGCTGACCGGGCGGGTCCCGCACGCCAGCGAGAGAGCGAAGCGCGGCGTAAGGGAGGCTGGCGAGTGGAGCCCACCCGTCGGCGCGGGCGTGCGGAGGTTGAGTCCTGGATTGGGCCGAGCGCGGGATGGGGGTGGAAGTGGGCCGAAATCAGGTATCCCAGCCCAGGTAAGGGTTTTCTCTTTTTCTTTTTATTTTCTTTCCTATTTTCCCATTCCAATTATCCAACTTAATTCAAATTTAAATTCCAATTTAAATCCAAAGTTTGTGGCGAATTTGTCTTCATTTAAATATTCAATGTGAACATAGCATGGATAAATTTTATTTATTTACAGATTTATTTTGCTTCTCTTGCCTTATATATATTATTTCCCTTTTTCCTTTTTCAAACCCTAATCTCCTTTTGAGTTCTAATTCAATTTTCTTTTTAGTATATTTTGATTAATAGAGTTGCTATTATTATTATATGCACTACAAACAAAACTCCAATATGATGCACATGTTGTTTAGTTGACATTTAGTCATTTAATCATTTTTAAATGGGGTTGTTCACATGATTAGTTAAATTGAAACAAAGCAAATAAGAGAATTATCTCCATTACCATGATTTACAAATTTGGGTATTACAGGAGCCAAGGGCTGGAGCCAGATGTCGACTGCTTCTGCAATATCCATGAACTATCTTACCAGACGAAGGCAATTGGCAAGGAACAATATCACAACAATTTCGGCTACTATTCCTTCATATATCGCTCTAATGCGAGACACCTAGTTTCAACCTTTAGGAAAAAGTGGCCAGGATCCTGGATGAAGCAGTGTTTTATGTTAAAAATGACTTGGCAGAGAGGGAGGATGTGAAAGATGTGATTCAATGACCCATTCAATCACGCTTCGCTATTAGGAGGCCTGCCATCGTGAATTCGGAAAAAAAACTGAAGCATGTTTGGTAGCCTTCAACACCGTGTGCAGCTACATCGGTTTCAGAGATTTGGTTCATGAACATTTAGCTTTCAAGGTATGGCCTCTTGTTAACAAGTGGGAAACAACAAAGAAAACTGACACCAGCTCAAGCGAAGGCAACCTTGTCTACCTAAAATATACTTACCGCTATAGGGATCAGTTTGGCGAATCAGATGATGATTGGCTTGAGGCCATTGAAGCGACTAGTGACGAGTTGCTGGGGGTATACACGAAGGCTAAAGACGAAGCTATGAACACTCCCTTCAGTGCCTGGGGGAAAAGAAGGTTAAATACGGTATTTGATGTCATTGCATTTGTATATCCAGATTATACCTTTCCTACTCGGAAAAGGGGAGTTAAAAGGAAAGCTGTAGTTGCAACCACCTCCACGACGCTGAAGCAAAAGAGAGCCAAAGTTTTAACCCATCGACTGAAGTCATACTACTCAGAACGAGCTGCAAGACTACATGTTGCTGAAACCTCTAAGGCAGAAACTGCCGAAGTAGTTGAAGAGGCCATTTCAGCTCTGAAGGTAATGTTTTTCTTTTTCTTTGATTTGAAGGAAGGCACTATTGATCCAATGTTACTTTTGGAATTTTTGGGCAGGTGATAGGCAACCGCTGTAAGTGCCCTGCTGCCCACTCATTTGGAATCAACTTCAGAAAAGAGCCACACTATGAAAGAACAGTCGGAGATCCAAGATCCGCTGAAGGTGCAAGAGCTGTCAAATATATTATCCGTTTTAGTGGGAACTCTGAGGAAAGGCAAAAGAATGACCAACGTGCTAGACGCTAGGCCTCCAAAGATGGCGACGCCTGCTCCCACAAAGATCTCCAAAGACAAAGTTGAGGAATTGAAAATGACTATTGACGAAGCTGCTTCTCCTGATTTAGGTAAGGCATGACTTCAAAATCCAAGCCATTAGAACAAGAATTTGAAAGCCTATCAGAGAGAATAGCACTGCCAATACCCGAAGCGGCGCCTCTTAGAGATCTTGAATATATTGTTCACCATGCTTCGGGAAAACAACTAATGGGGCAACAAATTGCCGAGGTACAACATTATGCAAGAGATCTAAAGTACCCTCGGGACTCTTTGGTTTACGGGGGTAATGACAAAGATGATTACCTATACTGCCTGCTAGACAACAAAGAGATTGATGTTTGATGGGAAATGATGGATAACATGGGTTATCCGAAACTTGAACTTGGTTTATCTGTAATGCCGAAGGATCAACTTGCGGATTGCCTAGCTTACAACAACTTGAAGGTTTCCATATTTTATTTTTCCTTTTATACTTGTAATTTTGCATAATGCTTTTATTTAGTACTTATTATTATTTTTTGATTATTTTTATTGGGGTCTTATCCTAAGCAAAGCTTTAAAAGCGCAGAAAGATGACGAAGATGAAAGTACCCAGATAGCCTTCGGAAATTTTAGATCTGATGTTATTGACCTTCGCCATCAAGCTGTTGAAAAAGACAAGCTTCTTCTTTCTCTAATTGAGAGGCTGAAGAAGAGTCAAACTGATTTGGCTAAATTCTCTGAGACAGACCAAAAAATTTAAAAGCTTGAAAAGGAGAAAGAAGCTGACACAAAACGCATAGCCGACTTGGAATATACTTTATCTGCTCAAGTGGAGCTTCACAAGTCTGAAGTACTAAGATTATAGAAGAAGCTTGATGAAGTTAACGAGAATTTTGAAGTTAAAAAAGCGAAATGTGAAATAGCTGAGACTGAGCGTAATAGGTTTCAAAAGAACATTGAAGAGCTTCGTCTGTCAAAATAAGAATGTTTTTCTATTGCTATGAAATGTTGTAATAAGCTAAAGAGCATGTTTGCCAAGGTTGGTGCATTCTCTAATGAACAAAATTTTATTCGTGGCGATCCCGAAGGGGTGATTAGGTGGATAGAGGGTGAAGTCGAGACTTTTGATGAATTCCTCACTGGTAGGGGAAATTTTTGTGCTTCCGTGGGTGCCCGAGGGGCCACATCGTTGCTTGAAAAAGCTGCCTATGAACATGTGAAGTCTGTAATTCAGCTCGAATTTACAGCTTCGACAAACGACATCAAGGAACCATCGGCTGAAGCTATTGCCCTAGGTGGGAAATTTTACTCTAAAATCTGGGTAAGCGGTGGAAAGGAGGTAGCAGACGAAGCTATTAGACAGAGCGAAGAAGAGGTTATTTTCGATTCTAAAATAATTATTACTCGAATTTTTAGTTTAGTTTTTTGATTAATTCACACTTTTGGCTTTTTTAGGCCCATCACGCTTTGGAAGAGGCAAAGAGATCTGAAGAAGCTGCAGAACGAGAAAGACGTAAAGGTATATGTTTCTGTTGAGCTTTAACTTCGTAATTATTTAGCTTTGTACTTCTTAATGGAACGATGTCTTCATGCAGTGGAGCTTTCTCCACCCCTGGAACCGTATGATCCTGAAGCAGATCCATCACTAAGGGGGATCCTTGATGAATTCAAGGTGGTGAGTGCAGCGGTAGACAAAGCTGGTAACACTTTGCTAAATGATGCTGCGAGGTTCTAAAACAAGAGGATTGAACTGTTGTAAAGACTTTCCCAATTTTGTGTCTAGTACACATGTAAAAACATTCGAAAGCTTGTGTTTTGTTCTATGTAAATACAACTGTGTGGCTGCATTGTGTAATATATTTCTATGTGCAGTGTGAAATTAATGTACGTAACGTTTTTGAGCCAAAGGCGAAAAAAACACCTTCCCTTCTTTTCACGCTTCATAAAGAAAAGCCCTTTTCAGCCGAAGGTCTTGTAAACTCATATAGAATACTGTTGCCAGAGTGAAAACATTGGCCCCTTCTTTGTCCTATGTATGATGATGCCGTTGAAGATGTAGCATTTTTCCCTTTATCCTATTTTTAGTCCATAATTTCCAAAAAAAACATGAATCTAGCTTCGTAGCTAAACCACATTTGTATATGAAGGAGTAATTCCTATTTTCTCTTCATGGATGACACGGAATGATGTATGATGGTATGATACAGAATGATGCGATGATATGATGCAAAAGATGCTAATAAGACTCTACATCCCCTTAGGAACGACTTTAGAGTCTCTTCACCTTTACTAGATGGTATTTTAGCTCACCATCCCCTTAGGAACGACTTTGAAGCTTCTTCACCTTTACAAGGTGGTATTTTAGCTCTGCATCCCCTTAGGAACGACTTTGGAGCTTCTTCGACATTTTTTGTTACACTCGATGATGTAACCTCAGATTTATTACAAAGTGTCAAAGGTTGCGCCTTCTCAAATTGTTTTAAGGCGAATTGTAAATCAAAAGAAACAAAAATTACAATAGATGTGCCTTAAATTCTTAACACAACCCCTCTGTTGCTTCAGTAAATATGTTTGGATTCTGGAACAATGCTATTGACTGTTCGAGCTTCGGACTCTTCTCTTGCTTCACACTACTACTGATCTTGTTACTAGCCCTGAGGCTGCTAATTATAAGATAAAGTTGGGACTGGTGCGGGTGGTTGAGATAAGGCCACCTGGCTAGAGAATGACTTGCTGAAGCAACCGAAGCTGTGGACTGTGGAAGTGGTTGTTGGTTACGCACGTACTCTGGGATGTATGGAGAGTAGTACGAAGTAGTGTGAAGAACTTGCTTTGGCTGATTCTACAGTGCTTCGACCTTAGCTATTTCATTCTACTTTTGTATCACCAGACTGTGCGGTGCACCAGGAATAGTAGCCCAACGGCTAGTTCTAGATGGCACTATGGAGAAAAGACCACCGAACTGTCTGGTGTGAAGTCTGGACTATCCGATGTAAAAAGCCTGCGCGCCAACGGCCACCTACTGTGTCAGATCGAACGACTAGGCGCATCGGAGAGGGGTATCGGACTGTCTGGTGCACCACCGGACTGTCCGGTGTGCCGCAGAGAGCAACAACTTTTCTCCAACGTCTAGTTTTATGTTGGAGGCTATAAATACACCCCTAACCGACCATTCCAAGGTGTGGGAGCCCAAGCAACATATCAAGGCATATATTAGACATTCCCAAGTGCTCATACACCCAAGTGCTTAATAGAATCACTCGATGAATAGCGTAGGTGCTTTGCGAAGTGCTTAGGTTAGTTAGGCTGCATTAGCGCTTGCTCTAGGTGAATCCTAGTTAGTTGAGTGAGTTTAGAAAAACCACACAACCCCTTATCTCTTGCGCGAGCCATTGTAATTGTATCGAGTGGGGCGAGAGTCTTGCGAGACCGTGACAACCGCGTTTGTGTCATGGCCGCCACCGTGTAGCTGAGGGAACGAGGCCTGTGGCGTTTTCAGCCGGAAGCTAGATAGTGGAGACGGCGGGGAGCGTCCGAGAGGAGCCGGAAGCGGAGCAACACTTATGCGTGGAGAAGGCCCGTGGCTCTCTACGGAGTTACTCGACCGTGGTGCTTGGCCCTTACATGGGCTTCCCTTTATGTAGGGGCACCAACGAGGATTAGTCGAGACCTTGCGCGGTTCTGGATACCTTGGTAAAAATACTGGTGTCATCCATGAGAGTTGCATATCTACCTTGCTATTTAGCTCCCGCATTTATATTAAGCATTTAAGTTTCAATTTTGTCTTAACCATTGCGGTAGAGATAACAACACTTAGACAAAATCTAGTTTACACATTCTAGTTTGATTATTTGCATAGGTTTTGCTCTAGGGATTTATTTGTGGCCTAGTTTAGAGAAAGTTTTAGAAGTCCTAATTCACCCCTCTTAGGCGTCACCTGTTTCCTTCAGTACATGGGTAGCTGGGTTGTCTTGTACGAAGGTGTCCATGGCACAGCCTGCAGCTCTGTAGCTAAGGGAGAAGCATCATCAAAAGCAATAATGTCATGGTGAAAATCATCATACCACATATCATCGTGGCTAGGGCCCTCCTGACGAAGGTCTCTTTGTTGTGGTCGATGCCCTTGCTCAGTATCTTGTGTGATGTGTCGCATTTCCTCGGCTGCTTCATCGATCTTCTTTTGTAGCTCAGACAACCAAAGCATCTTCTCCCTTCTTTTCCCCACTTGTTGATGTATGGATTCTAGGTTGTTGATCTCTTGATCTAGCTCCTCATCTTGTGGGGTCGGGCTAGTGGCCTTCCTCTTCTGGCTTCGGGCCTCTCTTAGAAGGATTTCGTCCTGATTGGTATCTAGGGAAGCAAGAATAGCCCCTGGCGCCGCTGTCTTCTTTGGTGGCAAGAAGAAGGTGGTCGTTGATGTGTTCACTAGAGGTAGGCGCCAATGTTATCTACTTGTTCTCAATTGCTATATACAACCAAAAACAAGGCACCACAATGTTAAAAAGATAATCAACCTTCATCCTCAAGCAGTTATCCCTTTGGGATAATTCCTTCGAAGACGAAGGTTAAGACTTAACCGAGTAAATCAAGTCTTAATTGTGTGAACAGGTAAATATGTAAAGAATGCAAAGGAGTTTAAACATGATAACTCATCTCAGATATGACAATATCACATTTCTCCTCTTTTATACAATGAATTTATAATCGTACCTTCAACTCTACAGAGTGAGTTAGAATGAAGGTGATTTGGAGAAGAGATTACACACATGAGTTATCTAGCCCTTCAAAAGGTGCTTTACGCAGGACACTGTTCATCTATTTATAGGGAATCGTACAACTTCGTACGAAATTACTTTCATACCCACATGGATTACACACAGGATTTACAAATAATACAAGGGAAACATTGTCTTTTGCCTTCAGCATTCAGGATGACACCTTCTTCTTACATCATTTTTCTATGTTGTTATGACAAAGCTAACTTCGTTATCTTTCCACCGTTCCTTACCGAAGGTAGTCTGATGCCAAAGCTCTTGCAATGCTTGGCAAATATGTTGATAACCAATGGTTAACCATGTTTTTGAGGACCTTAGGAAGACAAAGGCCCCCAACAGTGCCATCTTTAAACTTTCCTGGAAACTATTGTTATAGGAAAACTCTGCATAGGGCAAACTCTTTTCCCAACTTTTACCATATTTTAAAGCACAAGCTCCTAACATGTCCTCTAATACCTAATTTGTTCTTTCTGTCTAGCCATCTGTCTACAGATGATAGGCTGAGCTAAAATTTAGCTTTGTATCCATAGATCCATGCAATCTCTTCCAAAAGCATGAGGTAATCTGGGTTCCTCTATCTGAAACTATTTTCTTTGGTACTCCATGTATACAAACAATCTTAACATGTACAGTTCAGCTAGTTGTGCTCCCGAGTAGGTTGTCTTCGCAGGTATAAAGTGTGCAACCTTAGTTAACCTATCGACAATAACACAAATGGAATCATAGCCATCATGTCACACCCGGATTTAAAGGATAAAGTCGGGTGCGTCTCATATGTGCACCAAGGAAGAACATCACATATAATGACAAAGTGTATAGAGATAAATGTCACATATAACATAAATGTCATTATTAAATAGCGGAAGTCTTACAAAAATAAATGATAATAAAGCGAACTAAATATTATTCTCTGGTGCCACAAAGCTGACTGGGAGACGCCACCTAGATCAACTCGTATGCTTCATTGTAGGGCGGCTCCTCTTGGACCACCTGCTCTTCACCTATGGGGGTTTATATATCGCAAGAGTGAGCTCACAAAAGATCATAGCTCAACAAGTTGTTGGGAATAATGTGTATGAACTCACCAAAGGTGGGAGTTCATGTAAAGTGTAAGGCTGAACAATAAATAATGGTTAAAGCTGAACATTGCTTTTATAAGTTGGTCAAATTTTATTAGCAGTTACTAAATGTAAGTAAATACCAAACCAGAGTAATAATAGATCAATGTAATAATAAATCCCAATGCGAAACAAATGACAAATTAAATTTAATTCCTTAAAGTAATCATGTGAGGGTCCGAGCTGCTCATGACCATGAGCACGACTGATATTCCAGTTTTACACTCTGTGGAGGTTGCGCATCTTTACCCATAAGTCATGTTACCCATCTGCCAAGGGATCGCGACTCCCATACACCTCTACTAAGGAAGTGAGGCAGGGTAACACTACGAGGCCTTTACAAAGTTCCACTAGCTTCAGAAAACCCACTACAGTTTCTAGGAAGCACCAATGAAGGGACCCCTCGCCTGACCGCCATCGCAGCAAAATAACCCAAGGGCCTCCCTACAATGACCACTCATTTACTGCCCTTGCTCCTTTCGGGTAAGGTAGTCCTCCACTAGCTTTCCTAATTAGTCAGCCAATGGCGTCCCATACCACCCTTGTGGTAGCACTGTTTTTCCGGGTGGTCGCTCCATGTTCCAATTAACATAATGATCTTATCATGAACAGTAAATAACAAACTGATAATAAAAGTATGATCATGAATAAAGTGTATCTCCATACCCAAAACCACATAAAGCAATAGCAGGTATTACCCAAAAACTCAGTGGTAAACAAGTATAAAGATAGCCAAACTAGGGTAACCTATTGGGTCCCATCAAAATTAACCTATGCAGATCATTATGATTAATAAGAACATTATTGGGTAAAAGAAGTGATCAAGGGCACAACTTGCCTTCAACGAACTCCGGCTCAGCGGTCTCCACCTGCTGAACCCCTGGATCCTTTGTGGCTTGCTCGTCTACTCGCAACAATACAAACAAACATAGTATAGCAGAAATTAATATCACACCAAACAACAGAACATAATGCATGATAATATTCTACGCTGCATAACAAGATCGTAGGAACAAGAATCACTAAATTTGGAGCTACGGTTATTAAGTTATGAATTTCTGAAGTTATTTAGTACTTGGAATAGAATAATTCAAGTGCATAATTTTAATTGAAGTTTCATGACTAAATAGAGGTACTAGGTGATGAACAATATTAAAAAAAATTAATGCCTCTGGAATGAAACAATTTGGAGCTAAAATGAATTAAATATGAATTATACAAGTTTCTGGAATTATTTTTGTATTAAAAATCGTTTTCTATAACTATTTATCTGGTTTTCCCCCCTAACTGGACTACGCGTATAAAACCAGTGAAACTCAGGGGCTAAACTGAAACATTCTAGAGACTCAGACTACAGCCACACGGACTGCGGGTTTATTTTATAAAAATAGAGGGGCTTTTATGCACATCTGCACGGCTGAAAGGGTATCAGCATAATCTGGCCGCCCGATCAGAGATGGACGTGCCAGATTAGATCTAGGATAGTTATATACCCACACTCGTTCTTGGTCACCAGATCAGAGATCCATGGCCCCCGGGTTATGATTTCCCTCGGTCTCAATCTTGCCACACGATTGAAATCCAACGGCTAGGATAAAATCTAATCGAACCGGTACGTAACTTTCAATCGCGGTCGCTGGTTGTGTGATCAACGGCCACACGTTATCTTTTTCCCCCAACCAGTCTGGGCAGCAGCGCCGCCTCGCCCCACGACGGAGCACTCACCGGAGCCCACGGCGATTACGCAATCCGAACGCATTTCTCTATGATTCCTAATGCTAGGGCCAATTCAGGACAAAGCGAATTGGGTTACGGGTTTGTTACCTCGAATCAGGGTGCCCAGGGCGCCCCTCACGTCAGGGCAATGCCGCACAACGGCAGACAACACAGATGAGGAATTCCGCCCAGGAAGCGACACTACTGATGTGCCGGTGCCGCTCGCAATCACCCCGCGCCCCAACGGAACACCCCACAACCCCTGGCGTCGAACCCAAGCCTCACACGCCAGTCGGCGGCGCTAGCTCCAAATCTCGTCCTACGACGGACCTGCGGCTACACTGGAGTTTGCAACAGAAGGTGAAGAGGGTCGCGGATGGAGAGGTTTTATACCCACGGACGAGGTACTAACCTGCACCGCATCTAGCGCACGTCCGGGTTAGTTAGGCGCAACGGCCGGCCTACATTCCCAGTTCTACCGCGAACTCGGCGGCGCGGATGAGGAAGCTGCCAAACAGGGCCCACGCGCAAACGGCTCAGGAACGGAAGCCCGACACGGTGACTGGATCTGACACAAGGGTCTAGCCTGGCAGTGGAAGGTGGAATGGCACGGTGGTACTTGGGCTGGCCTTCCCAGTTGGGCCGAGGGTGCCTCACGCGCGTGAGTGGACTGACGAGGAGAGGGAGAGCCTAGTTAGGTTCAGGTTTCCCTTTTTTACTCTATTTAAATTTCTTCCTCAAATTCAAATTTAGTACTTGAATTCAAATTCAATTTGAAGACTGTCCATAGGTTTTATGCACAAATAAAAGTACTACTTTTTAAAGGAATAGATTTATGTTTATTTTTACATTTTATATTCCTCTCCCTTTCTTTTCTTTCTTTTCCCATTCCTAATCTAAATTTCAATTTAGGGTTCAACCCAAATTCTCACATTATTTTATTTTTAGTAATATTATTATTATTATTATTATTATTATTATTATTAGATGCACAAACAAAATTCCAACATGATGCATAGTTTATTGATGTGCCTTATTTAATCCTTTAAATGTGATTGTCCCCTTGAAATGATGACTGGATGACAAAACATGTAACGAGATCAACTCTTTTATGAGTTTTATAATTTGGGTATTACACATCATGATTATGAGGTAACCCGACTATGAAATCCATCCAAATTTCTTCTCATTTCCATTCAGGCACTCTAAAAGGTTGTAGCAAACCTTCTGGTCTTTGATGTTCTGCTTTAACTCGCTGACACACATCACATAGTGCAACGTGAGTAGCAACATCTCTTTTCAAACCATACCACCAATATTTTTATTTTAGATCCTAGTACATCTTAGTACTTCCAGGGCGAATAGAATACGCTGAATCATGAGCTTCTCTGAGAATGAGCTGACGCAAGTGTTCAACTTCTGGTACACAAATCCTCTTTTTAAACCAAATTGTGGCTTACTCATCTTCTGTGAAATCTGGGGCTTTACCCAAACTAATTTGAGTCTTAATTTCTGTAATCTTCTCATCTGATTCTTGCCCTTTACGAATTTCTAGCCCCAATGTAGATTCCACTTCCACAACTATTGCTTCAGTATTATTAACCATACCAAGATTAAGTTGTTCCATTTCCCAACACAAATCTTGCGATTTCAAATAGGCATTAATACTATTTACTTGACCTTTACGGCTTAAAGCATCTGCCATGACGTTCGCTTTTCCAAGATGATATTGAATATCCAAATCATAATCTTTTGATAACTCAAGCCATCTTTGTTGCCTTAGATTGAGTTCCTTTTGAGTGAATATGTATTTTAAACTTTTGTGATCACTGAAGATTTTGCACTTATTTGCAATCATTGATGCCTCCAAATCTTCAAAGCATGCACTACGATAGCTTACTCTAAATCATGCGTTGGGTAATATTTTTCATGTTTCCTCAATTGTCTACAAGCGTAAGCTATCACTTTTCCTTCTTGCGTTAACACACATATAAGACCTAGATGTGAGGCATCACAGTAAACATCAAACCCTTCGTGAATATCCGGCATTACTAACACTGGTGCAGTGGTTAACATTTCGTTGAGTTCCTCAAAACTCCTATTCACCGTAAATAATCTATACCAAGTATCTGGCATTCGTGAATATCTAGCATTACTAACTTTGCATATTCCTCCCACTTGTTGAGCTGCCACCGTAAGTGAGCTCACCCCTTGCTTAATTTGTTATCAGAAGGTGATGAGGAAGACTTTGGCGATGTTGGTGGGAGAATTCCACCGGCCGGGTGGTGGAACGCACCCGCCCTAAATCCTAAGATGAGGAGGGGCCTAAACGGTTTACCTGTCTGTTGGAAGGTGGATGAACACACAAGGACACAAGGGTTTAGAGTGGTTTAGGCCGCCGGAGTGTAATACCCTACCTCCACTGTGTGTAAGCTATATTATTGCGAGTGAATTGAGTCTATGAGCTTGAGCGTCTGTCCATGTAACACTGTGTGACTTCCCTTTTATAATTTAAGGGAGGCACATACAAGGATGTTGAGCCCCGACATGCGGGCCCAGAAGCATAATGGAATAATTACATTATGTGAATAACTAATGCTGATAGAGTAACGCATGAGTAATCAACAGGAGTCTTGATGTCCGCAATCCATGCTGCATTGATGGGCAGTTACCGTATGAGTAATGCAGGAGTAACTGCACGGCCCACGTATCGTGGACTGAGCATGCCACCTGTCAGTGGAATGGACAGGCGCACATCTTATCCGTCATGAAGGCGCGCGTAGCCCAGAGGCGTCATGTCGGGTTCCGCCCGTTGGCTTATGTCGCGCTCAGTATGCTACGTGGCAGCATCGGTGCTCCGCCTAAGCGGGGAGTAGGAGTGTATGCGGATAGGTCTAGAGCGCACCAGAGCAGGTCTAGACACGTGTCAACTCTGGACCCCCGCCTGGGCCTTAAGTAAGGCCATGGGACCCCAATATGCCTGTCCGGACCCCATACGGGGGGGGGTCCGGATCCCATTATAGGGGTTCGATCCGTACACGTGGGGGTCCTGGACCAACTTGGAGGTCCGGGCTGTATATCCAGGGGTCTGGCACTTTCCCATGGGGGTCCGGACTCACTGTTGGCGCCTTGGAGTATATCACTTTCTCTGGCCACGTGGTGGCCCCAGAGCCGCCCATGTGGTGGGGACAGGCGCTGTTGCTGGTCCAGAGTAGTCGCCCGAGACTGGGGCGAGTCATGGTCTGGTCCCACGTACAGCTCCTTTACCACGCGACTAAACATAGCCGCGTGGGTACTGCGTCTTCATACAGTAGTAAGGGGTACCCTAGTTTCTAGGTACCGACAGTGGCCCCTGAGCCCACCTCGAGGGAGGATACGAGCCTGCAGGTGGGGCCAAAGCTTGTACTTCGCCTCAACATGGCTCGATTGGTGATTGGCGCGTCGTTTCAGTGCGTCTGTTGACACACTCACTGTCAATCCGCCTTCGGTCACGCCAACTGCCATATCTGTCCCCGCGGCCCCCACACCTGGTGGTTTTGTCGGGCCACGCGCGAGGCGCCTCGTTGCTGCTGCATTGGTTAAAATATTACCTTCTGTCTTCCGCAGCGGCCCCAAGGAGGCACACTACAGGCGCGCGCGACGGTTCGTTCATTCCACACCCGAAGTCCAGCACACAACCCGTATAACTTGTGGACCCAGGCCCCCGTGTCATAGACTGGGTTTGTCTTCTGCATCGGCCCCGAGGAGGCGCACTACGGGCGCGTGCGGCGGTTCGCTCAACAGGCACGTGCGGCGGTTCGCTCTTTCCGCACCCGAAGTCCGGCACACAAACCGTATGACTTGTGGACCCAAGCCCCCGTGTCATAGACTAGGCTGCCTTGGTGCGCGTCGGGCAAGATTTTCTACGGTGATTGAGGGGCGCGTGGAAGGGTTTCCCTAACAAGGACTCTGGTTTCCTTGAAAAAGGAATTCACCCCACATGCAACAGTTACCTTTTCGCATTCTCTCCCAATAGCTTGCGCCTCTTTGCCTTCGTGCTCCTCTGCTCTCCGCTCACGCCGCCGCACACGCCATGGATTCGCTTGGCCACCCTGAGCGTTTCCAGATTGAGGGAGCACTCAACCTAGTGTGTGGCCTGCTTGGATGAAGCGCGCAAGGGCTCGCTGGGAGAATCCGTGCTGGCATCGCTCCCCTCGGCGATCTTGCCGCCAGGGAGTTCGTGATGTTCGTCTCCTACATCTCCTGCGGGTTGGCACTACTGATCTCGCCCTTCTTCTTGTTGCTGCTGGAGGAGTTCGAACTTCAGCTTCAGCATCTCACGCCCCACTCCGTCCTCCAGGCGGCCATCTTCGTCCACCTCTGCGAGATGTTCGTAGGTGTGGCCCCTGTACTTCCCTCTTCCACCACTTCTTTGTGCTTGTCAAGTCCGAGAAGTCTAGGGACCATATTGGTGCCTACCACTTCTAGACGAGGCTAGATCCAGCCGTTGTCTACATCCCCACCCTTGGTGGAGCAAGGTGGGAGAAATGGCGTAGAATGGGTGATCGCCAGCGCCGAGGCCAACGAGCGCCTCGTCTTGCCGAGTGATGGGCCGGTGCTCGACCGCAAGCTGTGGAGGACTAAGCCGTCCCTAGAGCCAGAGTTCCTGCCCGTACTAGACAAGATCAAGGCTTTGGCTACAGGTGGCCTGACGTCGATGCACATGGTCGGCGACCTCCTGAAGCGCCAGATCGCGCCGCAGCAGAGGAGACCGTGCCTGTGCTACTGGTTCACCGGCCTGAACGACATCGGCCGGATCCAGCACGGGCTAAGGACCGACCTATCCTGGGACAAGCTGGAAGTCCTGGTGGGAGGGATTACTGGGGAAACCTTCGTCCCTGATCCTCCCCTAGGGCATTCCTATGCTCTACGACGACCCAGGGCTGAGGACAGCGATCTTGGCCACACTGCCGACCTTCGACGAGAGCGACGTGGCGGTTCACCAGACCGATGGCCGGGACCCCCTCCGTGGGATCTGGATCTCTGATGCACAGGCTGGAGGTCCCCAGCCAGCCAGTGCGGCCCACAGCACCACTCCTGTTGTGGCCTCCAGTGCCTTGGACAAGGGCAAAGGGGCTGCAAGTGGTACTTCCGCCGGTGCCCCCGCCCCAGGTAGCTCTGGGGGTCGGAGGGGGAGAGGCGATGTCGGCTCCGTTGCGCTGATGGGTCGCTCGTTACGGAGCCTCCCCAGAAGCGCCAGAGGACCGCAGGCGGGGCCGAGGAGGCGAGCTCCCAGGCCCACGGTGCGCAGAGGCGCGTCAGTCCGCCGCCACCACCACCATCGGTCCCACCGCCACCACCACCACCGCTACCGTCGGACCCGCCGCCGCCACCACCATCTGGGGGTGATCTCCCCCAGCGGCACCAGGAGCAGCAACAGCAACAGCAGCAGCAACAACAACAACAGCAAGGGCGGCGATCCCGCTTTCAGGGTCACTAGAAGGTCCAGGGCCCCAAGTAAGTGTAGCCCCTTTTTCTTTGAGCTTAATCGTCATGTCGACAAGTCTTAGCCTATCGTCTGTTTTTCAGGGCTTCCTCAGCCTCTGCTCCCAAGACCACACCTCCTCCACCGGATGTCAGGCCCACCAACGGGTCTGGCTCTCAGCAGCAGGCTTCTTCTAGGAGTGGTGCCGGTAATTAGCCCCCGGCTGCTGCCGAGACTACGCCAGCGGCTTCCAACGCCCCAGCTAGGGATCTGGTGGCAGCAGTGCCAGCGTCGGGCGACGTCGCAATGGCGGAGGAGGTCCCCGCTGGGGGATCCGCGCCCCCTCTGGACACTTGGGGTGACGCAGGAGACGCGTTCAGCTCCAACCCTCCGCTTGCTTCGGAGGAGATGGAGGTGGTGTTCGGGCGACGCCTCCGGTTAGGTGCCAAGCAAGAAGCGGCGCCAGTCTCGCTCGCTCGCATGTTGTCCCGCGCCCACCAGGTCCTTAGTGACACTAGGGCGGCAATTTTGCGGGAGTGGGAGGCGTTAGAGGCTGAGCACCAACGCCTCAGCGACTGGCGCATACAACTGGAGGAGCGCACCAAGTCGGTGTCCCGACAGTTCCTCTCCGAGCGGTCCCAACTCGAGCGGGACCGCAAGGAGTACAAGAGAGACCTCCACACACGCACTGGGGCTACGCGTCGAGGCCGTGGAGGCTGCGCACCGGGCGCCAGGGCAAGGCCACGCCGAGGGCAAGGGTACACGAGGAGGGGCATGGCCGCATCGGGGTAGGGAGCCGCGTGGGGAGGGGTCGTGCGCTAGGGACAGGGGCGCGCCAGGGCAGGGCTGCGCGCTGGGGAGGGGGCACCAAGGCAGGGGCGAGGAGGGGCAGGGGCTGCGGGGTAGGGGCCACCGTGATGGGGGCAGGGGTGCCTCGTCGGAGGCAAGGCACCACACCAAGGGCAGGGCTGCCGCGCCGGGGAGCAGGGGCCGCGCAGGGAGGGGCGCTGGAGAGGGAGGAGGATAGGGAGGGGGAGAGAGAGGAGGAGGAGGGAGCTTACCACAAACATGACGAACGGCAGCAACCGTGGCTCTCCGGTGATGCGAGCGAGGAACGGGGCAGAGAGAAAGTGTGAGAGGAGGAAGAGGGAGAAGGGAATTGGCAGTTTCTCCTCTCCTAGATCATGGGTGCGCGGGGGAGAGGGAAGGGGTGGTTGGGCATGCGCATGGGGGCAGCTAGGATGCACCGGGGGCAGGCTGGGCCGTGCCGGGGCCGCACGGGAGGGGGCATGGGGCTGCGCGCCGGTCCGTGGCTGACCTGAGCGGACCACTTTCTCTTCTTCTTCCTTTAGTCATTCTCATTTCTTTCTAATTAACTCTATTCATAGGAACAAGCTCTGAATTCAATGGACTAACACCCGAGCAAAGCATCAAACACAAAATATATGCAACCCAGCATGATGCAACCACATATATTATTGCCTTAGGGTTTTGCTTACACATACCCTGGACATAAATCTCTATATTACTTTGAAAATGAGAGAAAGGAGCAGAAAAGAAAGAGAGAAAGAAGGTAGCGCCTGAATTTGGTGAATATTGGAGAAGAAATTTTATACCCCCCAAATTCAGGGCGTTACACTCACGTACCTCCTTTGACATAAAAGAAGTCCCTTGGTCTGTGGTTAAAGTTTCAGGAATGTTGAATCTATGAATAATATGTTCAATTATGAACTCATTTACCTCTCTGTGTGTCTTGTTCTTCAGAGCAACGGCTTCAGTTCATTTGGTGAAGTAGAATGTGGTGACTAACACGAACTGATGCCCTATAAATGATGAAGGATGTATCTCCCCTATAAAATCTAATCCCCATCCCCTGAATGGCCAAGGTTTGATGATAGGATGTAATTCAGCTGCAGGGACCAACTGTAAGTCGCCGAATTTCTGACACACTTGGCCTTTGTAGTACTTGAAACAATCAGCTATCATGTTAGGCCAATAGAAGTCAGATCTTCGTAATAACCATTTCATCTCCGGAGCTGATTGATGAGTTCCACAAATCCTCTCATGTACTTTGGCCATGGCTAATTTAGCATCATCTGGGCCCAAGCATTTAAGCAGGACATTGTTGACAGTTCGGTGGTAGAGTTCATCATCCATTAAAACATACTTGAAAGTTGTACGCGAACGTTCCTGTCTGTCCTAACACTGGGATTTCGTAGGTAGTTAATTATAGGTGTCCTACAATCAATTGCATTGGCTGCATTATCAACCGAATCGATCAGGAGAACCTTCTCGGCAACGTTGGACGGTCCGAACCCCACACCCGGATGGTCCGATCCTTCTGCGGACGGTAGGGCTTGGCAACCCGGATAGTCCACGGCCTAGGGATCTGGCACGACACGAGTTATCAGATTTTTGGTATTGTGAAATTTCCCTCGCTTTATCCGATAATGTGATGTGTCTTGTGCCATTTTGTTAGCTCTACAATTCTCAACCCTAGATATGTGCCGAATGTTGAATTCATCAAAAGAATGGATTATGTCCCAACATTTTTCAAGGTAACTATTTAGAGTACCATCTAAAAAATTATACTCTTCCAATATCTACTGGACAACCAGCTAAGAATCACCAAACACTCTCACATGATTTACTCCCATACAATTTATAAGTTCCAAACCGAACAAGAGGGCCTCATATTCGGCTTGATTGTTAGTGCAATAAGTTTTTAGTCGGCTAGAGAAGTCAAAAGAAGCATTACTTGGCGACACTAGCACGATGCCAAATCCTTGTCCTTCATGGCAAATTGATCCATCAAAATACAGAGTCTAGGAAGTAACAGTGAGATATGACATACCTACTCTATGAGTATCATCAATCCGATGTTCAACAATAAAATCTTCTACGACCTGGCCTTTCATAGGTTTTAATGGTTCATAGCCCAAGTCATACTCTATGAGTGCATAAGCCTATTTACCAATCCTACCACTCACGATTGGGTTTTGCAACATGTAATTGTCACAGCGATTTGACTAGAAACGATGCAATGACTAGATAACAAATAACACCTACACTTGGTGCATGCATAAAATAGGCATAAGCATAACTTCTCAATGAAAGTGTACCTTGTTTCAACATCCACCAGCCTCCGACTTAGGTAGGTTACCATGTGCTCCTTTCCTTCGGCCTCTTATGTCAGAATAGCTCCAATAAATTTATCTTCGGCTGCAATGTATAACCTGAATGGCACTCCCGCTTGTGGTGCTTTTATTACGGGAACCGAAGACAAATATTTTCTAGTAATATCAAATGCTTCCTGATGTTCTGCCCCCGGGTGAATTTGGCATCATTTTTAAGCCAAAGGATAGGAGTGAAGGCATTAATCTTCCCAGCTAGGTTAGAAATAAACCTCCGTATATAATTTATCTTGCCGAGGAACTTCTGCATCTCAAGCTTATAGGTTAGAGCTATCACATTACGAATGGACTTAATTCAGTTGGAATCTATCTCTATACCATGTTCATGGATAATAAATCCTAAGAACTTGCCAACCGACACCCCAAAAGCACATTTGTGTGGGTTCATTTTTAGACCGTACCGACGCATTTCATCAAAGGCTTTGCACAAATCAGCTATATCAGAACCAAACTCAGCCGATTTGACTATAGTATCATCGATATAAACTTCCACAGTGTTTCCCAACAGCTCGGCAGGCCACCCGAGACGCCTCTAAATGACGTAGAGCCAGAGAGAGGTGAAGATTAGAGAGAGGAATCTAAGTTATTGTCTACTCATAGGGCAAAAGGTAAAGAACAGAAGTTAATTTGATTGATTGATCAATTGTTGGTCCTCAATCGGCCATACCTCTTCAAATATATAAGGGGAGGAGGTCTAGACTCGTTCCTAGGCATTCGCCAATAGCTCCCGCGGGATTAGAGGGCTAAACGCGCGAGGAGATAGAGTTTTAACCACGTGATTCGATCTACTCGCGGACTGTCTGCGCCTATGGGCAGACCGTCCGGACGTGCTCAGTGCCACAAATGGTGCTCAACAAATTTGTAGCCGCGTGTTGTATGTCATTATGCTTGTTGTCGCACTCCCTTCGGGTGCACGGAAGGCAGTGAGAGCAGTGCAATATTATGGACAATATTGTGTCTGTTTCAAAGCATGAATTAAGTTATGATCTTTGAGCACCATGAAATTAGTATAGTCATACACCATGGGGTTCGTAGTGAAACATGTAGCTTGACATTACCATGTCTTGGTCACCTCCACATGATCCAGCATTTTATGTTGCTTCTAACCGGGTTAACCAGTGAACATAGCTTATTATCGAATATGATATCAGAGACTGAGAACTTCAAGATTCTTCAACACCATATTTATCACTTGGACAAGGCCGTATGGTGTGGCCATTTGGCCTGGATGATCCGTGTCCCGGATGGCCAGCGGGATAGTCTAGATGGTCCATGATTAGATTAACTCGAACAAGAGTACTTATCCCATGCATGGTTATCTTAACCTATCCCCGGGAGTTTGTTGGATCTTGCCTACGAACAGATCTAGATCTCCCCCTATAAATATAAAGTGGTATGGTCAATTGAGATCCCCTGACAAACAATCCAATCGAACCAATCTATTTACCTTATTTATCATTCATGCCTTAGGAGTAGTTGTAGCATAGCTTTAGTTGCAATTTCTCCATCTCAACCTTCATCACTCTTCGACTCTACGTCGTTTAGAGGCGTCTTGAGTGGCCTATCGACCTCAAAACAACCTTATGATCTTTCCCTAAGAGGGTCCCTCTCGGGGGGCGAGATCTAGGTTTTTCATGAGGTCATTGCTATTTCTGCGCACATTGCGGACAGTCCGCTGACCTACCGCGGATAGTCCAATGACCAAGCGCGGACCGTCCGATGAGCTACCGCAGGCAGCCCACCGCCTAGCAAAAAGGTTACCCAAGGTCTTGTTCCCCATAATCAAGGATCTAAGAATCATTGGTGTTTGGCCCAAAAGGGCGGCTACATACTTTTGGTGACTCCACTGGAGACGGGAGATCAAATCTATCAGTTCAGATCTATTAGATTAGGTATATTAGGTTAGATCAATTAGATTGGCCATGATGGTTGTTCCTAAAGATCGCACCGATTTTTCCCTACAAAACATACTTAAGCCGACTTTTGAGAGTCTATCGGCTGACAACCAGCATGAATTTCAAGACTACATGAAGAAGCTAGACGAAAAGTTCCAGCGGCAACAAGCTCAGGAGTGTGAGAAGACAGAGCTGGTACCTCTCGCACTTCATGATAGATTGTCACAAGTGGGTTATTTAGGAGAGGGAAGTGGATCTCGCTTCTCTGATGGCCTCGCCGCAGCATCCCACTATAAGTAACATCATGTCATCTAACATTATTCGATCTCCTAAGAATTCTTTATGTGATTGGATTAAACATATGATGGACGCTATGGATAAGATGACACATACATTAGAAAAAACTCATACACCAAATTTTTTGTCACATAAATTGGGCACTAAAATAGCTACGCTAAACACATCGATAGCAAATTGGCTTCCTCGGTCCCAACCATATTATGGTATGTCGATAAACTTCTATCAGGGGCAACCAATGCCATCGCCTGTGCTATACAATAGGTCAATGATGAGTACGGTCGGATAGTCCACGTAATATCTCGGATCATCCGTCCATCCTGTGGACCATCCAGCTCCATATGTCGGACTATCCGGTGCAGCTTCGAGCCCAAAACCTGGCACACAGGCAGCACCAAATACTATCAAACAGTCCAACGGTAACCTCAGACTATCCGATTTCATAGTGGATTGTCCGACACTTTATGTTGGATAGTCCGGAGTCACGCCAAGCCCGCCACATGGCTCGCGGTTGATGCCGAGCACAATCGGACATTGTGGGTATAGTATCGGACTGTGCGGTCCCTTTGCGGACGCCACCCAGACCGGACCGTCCGAGTACGTTCACACAGAACAGTGTGCTGCACAAAACACACGATTTTTCTGCCCACCGCAGCATCAATACTCTGGTCCACCTTTGGTGCACCAAAGCCGAAGCATTCCTACACCGAGGCTAAGCATCGCCCAACGCATAGGAAATTAGAGGAAATCCCACCACCGCGCACTATAGGCTACCCTTATATGGATAGCCAACATAACAACATCCAACCATCTGAGCTTCACATTGTAGGGTCTAGTCCTCTACCATAGTTTACTATGGATAAAATTCGGGAAAATAGCCGAATTATTTTGAGAAAGGCTAGGAATCAGAATGTCCAGCGCCGGACAGTCACATCGCAAACCATATGACCGCTGATTTGACTCCATCCTGTACCCAGAAGGGATTAGTGTGTCGGACTTTTCCAAATTCTCAAGCAAGGGTAGTAAAGCCACTCACAAACATGTAAGCCAATTTTTGGCACAATTGGGGAATTGACCGACACAAAAGCTTTTCGTGTTCGCCTATTCTCATTACCCCTACTGGCACTTTGTTTGTTTGGTATGTTGCATTACCTCTTAACTCGATGGGATGATCTAGAGTATAAGTTTCAAGAACACTTCTTATCTAGGGATTATGAGTTAGATTTATTTGATTCGACATCAATCTAGAAAGAGTACGATGAATCAGTTAATGATTATATTTAGAGATTCCAGAATATTAGAAACCAATGTTTTCAAATCTAGGTCGCAGATAAGCAACTAGTAGGGTTGGCGTTCAATGGGTGTCCATACTTGAAAGAAAAATTAGATGGCATCCAATTCTTTTTGCTAACTCAGCTGCATCAGCGAGCTTTGGCTTCTGAAAGCCGAAGCAAAGAAATTCTAGAGATGCATTATCATGATAATTCATATGATGAGACAAATGATGTACATGCTGCTAAACTTGTTTAACCTACTAAAGCCAAATCACCAGCTTCCTCTTCTTTACAGTCGATCCAAAAGAAACAATAAGGAAAGGTCAAATTTATATTCAGTGTTGCCAAATGTGACAAAATATTCGATGAGTTACTTAAGAGCTACAACATTCACATGCATGCATGCACCTTCTCCCTATCCCGTGGGCCTGATTGTCGACGCCATCACTCGTTGTCGTGCGCTGGTGCGCGGACCCCACTTGTCGGCTTCCTTCCCTGTGCCCGCATAGTTTCTCCCGCTGATACCCTAGGCCCAGTCGTCAGTTCCATCTCCTCCATGCAACCACCGTGTCTAGGTCGTGCTTCACCACACCAAAATCGCTCGTGCCTAGCCCTTTGAAAAAAACCCCAGCGCCCCACTTACTTTCACCTCCCTCATTCACACTCACACATCCACACCCCGCAGCGACCGCACGCTCGCCGCACTGTGTTGTGCGCTCGCCCCACTGTGTCATGCGCTCGCGCCTCGCCACACACTCGCCGTCATCGTGCATGTAGCCCACGCTGAGCCACACGCTAAAGCTTCGCCCTCACCATCGTGCCCGCTCTGCGGCACGTCCATGTCACCATGCCACGCCTGGACCACCATCGCCGCCGCCGCACTTTCCCTTGCCGAGGTAAAAAACCATCGGCCACCTCTCTTATCACTCTCTCTCCGTTCTCTATCCTCCACTGTGTCCTCGCCGGTGTGGGACCGCGGCGGCGCTGCATCACTGTGTCGTGTTCGTCCAACCAATTGACGCTGTCTGACGTCCTTCCCTCCCTATGCCACCTTTGACCACAACGACCACGCCTGGCGCCGCATGCGGGCGAGAGGAAGACGAAGTCCCCCCCACCCCATGCGCACTCATGCCTGTAATCGATGGACCCCACCACGTCGTGACCCCACCCACAGCCCCTCCCGCTCCTCGCCTCACACGTCGCTCCACACCCTCACCACTGACTTATGGGCCCCGCCTGTCGGTGGAGGCACTGCACTGCGTCGCGCTCGCACCACTGCCCCGGTACTTTGCAGTATACCCATCGTCGATGTGTTGTCCTACTCAGGTGTGGGATAGTACGGCTATGAATCTGTATTATTTGTCCAACCATAGTTTTGTCCCTTTTGCCGAAGAGGATGCAATCCTAAACAACCTCTATACATTAGAGTTCTATCAGATATTTATATTGTCTGATCACAAGAGACGGTGACTTGGATCGGGCTAGAGTTCGTATTTGGGGAACAAGGCAAGTTGTGACATCTATTGTTTCCTGAAAGGGGCTGGTACTACCAGGTGTTTTTGGTTCGCCAAGCTCCATCAAAAGGTAGGGGCATGTGTTGAGCACCATAGTTGACACCTGGGCACGGTCGGGTGATTCGCGCCCCGAATGGTCCGTGATTAGATTAACTGAGCGAGAGTACTTAGTTCATACATTGTTATCCTAACTTATATGCGGGAGTCTGTTGGATCTTGCCTAGAAAGGGGTCCAGACCTTTCCTCTATAAATATAAAGGGGTACAACCGATTGAGAACCCCTGACAGACAATCCAATTGAACCAATCTATTTAACTTATTTATCATTCATGTCTTAGTAGTAGATGTAGTTTAGCTTTAGTTGTAGTTTCCCTATCTCAATCTTTACCTCTTTTGACTCTACGTTGTCTATAGGCGTCTTGGGTGGCCTCCCGACCCTAATACGACTTTAGGATCTTTCCTGACAAGGTTCCTCCTGAGGGCGAGATCCAGGTTCTGCAGGAGCTTATTGCTATCTCTGCGTGTATCGCGGACAGTCCAATAACATACCATGGACCGTCTAATGACCAACCGCGGACAGTTCGATCACCAACCGCGGATGATTCGGTCACCTACCACAGACACTTCACCGCCTTACAGACCCCAACGCTTCCAATGCTCTACACATGTGAAGTATCTAAGGGCCATTGATGTTTAGCCAAAACAAACCCCAACGCTTCCAATCGATTCCATGCTCTGCACATGTGGTCCGGCTGTGTTAGTACTTTGTCCCATCCATGTAGCCTCGTATATAGAGATGGCCAAACGTGCCGTCCGGCCCAGCCTGGCCCGGGCCCGGTGAAGCACGGCCTGTTTTGGGCCTGGCCCGTCTGACACAGTTAGGAAACCGGGCCGGGCCTTCTAAGCCCGCGGGCTCGATTCCCTGTCCGAGCCCGGCCTGCAGCAGGCCTAAACGGGCCGGGCCGACCCGTTTAGCACGAAAAAAGCGGGTCAAAAGCGAGCTAAGCAAGCCGAAAAGCATGTTTTAGTGTAAAAAAAGCGGGCTTAACGTGCTTGAGGTAAACGGGCCATGCCGGGCTAGCCCACGTGCCTAGTTTATTGTCCGAGCCCGGTCCGCTTATTCGTGCCGTGCCGGCCTGGGCCCGCATAGAACCGAGCCGTGCCGGGCTCGGACCGGGCCCAAACAGCGGGCTTCGTGCTGGGCTCGCGGGCCTCGTGCTTATTGACCATCTATACTCGTATAGCAACCAAGACCATGCTTTTAATGACTCACCTTGGTTAACACTATTGACATTTACACAGAGCATGTGTCTTACATTTCTAAGAATATGAGACAGCTAAGACACTACGTACATAGTATAATTCTAAATCTCTATATCATAAATGTAGTTAAGAGATAATATATAGAGAGTCTACCTATGTAGAGATAAGATTTTTGCAAAGAGACCATCTTTTCTTTATTTATACCCCTAAAACCATTTAAGAGACCTCGTGTTAAATGGGACATGATAACGAAGGCACGTGATAACGAAGGCAGACGTCCTGCCACTGGTTGTCGGTCTCTATTAATAAATCGCTGCGTATGTATACCTCCTCGTCGTCGGCTAGACATACACGGATAAGCGCGGAAATCCCTGATCTCCGCGGAGCACCATGGAGGAATTTGTCACGCCACACTACTATGGATGCTGCGCACTGTGCATTTTCCTCCTTTTTCTCGTTCATGCCGTGGTTGGCGCTAAGCCCGGCACGATCAAGAAGCTCAGGCCAAATCTGCCGCCCGGACCGTGGCAGCTGCCGGTAATCGGCAGCTCCCACTGGCTTCTGAGCAGGCTCCCGCCGCACCGCCGCATGCGCGACCTTTCCCTCCGCCACGGCCCGATCATGCAGCTCAGGATCTGCGAGCGCGCCGTCGTCGTCGTCTCGTCCGCCGAAGCGGCGGAGGCGGTGTTCCGCGACGCCGCCTTCGAACAGCGGCCGACCAGCCCGGCGCTCGACGAGATCTACTCGAGGCACGGCATGGGGATCGTCTTCGCGCCCTACGGCGACCACTGGCGGCTGCTGCGGCGGGTCCTCGTGAACGAGCTCCTCAGCGCGCAGCGCGTCGAGTCGTTCAGGCGCATCCGCGAGCAGGAGGCGGCCCGCCTCGTGTCGTCCCTGCAGCAGGCGGCGGCGTCTGCGCCGGGCCAGCTCGCCAACATCGACGAGCGGCTCGCCGCGTTCGTCACGGACTCGGCGGTGCGCGCCATCTTCGGCGACAGGACGATGCCCGACCGAGCCGCGCTGCTCGATACAGTCGAGCAGGCTCTGGACTTCTCGTCGCTCTTCGACCTGCGGGACCTGTTCCCATCGTCGTGGCTGGCGCGGATGCTGCCGCGCAACGGCAAGGCGGAGCGGAACAGGCTGGCGGTGGTCCGCCTCATGGAAGGTATCCTTCGCCTCCACGAGGAGAGGAGGTCCGCTGGACAAGCTGACGACGGGCAGGACATGGTCGACGTGCTGCTGAGGATCCGGAATGACGAAGGCGCCATGGGATCAATTTCTCTCACCCACGGAATCATCGTCAATATGTTAATGGTAATGTCTCTCGTCTTTGAAGGGCTCGTTAGAACAGTTCAGCTTCACCGGTAAATCTATTTGTTTTGTTTTTATCTTCACAAACAATTAACTTTGTGGGTAAAGTTGAGATATTTTTTTGCACCCTGTTTGTTTGACGGAACACCTCTAACGATAGGAAAAAAAGAATAAGTCTCTGTTTATTTACCCTCTAGATTATATAATCCAGCTTATATAAGTTAAGAAAAAAACAACAACACATTTTTAGGTGAATTATATGATCTAGTTACCTAGATATGATAATCAATAAACAAGTTATTATATGCTTATATTTTATCCAAGATAATGAAATATAAATGTAGAAACATAAATATGGTAGAGATATAAACTTCTGTCGACACGTCGATATTTTTACAGAGGTATCGAGAACCGTGGAAGTTTCCTCCTATTCTTTGGTGGATCACCACGCAAGGACCAAGCTTTCGGTCAGGTAGCTCCATGGATAACCTCAGTTCTTCTCCATGTGCAAGTGGTGATCTAGTTGTAGAATCTTTCGGATGCTTCTCGCCATCTCCACTATCGGGTTTTCAACTGTCGTGGGCCTCGTTCCCTTTAGTACAATATAGACTAAGCTCCTATAAACACTTCTCCTTTATTACGAAATATCACCTTTATTATGATCTTATAAACACTTCTCCCCCTTTATTATGAAATCTCCCCGTTGGATGAGGACAAGATCGCCAACAAATTTGACTTGTATTATATAGACTAAGAGGCTGTTTGGTGCGTGGCCTAAGCCGCCACGACGTGCTGTAGTTTTGCCGCCGCAGGTGTGGCGGCTGATTCGGCCGCCGCGGCTTAGGCACGCCGTGGCGCCGGACGCGCCACACCAAACTGGCCTTAAGTTCCCCCTATCTATATACATACAAATGATGAAAAGTATCCTATATTGATATCAACTTAAAAGTAAACCTTATGCATCGTAATGGGGTGAAATTATAAGAAAAAATTAGACTATATAGTGTATAAAGAATGCATGTCGAGGTCGAGGTGGGGCCTCTTGAACTGCTTGACCCGCTTCTTCACAATCTTCTGAGTCAACAGTGGTGGCGAAGGGGAAAATTTCAGTTCTGGATGAGTACCACACCAACCAACCAAACAGTGGTAGCGGTGGGGATGGAGAGTGCGCTGAGAGATGGCCGTACCTTCAAGCGCCCAGAGCAGTTTGCGGCGAAGAAGGCAGGTAGCGCGGTGGCGGTGGGGCGGCGGCGCGGCTGGTGGGCGGGTGGGTGGGCCGGCGCTCAATTGCCTGCAGGACAGGAGCGGGTCTTTTATCCCTGAACCCTAGACAAGCAATTCACCGTGGGCGCGTGGTCGTTAATGGGCTCTATCCACTTAAACACAGTGAAAGACAACAAAGCGTGTATAGCCCAATAGGCCTCTTACTAATCCAGTCCAGCCCAGAAGTCCAGTTCTTGTCGCTAAACTTTGTTTTATATTTTAGGATGGTTAGTTTAACAGTGTAGTCAGAATAACTTCCTAGAGAAGGCAGTAGAAAATTAGCATCGACAACTAACTTTCTAGAGGCGGTCGTAGGAAGTTAGTTTTTTGTTTAACTGGTCAAAAGTTGAAAGTTAACTTCTTAGAGTAGACTGTAGGAAGTTAGCCGCCCATGCTAACTTCCTAGAGGCAGCCGTAGGAAGTTAGCTTCTCATGCTAATTTCCTAGAGACGGCCGTAGGAAGTTAGCGGCTCGCTTGACCGCACACACGGGTCAGTATGTGAAAGCTAACTTCCTACAGCTTTTATAAAATACCGTAGAAAGTTATGTTTATTTCCTATAGCTACCAGTTGCCTCTCGAAAGTTATTTATTTCCTACGGTTTTTATAAAAGCCGTAGGAAGTTAAAAAACCATAGAAAGTGTATCTTTTTGGTGTAGTGAAGGCTTATTTTCGTCGAAATTTTGTAATTTTCGGTGGCAATAGCACATCCATAAAAAATAAGCCCGTCGGTGGTAATTTTTTGTGGCCCTTTATTTTCGTTGAAATGGCAGTGTTCGGCTGAAAAGAAACAGGTGCGGGCGAGTGGCTACGCGCGCCCCTAAAACCGCTTAACTTTCAACGGCTAGTTTGAGCCCGACGAAAATAGGTTATCGACAGTGGCTTAATGTTTAGTCAATGAAATAACTTCCAACTGCAGCTGAGTTGGGACCATGAAAATTACTTATCAAATGCGACTTCAGAGTTTGCCACCGAAATTTACTAACCTACGATGTTTGCGGAATTGGCCGCCAAAATTACAGCCTTTAATTTTGGCGGCCCCTAAAAACAACCGAAAATTATTTTGACCGCCGATAATTGTCGCTTTTTCTATAGTGGGAGGATGGTGATAATAGTCGCATACTTATTATATGGAAGCACATTGACGATTTTCCTCGCATTGTCTGCATCACCTAGTTTTGATACGCTAATAGAGTTGAGCTCACAGTAGATTCAAACAAGAATACATATCTTTATCAAGTTCATTATTCTTTCATTTGAAAGGATTGATGACTATGTAAAACTAGACAATGTTTTTGCTCACTGATATTGCTAGTACCGTCTCTTGTGTAACGTACTTTCAAGAGAGTTAGTTGCACGTACTTTGTTATGGTTTCTATATATAATATGGATAGGTATTTAGATATTTATTCAAATATGGTTATCGTTTACTTCTAAACACAAAGGAGCGTGTGGTCTGGTGGTTAGCCATAAATGTCTGGAGCAAGGGGCGTGGGTTCTTAAGGCCTCACTCTGCACTATTTTTTGCATGGTATGGTAGTTGCGCGGGGCGAGACCGAACACTTGGTAGTCCCATAGGCCAGTAGCTGGTAGCTGAGAATACACTGCATGGGCGGGCGGGGTTGGACACTTGGCAGGCCCATAGACCAGTAGCTGGTAGCTGAGAGTACACTGCATGGGCGGGCGGGGTCAGGCGCTAAGCGGGCCCATAGGACAGTAGCTGGTAGCTGAGAGTACGCTGCACGGGCGGGGGCGGGCGCTAGGGGCCACAATGTGTAGCTGAGAGGGCGTTGCGCAGGCGCTGGACGTGGGGCCCACAAGGTGGTGGACGCGGAGATCACGCACCGAGGACGAGGGAGATTCCCACTTAAATATAGTAGAGATGTATTAGCTTTTGTAAGTGTAAAACATTTGGTTAGAAATTTTAATGCTAAGAGATTGAAAACAAGTAATTTGGTCTATGTTATATCCTTTGAATTAAAACATTGCATACTAGCAAATAATATTAGTCTAAATAGCTCATATCAACTAATGTCGTTACTCCGATTCAACTATGTCACCGTTTTTTATTAGTGTAAAATTGTATTAGCCAGCGTCAAATAAAAAAAAACAGAGGTAGTATTTATTTTTTTTTTCTCCAAGGCCTTACTGGTGTATATATATGTGTGTGTTGGGCATGCAAGCAGGATGTGTTCGTGGCAGCAATCAAGGCAACAACGTGTACTCTCCGATGGGCCATGGCGGAACTAATGGCAAACCCAAGGGTCATGGAGAAGGTGCAGTCCGAGATCCAGCGCGTCCTCGCAGGACAGGACAGAGTGCGCGAGGAAGCTCTCAGAGACCTGGGCTACCTCAGAGCAGTCATCAAGGAGACGTTGCGGCTGCACCCAACTATCCCGCTAGTCCCTAGGATCTGCACACAGGACGACCGGAAGATCCAAGGCTACGATGTGCCGAGGGGGACAATACTTGTCGCAAACGTATGGGCCATCTCCAGGGACACCAAGTACTGGCACAGCCGCCGCCAAGACGACGACGACCCTGACAAGTTCGTGCCGGAAAGGTTCGAGGCCGCCGAGCAGGCCTTCAGCTTCACGGGGTCAGACCTGGAGTTCATGCCGTTTGGGGCCGGGCGACGGATTTGCCCTGGGATTGCCTTCTCGCAAGCGAACACTGAGATCGCTCTGGCCAGCCTCCTGTACCATTTCGACTGGGCGCTGCCCGGGCGAGTCAGGCCGGAGGAACTGGACATGACGGATTCGTGTGGGCTTGAAGTGAGGAGGAATGCTGAGCTGCTTCTACGTCCCATACCTCGTCGCGTACGTATTCCACAGCAGGTAGCAGATGAATATATATAGGTTAAGAAATGTTGATGATGAACGCTTATTTGTCGTAAAAACGTTTAGTAGGCATGCTGTAGTATGTCTTTTTATCATCTACGGACGTACTATCTCTGTCGTCCGACAAAAATAATGTAATTCTGGATCTAATATGTTTCAATTAAAAAAAGCTTATATGAAAGAATATCGACTTCTATGGTTCCATCCCATAATAAATTTAATGATATCTATCTGATATCATGATTTCACTTAACAATAGTAGTAGATGGAATTTCATTGGAAAATGCAGATTATCGTGTGTTTTATTATTTCTTATGTTTTCAATTGTGGTATTTACTTTGCACTCGATATATTTGGTTCCCTATGTTCGTGAGTGTACGGTCTTCGTAGACTTGTTTTATGGATATCTCAGAGAACGTCTACATGTTTGGTTTCTGGGTTTAGTTTGTTAGAGCAACTCCAATAGTTCTCTAAACAACTCTCTAAATCTTAAATTTAAGAAGTGAACAGAAAAATGCTTCTCCAATAGTTCTCTAAATAGACTTGCTAAATTTACTTAGTTGCTATTCAACTCTATTTACTCTCCACATTTAGCAACTCGGTAGGAACTCCCTAAATGCAGTTGACGTCAATTTCTTCATACTAGCGTGATTATTTTTCCCTTTCTCACACATTGAGATAGCCAGGTATAGCACACTTTTTTTCACTTTCTAGCATAATGAGATAGCTAGGTCAAACACGTATGACGCAATTTTCTCCTTCACCGTCGAACCCAACTTCCTCATAGGTTGCGCCACCGGACCACCACTCCTCTATAGTTATATCGACCGGCCTTTTTTCTTCCGCCCTCACATCCTCTGCTCTCAACCTTATTATCAGGCAGATCTTATAGGGGCAGGGCCGCTAAAGCTAGATTCAAAATCGAACTACTTCTTAAATATGAGCAACTATTGGAGACGAAGTTATTTTTTACTTCTAATAGCTATTTAGCAACTTGCTAAACATGATTTTAGCAAGCTATTTTTTAGAGAACTACTGAAGTTGCTCTTACTGCGCTCGATCTCTGTGTCGTGTGAAGGTTCCGTCGTTTGTAATCCGCTGCTAGGACATAATTTTACTAGGGAAGTGTTCGTGCGTTGTAACGAAAATATATAATATCACGATAACTTATGTACAAATGTGTGCTATATTGTAATGAAAAAAATTATAATCTATTTATGATCCTAGCTGTCGGGGGCGATAATTAGGGACACCCGAATTACCCCCTAACAAACGTACTCAGATAAATAAGGACAACTCCCGAGGGGTGACAGTCGAGCCACCTATAAAAAGCCGAGAAGTCCCCAAGGGTATCCCACCTCGAGCGGGGCTCCGCCTCGCCCGAGGTTTCCTCCGCCCAGTCCGTCTCGTCCAAGCCGGCCTCGAGCAAATAGGACAGGGGCGCTCGAAAATAGGCAGGAGATAGGTGCATTTAATGCGTGTGCTAACCCGCGTTGTGGCGGCGGAGCACAGCGGTGGACAAGACAACGATCATGTCTAAACGCAGCGGTATGATTACGCCTGTACCAAACAGTGCGCGCATGCCGCCTGACACCCTCCGATGGGACGCCTAATACGACAAGCCAAGCGGATGAGTCTTCAGGCGCAACCTCTCCGCCTCGGGCAGTTCTCCGCCTCGCCCGAGCTCGGCTTCGGCCACCGACTACACCGTGAATCCCACAGACAGCCACTCCGCCCGACTATAGCACACGTCAAGAGATGGCTCGGCTGGCACCTCAGGAAAACTTCCGCATCAACCAGGCGAGGGCTCTAATCTCGATGAGTGCTACAGAGAATCTCGACGTCATCACGCGCCAGGACGATGACGCACCCTGTAAGCAGCCTTTGGCCCATCCCCGGCACTGTTACAACCACTACGGCATGGCCGACCTCTCCCTCGGGAGCTCAGGCGTATGGACGACCCCTCGGTCTCGGCCTCGGCTCTCTACCGGTGTCGGCGTTTCGAGACCGGGGGGTCCCCGAGCCGACGAGTGAGAGTGCCGCGTGCCCCAGCCCAGATGGGTCGAGCGCGTGGGCGAGCGCGAAGGGGGGAAGAGAGAGCGAGGTCGGTGGCCGGAGCCGGGTCGAGAGAGAGAGAGAGAGACGGAGTTTCCCGCGACCTTCGTGTTCGTCCCGCGCCCAGGTCGGGTGCGCTTGCAGTAGGGGGTTACAAGCGTCCGCACGGGTGAGGGGAGCGAGCGGCCTCAAGAGAGCGCCTGCCCCTGCCCTCGTTCCCGCGAGGCCAACCTTCTCTAAGAAGGCCCTGGTCCTTCCTTTTATAGGCGTAAGGAGAGGAGCCAGGTGTACAAAATGGGGGTGTAGCAAGGTGCTACGTGTCTAGCAAGGGAGAGCTAGGGCCCTAAGTACATGCCAAGGTGGCAGCCGGAGAGATCTTGGCACCCTGTTGGTGTGGCGTCGTGGCTGTTGGAGAAGCAATGGAGCTTGACGGAGGGACAGCTGTTGGAACAGCTGTGCTCTTGCTGACGTCTTCCTGCTTTCGTAAGGGAGCTGGGAGCCGCCGTCGTCATGGTCTAGTGAGGCGCCATCATTGCCTATCTGGCGGAGCTGGCCAGATGGGACGCCGGTCTTGTTCTCTGCGACCCAAGTCGGCTCAGGGTAGGGTAATGATGACGCTTCCTGTTGACGTGGCGGTCTCGCGTCCTAGGTCGGGCGTCGTGGAGGCTCCTCCGAAGCCGAGGTCGAGTCCGTCCTGCAAGACAGAGGCAGAGTCCGAGCCCTGGGTCGGGCGAGGCGGAGATCGTTCGGCAGAGGCCGAGGCGGAGTCCGAGCCCTGGGTCGGGCGAGGCGGAGTTCGCCGTCTTCCGGGGCCTTAGCCCGAGTCCGAGCCCTGGGTCGGGCGGAGCGGAGTTCGCCGTCTTCCGGGGCCTTAGCCCGAGTCCGAGCCCTGAGTCGGGCGGAGCGGAGTTCGCCGTCTTCCGGGGCCTTAGCTCGAGTCCGAGCCCTGGGTCGGGCGGAGCGGAGTTCGCCGTCTTCCGGGGCCTTAGCCCAAGTCCGAGCCCTGGGTCGGGCGGAGCGGAGTTCGCCGTCTTCCGGGGCCTTAGCCCAAGTCCGAGCCCTGGGTCGGGCGGAGCGGAGTTTCCTCTGGCGCTTTTGGCCAAGCCTGGCTACCCATCAGTCTTACCTTTTGCGTTGAAGGCCCCAGGGATTTGGTCGGTTGGCGCGGTGATTTAGTCAGGGTTACTTCTTATCGAAGGCGGGGCCTCGGGCGAGCCGGGGATGCGTCTGCCGTGAAAGAGGAGACCTCAGGCGAGACGGAGTCATCTCAAGGCCGGCTGCCCTCGTCCGAGGCTAGGCTCGGGCGTGGCGTGATCAAGTCGCTCGTATGGACTGATCCCTGACTTAATCAAACCCATCAGGCCTCTGCAGCTTTATGCTGATGGGGGTTACCAGCTGAGAATTAGGCGTCTTGAGGGTACCCCTAATTATGGTCCCCGACAGTAGCCCCCGAGCCTCGAAGAGAGTGTTAACACTCGCTTGGAGGCTTGCGTCGCACTTTTTTGCAAGGGGACCAGCCTTTCTCGGTGGTACTTGGTTCCGGTGGGTGCGCGCGAGCGCACCCGCCGGGTGTAGCCCCCGAGGCCTCGGAGGAGTGGTTTCACTCCTCCGAGGTCTTAATGCCTTGCGTAATGCCTCGGCTGGTCTGGCGGTTCCCTCATGCGAGCAGGGCGTAGCCCAGGTGCACTGTCGGGGCCCAAGTTCTCGGGCTGGTATGTTGACGCTGTCAACGGTTCGGCCGGAGCCGGGTTTGCGAGAGCAGCCCCCGAGCCTTCGCACGGAGCGAGAGGACGGTCAGGGACAGACTCGGCTTTTTTATATACGCCCCTACGTCGCCTTTCCGCAAGGAGGAGGGGGGGAGTGCGCCATGTTACCCTCGATGGGCACCGAACATGGTGTCTCCGGTGAGCTGCAATCGGGTAATCCGAGTGGACGTCCGTGCCCCGTTCGTTGGGGGTCGGCTAGGGGCCCGGAGGCACGCCCAAAAGTACCTGTGGGTGATCTGCCGGACCCGGTCCCCTAGCGACGGGGTCCGAGGGCTCGTTGCCTCCCTCCGATGGGATTCCGTTACAGAGTCGTTCCCGCTGGTCTCGGAAATGTCCTAGGGTACCTCGGGAGCGCAGCCCGAGCCTTGGTTATGTATCGAACGTACCCCTGGTCATCCCTCGCTCGGCGTCTGGGGCGACTGTGAACCCTTCGACAGGCCAGCCTTCGAACCCCTGATCAGTAGGGGGCACGGAGCCCGAGTAGCCTGAGGCGGTCGTGGAACCTTTCGGGGGCCGACCTTCGAACCCCTGACCAGTAGTGGGTGTCGAGCCCACGCGATCTGAGGCGGCTGTCGAACCCTTCGGGGGGCCAGCCTTCGAACCTCTGATCAGTAGGGAGGCTCGGAGCCTAGTTCCTTCACGGGGAAGGATCCCTTTGGGGTTATCCCCCTTCTCGGTCCCTGTTGCAAGAGATAGAGAAAGAAGGAAAAGGGAAAAAGGGGGTCGAAATTGAACGTCGTGGCGTACCTTTTTCGGCGCGGTTGTTTTGGCGAAGGCGAAACGTCGCCAGCCGCTCCCGCCCGTAGCGCTGTCCGTCGAGCCGCGGAGTTAATGCGCCGGGGTGGGTAGTTGGCGAGGTTGCCGTTGCGCGTGCGCGAGCCGTTCGAGGTACGGGTCACGGGCGCGTCGTCTTCACGCCGTGAGAGGGGGTTCTCTTGCTGCCTCCGGATGGGACATGAGCTTGGCAGATGGCGTGACCGCTGCTCTCGCGCGCCTGCCACCGTCATTACTGCCGGCCCATTTTTGACCGCGTTCGACCACTGCGCCAGGCTGGCGCCGCTGGGTCGCGGGCTGGGTCGCCTCGAATCGCGGTATCGGTTCCGCAATCGAGGAGGTGCGGTGGTGGAGCGAGTGGCACGGCGGCCCGCATGCAGCACCCGGTGCGCCAGTTGCACGACGCGTGGGCTTGAGCCGTCGCGCTGGCCTGTCAGGAGTCGGAGAGGCGCGTCCACTTGGCACGGTTGCATGCCGCCTGCATGGCTGCCTGCCCCTTCCGCCCACCGGCCTGGGCGAAAGTGGAGGATTGCTTGTAACCGCTGGGTGGTTGTGTGCGTCTTGCGCGACGGTTCGGCTTCTTCTGCTTAGAGCCGGTCTGCATGACAGGCGGGCCCCAGCCCCCGCGCCGCAGGGGAGAACTTTGGAGGCGTGCTGGAGAAGACTCCGTCCGTGACGGTTGAGTGTGCAAGCAGGGGGAGTTGCCTTTAAAAGGAGGGCGACCCCCTTCGTAAGGCGACCATGTCTCCTTCCTCCCCTATGCATCGTGTCTCTCCATCTTCCAAGCCCCCGGATGGGGAAACCGCCGTCTTTTCGCTCCATCGTTGGAGGAACGCAACTCCGTGGGAGTTGGTACCTTTCAGCCATTGTTCGGCTTCAAGGATTTTCATCATGCGGCCCGGCTGCACCCCTCCACCGGCGGTCACCCAAGAGGGTGGCTTCCGGCTTGACGGTGGGGGAAAGCGAGCCGGGCTGCGGCACCTGCCCCTTCCTCAGCCTCAAGGATTTTCATCACCAGGGCTGAGGAGGGGCGTGTGTGGAGTCGGGGTTGGCCCCCGCGCGGGTGGTGACCCGCTCCTTCCCTCAGTGATCGGGGGGAAGGGCGGGAGTCGTCCGTGGCGCCAACAGCTGCAACGTGCCCGGCTCTCTGAGCCGAGCAGTCTCGGAGCCACCCCTGGTGCCGCTTCCCGCCACGGCAACTGGAAGAGGTTCTTCCGCCGGGGCGACAGCCAAGACTGGCCACGGACCGACCTCCGACTCTACGGCCTTCTGCCCGTCCTTGCCTCTCGAGTTTGGGCAAGGGCGGGGGCCTCCCAGCAGCAGCGTCCGCCCCGAGGCCATCACTGCTGCTGTTCGGCCCCCCAGGACAGACGTCTTCATCGTCGCCGCTGCCGGGGCGGGCGGCGACGTGCCGTTCGTCGGTCTTCTGCTGCTCCGCAGGCCCACCCCCATCGAGTGGGGTTGTTCGTACCTGCGGGGGGGGAACCGGAGTTCCGTTTGTAATGGCACTTCGAGTGCCGGGTTTTTTGTTCATTACGGCTTTTGGGGCCTGAACATGTATGTAATTACAGCGCGGAGCCGTGTTTTTTCCTCATTTCCGAGCACTTAAGACTCGCCTGTTGTTTGTATGAATCGCTTCACCAAGCGTGAGTCGCCCCGTGTCAAGGTGACGAGTGAGGTATCCGTATCCCGGAGGCGTAGGAGTCCCTCGGCTCGGTCGGACCTGTCGTCCGAGGCTCCTCTAGCTTTAGTTAAAGAGACCCCTCGGCCGCTCTTCGATGAGCCGAGGCCAGGGGTAGCGATACCAGTACGAGCAGAGGCGGAGTTGGCTCGGAAATGAAACCTGGTTGGCCGGAGCCTAGCCTGCACTACAGGAAACGCATAAAATTTCGTGGGCCCAGATATTTTCGTCGGCCGGCCCACGAAAATAAGGAAGGTATTTTCGTCGGCCTCGTCACCGACGAAAATCCAGAGTATTTTCGTGGGCCGGGAGCTATATTCGTCGGCAGGCCCACGAAAATACTGAATATATTTTTGTCGGCTTCGTAACCGACGACAATCCGTGTTATTTACGTGGGCCTGTGCGGTGCCGACGAAAATACGTCAATCATTTTCGTCGGCCCCACGGTGGCCGACGAAAATACAACAACTATTTTCGTCGGCCCCAATGCGGCCGACGAAAATAAAAAGCCTAAATCGCCAGCGCGCCCGCACCTTCTCTCTCGCTCGCGCGTTTCTCTCGCTCGGTCGTTTTCGCCGCGAAGCCACCGCACGCCGCGCCGCCGCCGCCACCACACGCCGCGCGCCCGGCCCTCCGCGCTCGCGCGATCGAACGCCGCGCCGCCGCCGCACGCCGCGCGCCCGATCGTCGTCTCGCGCGCTCGCACGCCGCGCGTCCGACCCGCCACCGCACGCCGCGCCGCCGCCGCCACCGCACGCCGCGCGCCCGGCCGTCCCCTCGCGCGCTCGAAGCGCGAGCACGCCGCGCCGCCACTGCACGCTGCGCGCCCGGCCCTCCCCTCGCGCGCGAGCAGCTCTGGACCAAGGCAGCTGCGGTGAGCGTCCCTTACTCGATCTGCTCTATGTTTTGCTTAGGTTGAAATTTGCAAAACCCATCTGTCTCCCACATCAGAGTCCACTCCAGTGTAGTGTTCAGATTCATTGTTAGGGACCCTGTTGACAACTCTATGGTTAGCACATCTGAACGAGTGAACGAGGTACACGGTAGTGGGTTAATATCCACTTGACCGTTCGTATAAGGAGTAGATTCGACTCGTGGAATTAAGCCTAACAGTAAAAGGGAACCGAGGCTGAGGAATTCAAGCCCATTTTGGAACTTACGAGTTCACCAGGTGCGCTGAAACATGGAGGATTTATCAATCGACAAGAATAGCTCACTTCATTTTCTATGGACTAAATTACACCTATGGTGTTTCTCATCCTATCCTATTAATGTTTTGTTTACATGAACATTCGCTGTTGTACTGACTAGAAGTTTCAAACTGTATGATCTCAATCATTTGAAGCTTTTTAGCTCTTTCCAGACACTAGATCTAGATCCAATCCAAACGACACTGAGTTTTGCTATAACAAAGTTAGCAAATGACTACCACCTGTTCTTTAGATTGGGTCATTTAAATGATCTGGTGACAACTAGATAAGTCAGACATCAAAAGTCACATATGAAATCCTTCAAAAATAGTTTCACAGTCCATGTGAGATTCTTTATTGCATTCAATGAGATGTCAGCTACATGTTTGTTTCTGTGTACAATCTGTTGCACAAAAGATTTGCATACGGAGTATACTGATATACTTTTAGTTACTGTTGAAATAGACTTACATGTCTTGAATATATTATGTAACGCACTTGAGCACTATGAAGTTCATCAGAGCAATTCCAGCAGGGCCCCTACTTAAGCCTCCATAGCTAAATATGGGTATCCAGACTAAAAACACAGCGCTAGCTGGGCCCCTACTAGAGCACCCAAATCCACCCCAGGGACCCCATTCTAGGGGCTCAGGTGCAGACACCTGCCTGTACGCTGAATCAACATGGTGGCTCTTCCCCATCTCTCTCTTCAACTCTCTCCGGCAGATCCCGTAGCGGTGGAGGGCTTGTGTGGCCCCTCTGGCAGGCGGCAGCCCCTCCCCTCCGGCTACCTCCTGTTAGAGGAATAGGCATTTTACGGTACATTTTAATTCCAAAATTCTGTAGATAAATCATGAAGATGGATATTCTGAATGAAGCAGTGACGTCATAATCTGTGCATGTGTTCTTGTTTAACATTGTTTTAATCATGAATAGTATAAACTATAAAACAAGAAATTTCAGAAAGTACATTGAAGCGGAGCCTTTGCCGGAAGCATTGGCTCCGCTCTTGCCAACTGTAGTAGTCATACTACTCGATTGGCACCAGTTGTAGCCATACAGTTTGATGCAGTGAAGAGCTGATACCGTGCAGTCCCTTGAATGGTTGCTAGAAAGTAGGTGATGTAGTTGTTCAGTGAGTACTCACATGTAGGTGCATGGTCTTCAAAAACCTTACTGGCTGCTATCCCAAGCAGGATTTTCAACGACCAAGGCTTTAGAGGCCTGCTCTTGTCAGGTCCGTGCATGTGGAGCCGTTGCAATGGAGGTGCTCTTCTCGCAATAGCAGGAAGCTGAGGGAGAAGGGAGATGTCTCTTAAGTAGAAGTACCTGAGCTGTGAGGGTGTGTTCTAAGGAGGGGTGGCGCCTTCTTATATAGGTGAGGAAGGACTGAGCAGTGTTTCGAAAAAAAAGGAAGGACTGAGCAGTGGAAGAACCAGGACGCCATTTATACAATGAATAGGACGCTATTGATGGGGTCAAATTCTGGTAGTTACTGTAACGACCAAATGCCCAGGCCATCATGGTCATCGTTGTTATCAGTTACTGCAAAAACTGATCTCATCATAGCACAACACATCACGTCCAGCAGCCTGTGTGCTTAGCAGTGCGTGGGCGTGAAGAGGAAGTAAACTAGCATTTCAGCCCAGGCCATCATGGTCATCGTTGTTATCAGTTACTACCATATTAGCTATTTCCTAAAACAGAATAAGTAAACTAGCACCAATCAAGGATTACTTTCCTATCATATACTTGTAGCATATTGTTTAGCATATACTGGTCAACATATTGTTTAGCATATACTGGTCAGCATATTGTTTATTATGTAGCTATCGTGTAGTTTTCTGTGTTGGCAACCATCGTGTTGTCGTTTATTTGCAGGTTTTAGAAACATCACTTTATAGGGGAGGTGCTGCCGAATTTTTTATTGACAATAATATTTTTTGTATATAGGTGTTCTTCCGACTTGACCTTCTCCACCGTTAGCTAGACTCGTACATTATTCTCAGGTATACATTGTTTTCGTAATTTCTCATGTATACATTATTCTCAGTTTTAATCGTTAACCGTAGCGAACCGTATGCGTCACCCGTTCGGGAACGGCGAACGTCACATTGGCTTGTGAGGTTCGCCGTTCCGGAATTGTCCACGTATTTTGGACAGCCTGAGAGTGTAGGCCGATGCTTGTGATTTATGACATGTGCCTTACGATTGACGCAGAATTTCGGTTGTGTAACCCAGTTGTTCTCCAACGCACCATGTTCAGGCGTGTGCTTGGAGAGCAGCGGGGTTATGCTGCCGAAATTTTGCGGCAATCGTAGGCTACACGTCACAAATCACAAGCATCGGCCTACACTCTTGGGTGGGTTTAGGGCCTTTACCTAATAGGGAGTTCACCTAAATAAGCCACAAACGATCGTTGATTTTCTTTGTCTTTTGTTTAGCCTTTGAAATGGACGGTGATCGGAGAGTGATGTATGACGGGTGGAGAAAGGATGGGGCACATTCGAATGCATGGATGGGTGTAACAAAGGCTTTTCTTGAGCACGCTTTCAAAGATGCAACTGGTCGTCTAGTGAAGTGTCCTTGCAATCGCTGCGAGAACAAGTGGCCTCAGAAGAAGGAAGAAATGGAGAAACACCTTTGCAAAAGTGGGTTTATGCCGAACTACCTTGTATGGTACCGGCATGGAGAGTCTATTAGACACGTTGACGCGGAGGTGGAACTTGATGACGATCATGATAGGATGGACGACATGTTGCATGATCTTGGTAGGGATGTTGAAATAAACGCTGAGGAGCCGGGGCAGCTTCCACGCGATGCTCAGGAATTCTTCCGGCTACTCGCCGCGGGAGAAGAGAGACTACACGAGCACACTCAGATGTCAGTTCTTGGGACTCTCACAAGACTAATGGCGATAAAGTCGAAGCACAACATTTTAAACAGTGCTTACAACGACATCGTCCAACTGATGGGCGAGGTTCTCCCGGAGAATCATAAGTTGCCAAAGAATATGTACTTCGCAAAGAAGATGTTGGCTGGTCTTGGGATGACATATGAGAAGATCGACGTGTGTCCCAACAGTTGCATGCTATTCTTTGAGGAGGATGACAAGCTGGACCGTTGTAAGCATTGCGAAGCTTCTAGATATGTCGAGGTGACAAATGATGAGGGTGAATTGGTAGTTACGAAGGTCGCAGCTAAGCAACTTCGTCGGTTGCCCATCATTCCTCGGCTTTCAAGGTTGTTCCTCAACAAGGAAATAGCTCTGCATATGACGTGGCCAAAGAATGGTGTACGTCTCGTCACTGATCCAGACATAATGGTCCATCCGTCGGACGGTGATGCGTGGAAGGCAATTGACGAGTTTGATCCCGAATTTGCAAACGACCCTAGGAGTGTACGGCTTGGTCTATCGACGGACGGATTCACACCTTTCAATACCAGTGCAAGCCCTTACTCGTGTTGGCCTGTCTTCATTGTGCCATATAATCTTCCTCCTGAGTTGGTCAATAAAGAAGAGTTCATGTTCCTTGCACTAGTCATCCCAGGCCCCGAGCATCCAGGGCCAAAGCTGAATATGTTTGTTCGCCCTTTAATTGAAGAGCTGAAACAATTGTGGAGAGGTGTGAAGGCTTATGACAGCCATACTGAAAAGGAGTTTACCATGCGCGCTGCTTATTTGTGGTCAGTGCATGATCTGCTGGCGTATGGAGATTGGTCTGGATGGTGTGTTCATGGTCGGTTGTGCTGTCCCATATGTATGAATGATACGGATGCATTCAGATTGAAGCATGGTGGGAAAGTGTCATTCTTTGATGCTCATCGACGTTGGACTCCATTCAAGCATGATTTCAGGAATTCGCTTACTGCATTCAGAAGTGGAGCCAAAATCAGAAATGGGCCACCAAAGAGGCAAACTGCACCGCAGATAATGGCATGGCATGCTTGTCTGAAGCAAGGAGAAAATGATAGGTTTCAAGGCTACGGGGAGGACCACAACTGGACCCATATTTCATCAATATGGGATCTTCCGTATGCAAAAGCCTTGATCATGCCGCACAACATAGACTTGATGCACCAAGAGCGTAATGTTGCTGAAAGCATCATAAGCACATGTTTCGATGTGACTGATAAAACGAAAGATAATATGAAGGCAAGAAAAGACATGGCTGAAATTTGTAAGAGACCGATGCTCGAGTTGAAAGTAAGCGATAAAGGGCATGAGAGTAGGCCGCGAGCTGATTACTGCCTCAAGCCAGATGAAAGGAAAGAAATATTTAAGTGGTTGAAGAATCTGAAATTTCCAGATCGATATGCGGCAAATCTGAAACGGGCAGTCAATCTGAAGACCGGTAAATTGATCGGTTTGAAAAGCCATGACTACCATATTATTATGGAGAGGCTGATGCCCGTGATGTTTCGAGGCTATTTTAAGGATGAGCTTTGGAGCATATTTGCAGAGCTGAGTTACTTCTATAGGGAAGTATGCGCAAAGACGGTATCGAAGAGGTTGATGCAGAAATTTGAGAAAGAAATTCCAATTCTTATTTGTAAATTTGAAAAGGTTTTCCCGCCAGGATTCTTCAATGTGATGCAACATCTAATTGTGCATTTGCCTTGGGAAGCTTTGGTAGGCGGACCAGTGCAATTCAGGTGGATGTATCCTATAGAAAGGGCGTTGAAAAAGCTCAGGGCGTCTGTTCGCAACAAGGCTAGAGTCGAAGGGTGTATTGCGGAGGCTTTTGCCCTTAAGGAGATATCTCAATTCTCAACCAGGTATTTCGCTCGAGCCAACAATGTGTTTGCTCCTTCAGTGCGACTTCATGTCGAAAATGAATCGCCCCAAAGCACCCTTCAAATTTTTGCGAATCCGGGTAAAGCAGTTGGAAAAGGGAGTGTACGTCACATTGAAGGATCAGATTTGAACACGCTAATGCTATATATGTATAGCAATATTGACAGCACACAGGAGGCGTTCGAGTAAGTTTTCCTCATAGTTACTTCCATTTTCTCATCTCATAATTTCTATAGTGTGTAATCTCCATGTTTCTAATATGTCCAGCATGTTTGATGAAGAATGTTGGAAATCTACTAGTAAACCTACGGCCATCCAATTAGAAAATCTTCGACGTGATGGGTTGAAAGGTGGACCAAACTTCGTGCAGTGGTTTCGTAATTATGTTAGTAATTGTCGTTCTCTCATTGTCCATACTTAATCTTTGAATTTTGGACTTCGAAGATATAATGCATATACTAATTCCTTGTATAGGTTTCCAAAAACTCTGTGCACCCGGACTTGCAGCAAATGGCACATACCTCTGTGTCCGTCCGGAACTATACTCGCTATGATGTAAATGGATATCGCTTCCGAACCGCGAAATTGGAGAAGAGTCGACCATTGGCAGCCACCACCAATAGTGGTGTGTTGGCAAGTTCATATGTTGACGATGACAAAGTAGTGGACTATTACGGTGTTCTTCAAAACATTGTAGAGTTGATTTTCGATGGCCCCAAGGAACTTAAAGTCGTGTTTTTCGAGTGCGACTGGTTTGATGCTCATAGTGGGACTCGTGTCGACAAGTATGGTAATGTCGAGGTGAAGCATAGCTCTAGGATTCCGAGCAGTATGAGCGATGTTGTCCTTGCAAATCAGGCAAAACAAGTGTACTACCTGCCATATCCTCACCCAAGCCTTAGGGCTTGGTGGGTTGCAATCAAAGTCAACCCACAAGTCGTCGCTCCAGAGAGTGCTGACTACGTGAATACGAGCAGGGACAACGATGACGCTGTTTTTCAACCAGAAGCGGTGTCGAATCAAGACATAGCTCACCGATTCCATGTGACCAATGGAGAAGGCCTTGAAAATCTCTGTTACAATTCAAGCGACTTAATTGAAGAACCTAGGTCAAAGCGCAAACGACCTGTCGTCGTTAGAAGATCAGTAAGGATCCAACGAAATCAAGAGCGTATGAATAAACAACGAGCCGAAGAAGCATCATCGGATGAGGATGACTTTTGATTAGTATGTTTCTTTTATTTAATCAATTAAGCTATGTATTCCAATTTTCACATTATTAATTTTCATATTATTTGTTTCATATACTGTGGTTTGACATTAATTTATCTACAGTTGAACATGTTCAAGCATAGGAGATCGAGGAGGAGTGGGGGCAGCGCGGCCAGCGAGGACAGCTCGGGCAGTGAGCTTTTTCAGGGCACCTCACAGAGCCGACAGAGGCAGCAGCAACTTCTCGACTGTCTAGATGAAGTGCATGGTGAGGAGGGTGAGCAGGAGGCTCCTCAGCAGGATGCTCATGTGCAGGGTGAGGAGGGTGAGCAAGATGAGGAGGGTGAGCAGGATGAGGAGGTTGACCCTATGGGGGCAGGCAGCGCGGGCGATGCGTCAGATGGTTCTACATCCTTCAGGTATTATTATGCATATTAGTTTAACTAGTCACAATGCCTGCTTATCGGTGTTTAGGTCAGAACCTCTAGCATATGGAATGTGCATAAAGAAAAGAGAGCCATAAATTAAAGCTGTCAGCTTGAGATGCCACATTTGTCAGGATTGGCTGGAAGAATAAGAGGAAACCGGTTATAGTCCAAGAGTCCCCATCAGTTCATCACACTTGAGTCCTGACACATAAAAGGCTAATAGAAGTCAGCAATACACGATAAAGGTCCATGGTTTATAAGAATAAATATGAACAGTGAAATTTTCAGTTTGGTATATAGAAACAAGGTAGAAAGGAAAGGGATGTGAATATGGATAACAAGCATAACAGATTTAAGTTTTCCAGTGGACATCTATATACTCTGCAACTAACAACTACTCCCTCCATCCCAATATACAGTTCGTTTTAATGATTTGTTTTTGTGTCCTTATCCAAAGGAAAGACAATATTTTTGTCCAAGTTTGCTGTGTAAAGTATATCATCCACGTGACAAGTCTCTACTGAATTGTTGTTGCTGGACTGAGCAGCATGCCTTTTGTTCTCCCCACTACACCCTGCAAAAGAACATATCATAAATTTGGTTGCTATTTCATCTTTATACACCTGCAAGATATTCTTGTCTAAGGCCATGTGCAACTTTACTTTTGGTGCTAGTGATTCTTGTTTTCTTGATGAAGATCAGACGGGCCGTAGATGTGTCAACTACTTCCTTTAGATTGATGGTGCAATCTTTTGTTACGGACAAAACACTACTGCTTAAAAGATTTGTAAATAGAGGCAGCGCTACCTGTCAATCTCTAGAAATGGATTCTAGAAACAAGTCAACTCTATAAATCAATTTATAGGGATGACTAGAAATGATTTTCCAGAAATCGGCAAAAAAAACAGTACTACCTATAAACCATAAATCAGACCAGAAACAGCGTGTCTTTAATCCAGATTTTTTGTGCAAACTACGCGCGTCTCTTCTAATCATTTCACTCTAATTCTCCAATGTCACTTGTGAGTTGTGACTAATATGTAGATACATTTCTTGGAGTTAGTGGTTCAAAGCGAGCAGAATAACTACATGCATGTTTCAGCTATGTTATATTTACCAGCTACCATAATAAGTAGCTGCTAGCTAGCTTGTCCATGCTCTTCAGACACTTTTGGAGGCAGACTATGACATCACTGACCAGCTGAAGTGTTGATGGGTGGCCACTTTTCCTTTCAACAAAGTATCAGGTTTCCAGAGTTGAGCTGAAATGATGGTGAACGACGCGGCGCAACGTCTCCTTTGCCCACTTTATAGATAAGATATTTCTTTTACCATTCAAGTATTCATCAGGATGAGTGACACTTGAACTGAGCAGCAATCTGCAAAAAAAAAAAGCATGAGTTCAATTGGATCTCTCTCTCTCTCCTATCGAGATGGCAGCTGATAAAAAACAAGAAAAGCAGGAAGATACTTTTGTAGAAATAAAGTATTTCGATTGATGAACTAAAGACCAAGTTTAACCAATCTCTGCATATTGTCTGGTACGAAAAATCGAATGATATCAAAGCAAAAAAATTCAGATAAGAAAGTAGACAGCAAATCGGTAGCTTTTTTTGGTTAGTGTTGTCCTAATAGGCAGCATATCTGAACCTGTTTTTCCAAAATGCCACTTTACCTGATGCAAACCGATATGCCTGCCTGCTTGTGGGTATCAAACTTGGTCGGCAGGATGTTCCTCAGTTTTCTTGGCCCTTTGACGCTGGCTAATAATAGTACCAACAATAAATGGACCGTATGAATTCATCGTCCATGTTGTGGTGGTATAGGATTCTCAAAATTGTTTGAGATTCTGACATTTTCTTGTAATGACAAAATATAGCAATGTACTACTTTACACAGCTAAGAGATCTTCAATATTTAAAATATTTTCAAATATTTTCTTGTAATGACATTTTCAAAGTATATCATCCACGTGGCAAGAGATCTTCAATATTTTTGTCCAAGTTTTATAGGACAGAGGTGACGCCTTAATTATATATATATATAGCTTAATAGTAGTAGAGATTGATATTAGTTTCTAATCATTTCATCATATTGAATTTACTTGTATACTTAGGTATAAGAAGAGCAATGCGCTTGGTCCGAGACCTGCCGAGCGGAGGCTCATCCGGCCGCATGGAGAATGGTGGGGCTTATTTCTGTTGTGTTAATTTTTTAATGTGAACGTGATTGCACTAGTTTACTTGTTTTATTAATTTTTGTAGGTCATGGGAAGACTTGACTTGGGACGGTACAGGCAGACGTCCCAAGGTGAACGCGGTGTTGGGTAGCCTCTGTCGCTTCTACTACCCTGGCATGGTGGAGCTGAATGGCGAGAGGTTCGCGGCTATGCAGTGGGCTGACTGGGGTCTAAAGGACTATGTCGAGCCAGGGGAGTCAGGGGAAAGCAGTAGCGGAGGGGGAAGTTCGGAAAAAAAAACGAAGGACTTGTCAGGTGGCTGTGTGGGACGAGTTCTGGGTGAGTTTACTTTCGTATATAAGCAATTCATTGAATTATTGCTTATCCTAATCTTACTTTAACTTAAATTGTACATTGATATGTAGGGGAGGTTCCAATTGCCGGATGACATCGAGGAGGATCAGGCTCAGTGGACACGTGTGAAGAGGCACTTTCGGAAGTGCGCTGATAAGATAATCAAGGATGCCATGTACAATGCTCGCATCGCGGCCGTCAACTACTACTACAAGAAGATAAAGGGTCAGAAAATGAGCAAAGCATTAGGGGCCAATGAGATCTACCTCACAGAGGAGCAGTACCTGGAGAGCGTTGTGGATTGGCTGTCGAAGGACATGGAAGCCTGGAGGTGGTTGGCTAAGAGATGGGCGTCGCCTGAGTGGATTGCAGAGTCCAACAAGCACCGTGCCAACCGTGGCACTGAAGGACCGGGGCACAGGTACGGCGCCGATGGACACCTTGGTACCGCACGCCGCATGGTAAGTATATAAATCAAACTTGTATGTTACATCTATGAAAATTATATGGTTTAACTCTTCTTTTTCATGCAGGAAGCTGAAAGTGGAGTTGCTCCAAGTTTTATGGAGGTTTACGTCCGTGGTCACCGTGGCCCTGATCCGGCGAACCCTGATGTGCTATGCAGCGAGGCGGCAAGGGAGAAAATGGTAAACAAGTTTGTATTTATGAATTAAATTGCATGTTTTGTGTTTAACTCCAACTCCAACTTTCTTTGCAGAATGCATATGGGGAGGAAATGACTCAACGCCATGGGCCTGACTTCGACTGGATGCATTCAGACTTAGATGCCTCGGCGTTGTACCACAGTGGTGGGGGTAGAAAGCATGGCAGGTGAGGTGTTTGTGTTTGATTCGACAATTTCATTAACAAGAATGTGTCCACTTAATGGCTCAACTATGTGTATCATGCAGGTTTGCCTTTGGCACCGGCGTTGTGGAATATAACAGGACAATAGGTCAAGGGAAGGCATCGTCTTCGGGAGGGAGTTCTCGCTCCTCCAGGTCTGCTCGAGAGGCTCAGCTGGAGGAGGAGACTCGGGCAGCACAGGAGCAGGCTCGAGCAGCACAGGAGCAGGCTCGAGCAGCGCAGGAGCAGGTTGGACAGCTGACGCAATATATGGCTTCTTATTTTCAGGTAATCCGTCTATCTCATCACGTGTCGTCGTTGAATTCAAAGTATAATGTTGTGATTCTAACGTTGCATCCATTTGCAGGAAATGACTACTCGACTCGGCCCTGATATGAACTTGCCCGCTTTTCGCCCTCCCCAGGTAACACTATCTGAACACTTCAATTCCATAGCAACTCTTTTTTTATTATCAAAAATGGCTCACAGGCACAAGGATGGGGACAGTGGCCAGGACAAGCTCCAGCGTCGCAGCCACAGTGGACCGGTGTTGGGTGGACGCAGGCACCTCCAGGCACTTGGACGCCTCCACCCCAAGGATCGCAGCCAGTCCCGGGATGGGTGCCACCGGTCTCCCAGCCACCGGCGGGCTCTCAGCCATTTCAAGCGTGGATGGCACCGCCACCGACGGGGTGGGTGCCACCACCTATGGGGTGGCCAACACAACAGTACCCGTGGATGCATGCACAACCTCCTACTCACCATGGATCACAGGTGACGTTCCATGTTTAGTTTTATGCAAATATTGACCAAACACAGCAATGTATATGTATACAACCTTATTTGAATGATTGATGAATTGCAGGGTTCAGCGTCACATGCTCATGGATCGGAGGGTGGTGTTGGAGGGAGTGGCCACCATCCTGGTGGCGGAGGAGGGAGTGGCCAAAACTCCCATAGCCCGCCGGAGTGATCAGTGAGGAGAGAGTAGTGAGTAGTTATTAGCTTATGGACTTATGGATAGACTTATGGACTAGAGTTTTGTGAATTGTGTATTTGAATGGACAATGGACTTTTGGACTTATGGAAACTCTAGACTTATTTGAATGGACTATTTATGTATATGTGAATGTGTTTTGTGAATTATGTATTAGGCTTGTGAATCTGTATATGTGAATTGTGATATTGTGTATATTGCTGTGAATTATTAATAGGTGCAGAAAAATCTGTTTTGGGGGGGGGGACCATCAATTTTCGTCGGCCTCGGTGGTGGACGACGAAAATATGTTCCCAGGCTATTTTCGTCGGCCACCACCTAGGCCGACGAAAATACGCCAGGATATTTTCGTCAGCCACCACCTAGGCCGACGAAAATATCCTGGCGTATTTTCGTCGGCCACCACCGGCCGACGAAAATAAATTGTCGACTCACTATTTTCGTCGGTCTTGAGAAAACCGACGAAAATAGGTTATTTTCGTCGGTACCGACGAAAATAGGCGTCTATTTTCGTCGAACTTATTTTCGGCGGCTATTTTCGTCGGTCTGCCGACGAAAATAGTCTATTTTCGTCGGTTTAGGCTTATTTTCGTGGGTTTTTGGCCCACGAAAATTTAGGCGTTTCTTGTAGTGCTGGTTGTCTGTCGGCGAGATGGTCGTCGGAGCTGATCGGCCGAGGCTTCAGACCGAGCTGGCGCCCTCGGAAGGCGGTCGGCCGAGGCCCCGGGGAAGTCCCTGGCAGAGGTTGCTCGGGCGTGGTGATGACGTCGTCCTTCGAAGCGGAGGCCTTGAGACCGCGTCGCCGTCCGAGGCTAGGTCGGGCCTTGCCGAAGGTGCTGTCGATGCCGAGGGTGTTGTCGCCCTCTTCCATCGTCAAGATCCGAGCCTGCAGGGTCAAATCGTCTTGTAGCGTGGGCCTTGTGCGGCCGTCGAGGCCAGAACACACACCCTTGCTGTGTTATAAAGCTGCGTCTCTTTTCCTCTCGTTTCGAGTATCTGGACTTTCCGTCGGTAGCAGGGACGTTAGTGCGAGCAAGAGTTGCTTCTCGCGGAAGGTGATGAGTGAGGTATCCGTATCCCGGAGGCGTGGGAGTCCCTCGGCTCGGTCGGCCTTGCCGCTTACGCGTACTTTTACCCGTCCATGAGGCCCTGTCACCGGCTCGGTCTAGAAGGCTCGAAGAATCGCTTCGACAGAAGAGCTTCCGTACGTAAAGACTCGTTCGATCCGCGGATTCACCTTATCCGAGCGCGAGTTACTTATCGCAGAAGGTGATGAGTGAGGTATCCGTATCCCGGAGGCGTAGGAGTCCCTCGGCTCGGTCAGCCTTGGCTGCTTACGTGTACCCCGTCGTTTCCGGGACCCACTTTTCGAAGTAGTCAAAAAGCACGAAAGATGTTCTGGTAAAAGAGATTTTTTTTGTTCGAGGAAAATTTTGACGCAGAGGGGGTTTCCCCCCTTTTAGCCCCCGAGGGAGGGTCGGGCTTTGCCGAGGCGAGGCCGACCCTTCCTTGTTGACTAAACTTTGCGTGGGTGCGAGGTATATGAATAGCTTGGAAACATCTTAAGGGTAGAAGCGACGTAGCTGTTGGATGTTCCAGGCGTTGCCGTAGACCTCGCCTTGACTATTGGCCAGCTTGTACGTTCCGGGCTTCAGAACTTTGGCGATGATGAACGGCCCCTCCCAGGGGGGCGTGAGCTTGTGCCTCCCTCGGGCGTCTTGCCGCAGCCGAAGCACCAGGTCGCCCACCTGGAGGTCTCGGGGTCGGACCCCTCGGGCGTGGTAGCGTCGCAGGGACTGCTGGTACCGCGCCGAGTGTAGTAAGGCCCTGTCCCGAGCCTCGTCCAGCTGGTCCAGCGAGTCTTCTCGGCTTGCTTGGTTGCTTTCTTCGTTGTAGGCCTTCGTCCTCGGGGAGCCGTATTCCAAGTCCGTGGGCAAGACGGCCTCGGCCCCGTAGACCAGGAAGAACGGCGTGAAACCCGTGGCTCGGCTTGGCGTCGTCCTCAGGCTCCAGACCACCGAGGGGAGTTCCTTCATCCACCGCTTGCCGAACTTGTTGAGGTTGTTGTAGATCCGAGGCTTGAGCCCTTGTAGGATCATGCCATTGGCACGCTCCACTTGCCCATTCGACATGGGATGAGCTACGGCGGCCCAGTCCACCCGGATGTTGTGATCCTCGCAAAAATTCAAGAATTTTTTGCCGGTGAACTGGGTGCCGTTGTCGGTGATGATGGAGTTCGGGACCCCGAAGCGATGGATAATGTTGGTGAAGAACGCCACCGCCTGCTCGGACTTGATGCTGTTCAGGGGTCGGACCTCTATCCACTTGGAGAATTTGTCGATGGCGACCAGCAGGTGCGTGTAGCCCCCGGGCGCCTTCTGCAAGGGGCCGACGAGGTCCAGACCCCACACAGCGAAGGGCCAGGTGATGGGTATCGTCTGCAGAGCCTGAGCGGGCAGGTGGGTCTGCTTCGCATAGAATTGGCACCCTTCGCAGGCGCGAACAATTCTAGTGGCGTCAGCCACCGCCGTTGGCCAGTAGAAGCCTTGACGGAAAGCGTTCCCGACGAGGGTTCGAGGTGCTGCATGATGACCGCAAGCCCCCGAGTGTATTTCCCGCAGGAGTTCCTGACCTTCGGCGATGGAGATACATCGCTGGAGGATGCCCGAGGGACTACGGTGGTAGAGCTCCTTCTCATCGCCCAGCAAGACGAACGATTTGGCGCGTCGCGCTACCCGCCGAGCCTCGGCTCGGTCGAGGGGCAGTCCTCCTTGGTGGAGATATTGCAGGTACGGGGTTTGCCAATCTTGATCTGGCACGACCCCGTTCTGCTCCTCCTCGATGCGCAGTGCTTCGCCCTCGGGCTCCGAGGGTTCCTCGGGTTGAGCCGAGGATGGCTCGGGCTGGGCCGAGGTCACCTCGGACGAGGCCGAGGGTGCCTCAGGCTGGGGCGCGTCGCCTATCTTGACGGAGGGTTGGTGCAGATCTCAGGAGAAGACGTCCGGGGGAACCGTCGTTCGCCCCGAGGCTATCTTCGCCAGCTCGTCCGCAGTCTCGTTGTAGCACCGGGCGATGTGGTTAAGCTCGAGCCCGTAGAACTTGTCTTCCAGGCGTCGAACCTCCTCACAGTAGGCCTCCATCTTCGGGTCGCGGCAGAGGGAGTTCTTCATGACTTGGTCGATGACGAGCTGCGAGTCGCCGCGTGCATCGAGGCGTCGGACCCCTAGCTCGATGGCGATTCGCAATCCGTTGATCAGAGCCTCGTACTCAGCCACATTGTTGGACGCTGGGAAATGGAGGCGGAGCACGTAGCGCAGGTGTTTCCCGAGGGGCGAGACGAAGAGCAGGCCCGCGCCAGCTCCCGTCTTCATCAGCGACCCGTCGAAAAACATGGTCCAGAGCTCTGGTTGGATCGGAGCCGTTGGCAACTGGGTATCGACCCATTCGGCTACGAAATCCGCCAGTACCTGGGACTTGATGGCCCTCCGAGGGGCAAACGAGATTGCCTCGCCCATGATTTCCACCGCCCACTTCGCGATCCGCCCCGAGGCCGCTCGGCACTGGATGATCTCCCCCAGGGGGAAGGATGACACCACAGTCACCGGATGGGATTCGAAGTAATGTCGCAGCTTCCGCCTCGTCAGGATCACTGCGTATAGCAGCTTCTGGACTTGTGGGTAGCGGATCTTGGCTTCGGACAGCACTTCGCTGACGAAGTAAACTGGCCTCTGAATGGGCAAAGCATGCCCCTCTTCCTGCCTTTCGACTACGATCGCGGCGCTGACCACCTGAGTGGTAGCGGCGACGTAGACCAGGAGGACTTCACCATCAGCTGGGGGCACCAAGATGGGCGCCTGGGTGAGGAGCGCCTTCAGGTTCCCGAGGGCTTCCTCGGCCTCGGGAGTCCAAGTGAAGCACTCAGCCTTCCTTAAGAGACGGTACAGGGGCAGGCCTCTTTCGCCGAGGCGCGAGACGAAACGGCTCAGGGCCGCGAGACATCCCATGACCCTCTATACGCCTTTTAAGTCTTTGATGGGCCCCATGTTTGTGATGGCTGCGATCTTCTCCGGGTTGGCTTCGATGCCTCGCTCGGAGACGATGAATCCCAAGAGCATGCCCCGGGGCACCCCGAAGACGCACTTCTCGGGATTGAGCTTGACGCCCTTCGCCTTGAGACACCGGAATGTCAGTTCGAGGTCGGAGAGGAGGTCAGAGGCTTTCCTCGTCTTGACTACGATGTCATCGACGTAGGCCTCGACCGTGCGACCGATGTGTTCGCCGAACACATGGTTCATGCACCGCTGGTACGTTGCACCCGCGTTCCTCAAACCGAACGGCATTGTGACATAACAGTACATGCCGAAGGGCGTGATGAAAGAAGTCGCGAGCTGGTCGGACTCTTTCATCTTGATTTGATGATACCCTGAGTAGGCATCAAGGAAGGACAGGGTTTCGCACCCTGCAGTGGAGTCCACGATTTGATCGATGCGAGGTAGAGGGTAGGGGACTTTCGGACATGCTTTGTTAAGACCAGTGTAGTCTACACACATCCGCCATTTCCCCCCTTTCTTCCTCACAAGTACAGGGTTGGCAAGCCATTCGGGATGGAATACCTCTTTAATGAACCCCGCTGCCATCAGCTTGTGGATCTCCTCGCCTATCACCCTGCGCCTTTCCTCGTCGAATCGGCGCAGAGGCTGTCTGACCGGTCGGGCTCCGGCCCGAATATCCAGCGAGTGCTCGGCGACATCCCTCGGTATGCCGGGCATGTCCGAGGGACCCCACACAAAGACGTCGGCGTTTGCGCGGAGAAAGTCGACGAGCACTGCTTCCTATTTGGGGTTGAGCCCGGAACCGATCCGGATCTGCTTGGAGGCGTCACCACTGGGGTCGAGAGGGACGGCCTTGACCGTCTCCGCTGGCTCGAAGTTGCCGGCATGTCGCTTCACGTCCGGCACCTCTCGGGAGAGGCTTTCCAGGTCGGCAATGAGGGCCTCGGACTCGGCGAGGGCCTCGGCGTACTCCACGCACTCCACGTCGCATTCGAACGCGTGTTTGTACGTGGGGCCGACGGTGATGACCCTGTTGGGGCCCGGCATCTTGAGCTTCAGGTAGGTGTAGTTGGGGATGGCCATGAACTTCGCGTAGCATGGCCTTCCCAACACTGCGTGGTAGGTTCCTCGGAAACCGACCACCTCGAACGTCAAAGTCTCCCTTCGGAAGTTGGAGGGCGTTCCGAAGCAGACAGGAAGGTCGATCTGCCCGAGGGGCTGGACGCGCTTCCCGGGGATGATCCCATGGAAGGGCGCAGCGCCTGCTCGGACGGACGACAGGTCGACGCGTAGGAGCCTGAGGGTCTCAGCGTAGATGATGTTGAGGCAGCTGCCTCCATCCATCAGGACCTTGGTGAGCCTGACGTCGCCGATGACGGGGTCGACGACGAGCGGGTACTTCCCCGGGCTCGGCACGTGGTCGGGGTGGTCGTCCCGGTCAAAGGTGATGGGCTTGTCGGACCAGTCTAGGTAGACTGGTGCCGCCACCTTCACCGAGCAGACCTCCCGACGCTCTTGCTTACGATGCCGAGCCGAGGCGTTCGCCGCATGCCCTCCGTAGATCATGAAGCAGTCGCGGACCTCGGGGAACTCTCCTGCTTGGCGATCCTCCCTTTTGTCGTCGTCGCGAGCCCTGCCGCCCTCTGCGGGTGGCCCGGCCCGGTGGAAGTGGCGCCGAAGCATGACGCATTCTTCCAGGGTGTGCTTGACGGGCCCCTGATGGTAGGGGCACGCCTCCTTGAGAGCCTTGTCGAAGAGGTTGGCGCCTCCGGGGGGCTTCCGAGGGTTCTTGTGCTCGGCGGCGGCGACAAGGTCTGCATCGGGAACGTCGCGCTTCGCCTGCGACTTCCTCCTGCCTTTCTTCTTGGCACCACGCGGAGTAGACGCCTCGGGAGCATCTTCCGACGGGCGGCCCTGGGGCTGCTTGTCCTTTCGGAAGATGGCCTCTACCGCCTCCTGGCCGGAGGCGAACTTGGTGGCGATGTCCATCAGCTCGCTCGCCCTGGTGGGGGTCTTGCGACCCAACTTGCTCACCAGGTCGCAGCAGGTGGTGTCGGCGAGGAACGCGCCGATGACATCGGAGTCGGTGATGTTGGGCAGCTCGGTGCGCTGCTTCGAGAACCGCCGGATGTAGTCCCGAAGAGACTCTCCCGGCAGTTGCCGACAGCTTCGGAGGTCCCAGGAATTCCCGGGGCGCACGTACGTGCCCTGGAAGTTGCCGGCGAAAGCCTGAACCAGATCTTCCCAGTTGGCAATCTGCCCCGGAGGCAGGTGCTCCAACCAAGCACGAGCGGTATCGGAGAGGAACAGGGGGAGGTTTCGGATGATGAGGTTGTCATCGTCCGTCCCACCCAGTTGACAGGCCAGGCGGTAGTCCGCAAGCCACAACTCCGGTCTCGTTTCCCCCGAGTACTTCGTGATAGTAGTCGGGGGTCGGAATCGGGGCGGAAACGGCGCCCGCCGAATGGCTCGGCTAAAGACCTGCGGACCGGGTGGTTCGGGCGAGGGACTCCGATCCTCCCCGCTGTCGTAGCGCCCCCCACGCCTGGGGTGGTAGCCTCGGCGCACCCTTTCGTCGAGGCGCGCCCGACGGTCGCGATGAGGGTGCTCGTCGCCGAGGTGGCCCGGGGCCGCAGGCGCGGTGTTGCGCGTGCGCCCGGTGAAGACCGAGGCTTCCCGCGTGAGTCGGGAAGTCGCGGCACGAGGTTCCGAGGGGTACCCCTGCCTTCGGGAGGCAGAGCTTTCGGCCCGCCGGGCCGCAGCGCCTTCCAGGAGATGCTTGAGTTCTCCCTGGATTCGCCGACCCTCGGTGGTTGATGACTCCGGCATCGCGCGGAGGAGCATCGCTGCCGCTGCCAGGTCCTGACTGGTTCCGCCGGATGCGGGAGGCAGTCTGGCCCTGGCATCGTTGGTGATGCGGTGTTGGAGACCCTGGGGCAAGTGACGTATTTCTCCGGCCGGGGGCTGGCCCGCCCATACCTGCCCGATGTTCTGGCGGATTGCCTCGAGCGCTCCCGCTCCCTCATCGAGCCCGGCCTGCGCCCCGCGGACTTGCTCGAGCTGTGGGTCGTGACCCCCCGCCGGAACGGGGACCACAGCTAGCTCCCGCGGGATGTCAGCGCGAGGCGCTGGCCTAGGGAGATCACCACCCTCCGGCATGCCGAGACAGCCGCCTCCGGAGGGATCCCCTAGCTCGATGTGGAAACATTCGCGGCTCGGGCCACAGTCCTTGTCGCCAAGGCTGCGGCTGCCGTCAGAACAGTCGGAGAGGCAGTAGTCACATGCGGTCATGAAGTCCCGCATGGCACTAGGGTTGCCAGATCCAGAGAAATCCCAGCAGATGCTGGGGTCGTCATCTTCCTCGGACCCATAGGGTCCGTAGGTCGAGACACCCGTCAATCGGTCCCAAGGCGACCGCACACGAAACCCCAGAGAGGTTGCACTCGCCTCAATGTGAGTATCCGCCAAAGCGAGATCGCTAGGCAGGTTGAGGTCGAGTCGAAATGACGAAAGATGGGGAGCAGTCGGTACCTTTTTGTCGACGAGGAGCGACGAAGTCATGTCGGGGGCTGATCGCGCCGTCGTCTTGGGTACGAGGGCGACGTCCTGCAGGCCCTTCGTGAGCGCGCCGGCGTCGTCCGCCTGCTCGGGGTCGATGTGTTGCGGGGGGATGCTGCTCGCCTTTGCCTCGAACGCGAGGGCGACGCTTGGCGTGTCCTCCGTCGGGGCGCCGGGAATGTCGATCTGCTCGACAGCCGTCGGAGCGCAGCCTCCCGCTCGGCCCTGGTTGCCCCGCCTCCTCCTCCTCCGACGGCGAGGGAGAGGATGGGGCGAGCTCGGAAGTTGTCCTTCCCCCACGCGGGAAAGGCGTCGTCGATTCCGCCGCCGGCGGGCGGGCTGTCCGCCATCACTGTCGCTGTCGCGCGGCGGTGGAAGGAGTATCATGTCGTAGCTGCTGTCGAGAGACATGAACTCGAGGCTCCCGAAACGGAGCACCGTCCCGGGTTGAAGAGGTCGTTGGAGACTGCCCATCTGGAGCTTGACGGGAAACTGCTCGTCAACACGCAGCAGGCCCCTACCTGGCGCGCCAACTGTCGGCGTTTCGAGACCGGGGGGTCCCCGAGCCAACGAGTGAGAGTGCCGCGTGCCCCGGCCCAGATGGGTCGAGCGCGTGGGCGAGCGCGAAGGGGGGAAGAGAGAGCGAGGTCGGTGGCCGGAGCCGGGTCGAGAGAGAGAGAGAGATGGAGTTTCCCGCGACCTTCGTGTTCGTCCCGCGCCCAGGTCGGGTGCGCTTGCAGTAGGGGGTTACAAGCGTCCGCACGGGTGAGGGGAGCGAGCGGCCTCAAGAGAGCGCCTGCCCCTGCCCTCGTTCCCGCGAGGCCAACCTTCTCTAAGAAGGCCCTGGTCCTTCCTTTTATAGGCGTAAGGAGAGGAGCCAGGTGTACAAAATGGGGGTGTAGCAAGGTGCTACGTGTCTAGCAAGGGAGAGCTAGGGCCCTAAGTACATGCCAAGGTGGCAGCCGGAGAGATCTTGGCACCCTGTTGGTGTGGCGTCGTGGCTGTTGGAGAAGCAATGGAGCTTGACGGAGGGACAGCTGTTGGAACAGCTGTGCTCTTGCTGACGTCTTCCTGCTTTCGTAAGGGAGCTGGGAGCCGCCGTCGTCATGGTCTAGTGAGGCGCCATCATTGCCTATCTGGCGGAGCTGGCCAGATGGGACGCCGGTCTTGTTCTCTGCGACCCAAGTCGGCTCAGGGTAGGGTAATGATGACGCTTCCTGTTGACGTGGCGGTCTCGCGTCCTAGGTCGGGCGTCGTGGAGGCTCCTCCGAAGCCGAGGTCGAGTCCGTCCTGCAAGACAGAGGCAGAGTCCGAGCCCTGGGTCGGGCGAGGCGGAGATCGTTCGGCAGAGGCCGAGGCGGAGTCCGAGCCCTGGGTCGGGCGAGGCGGAGTTCGCCGTCTTCCGGGGCCTTAGCCCGAGTCCGAGCCCTGGGTCGGGCGGAGCGGAGTTCGCCGTCTTCCGGGGCCTTAGCCCGAGTCCGAGCCCTGAGTCGGGCGGAGCGGAGTTCGCCGTCTTCCGGGGCCTTAGCCCGAGTCCGAGCCCTGGGTCGGGCGGAGCGGAGTTCGCCGTCTTCCGGGGCCTTAGCCCAAGTCCGAGCCCTGGGTCGGGCGGAGCGGAGTTCGCCGTCTTCCGGGGCCTTAGCCCAAGTCCGAGCCCTGGGTCGGGCGGAGCGGAGTTTCCTCTAGCGCTTTTGGCCAAGCCTGGCTACCCTTCAGTCTTACCTTTTGCGTTGAAGGCCCCAGGGATTTGGTCGGTTGGCGCGGTGATTTAGTCAGGGTTACTTCTTATCGAAGGCGGGGCCTCGGGCGAGCCGGGGATGCGTCTGCCGTGAAAGAGGAGACCTCAGGCGAGACGGAGTCATCTCAAGGCCGGCTGCCCTCGTCCGAGGCTAGGCTCGGGCGTGGCGTGATCAAGTCGCTCGTATGGACTGATCCCTGACTTAATCAAACCCATCAGGCCTCTGCAGCTTTATGCTGATGGGGGTTACCAGCTGAGAATTAGGCGTCTTGAGGGTACCCCTAATTATGGTCCCCGACAACCGGGAGTCAGCAGGTGTGAATCTACTGCACGGTTCGCCGTCACGTCAAATGCCAGGGCATCTCTCCTTCAAATACAAGTCTCAGTTTCGTCACGGACGCTCCCCTAGGTGTATAAATAGGGCAGTGGCCCCTCCATTGGCGATGGGGGACACACGTAGACGAGTTCTCTTGCTCTCTCACTTAGTCTTATATATTGACACTTGCCTCAATCATCTCTAGGAATTTGGGGACTTCCCCTCTCCTGTTGTGCTTGTAAACCCCTACTACGGGCACCACGATGCGAGTAATATAAGCCTCATCCCCTCTGCTGGAAGTAGGGCCTCGAGAAGCCCAAACCAGGATAATCGCTTGTGTCATCTCGCACACCATCTAGAGCCGGCCACGCGGCACATTACTGGTTGGTTAAGGACCCGCGATCCAAACACCGACACTAGCCATACATAAATTTTGTTATTTTAATCTAGCTATTTCACTACTACATTGCAACCATCAGTACCATGTAAACTTCTAGATATAAAGGTAAATATATGTGCTCGTGTGTTAGCATGGATGTTAAAAATTGAAAGGGAATTAGGCTTACACCTATATTCCTAAATTGATTTTGGTGGTTGAATTGCCCAACACAAATAATTGGACTAACTAGTTTGCCCAAGTCTATGAGTTCTACAGGTACCAAAGGTTCACACTAAGCCAATAAAAAGACCAAGAAAAAGGGTTCAAACAAAAGAGCAAAGGGACAACCGAAGGCACCCTGGTCTGGCGCACCGGACTGTCCGGTGTGCCACCGGACAGTGTCCGGTGCACCAGGGTACTCCAAGCTGAACTCTTCACCTTCGGGAATTTTTCAGAGTGCTCCGCTATAATTCACCGCACTGTCCGGTGTACCACCGGACAGTGTCCGGTGCCCCAAGGAAGAGCAACTCTGAACTCGCCAGCTTCGAGAATTCACTCCGCTATAATTCACCGGACATGTCCGGTGCACACCGGACTGTCCGGTGTGATAGCGGGGCAACGGCTAGTTCGCGCGCAACGGTCACCTGCAGAGCATTAAATGCGCGCCAGCGCGCGCAGAGGAGCAGAGCACGCGCAGGTGGCACACCGGACAACCTACAGGGCTTGTCCGGTGCACCACCGGACATCCTGGCGGGCCCACAAGACAGAGCTTAACGGTTGAACCCCAACGGTCGGGTGACGTGGTTGGCGCACCGGACACTGTCCGGTGGCGCACCGGACTGTCCGGTGCGCCCGTCAACACTAGCCTCCACCAACGGTCAAGTTTGGTGGTTGGGGCTATAAATACCCCAACCACCCCCACATTCAAGTCATCCAAGTTTCTACTCTTCTACACCTTACAAGAGCTATAGCATTCAATACAAAGCACACCAAAGAGATCAAATCCTCTTCCAACTCCACACAAAGCTTTAGTGATTAGAGAGAGTGATTTGTCGTGTTCATTTGAGCTCTTGCGCTTGGATCGCTTCTTTTCTTTCTCATTTGTTCTTGTGATCAAAACTCAATTGTAACCGAGGCAAGAGACACCAATTGTGTGGTGGTCCTTGCGGGGAAGTTTTGTTCCCGGTTGATTTGAGAAGAGAAGCTCACTCGGTCCGAGGGACCGTTTGAGAGAGGGAAAGGGTTGAAAGAGACCCGGTCTTTGTGACCACCTCAACGGGGAGTAGGTTTGCGAGAACGGAACCTCGGTAAAACAAATCCGCATGTCACACTCTTTATTCGCTTGCGATTTGTTTTGCACCCTCTCTTTCGGACTCGATTATATTTCTAACGCTAACCCGGCTTGTAGTTGTGATTAACTTTGTAAATTTCAGTTTCGCCCTATTCACCCCCCTCTAGGCGACTTTCAAAATTTAGTAAAAACATGGATACAGAACGATAAACATCATTATGATATGCAAAATTTGTATTGCAAAATATCGTTGTAACACTAATATCACTATGATAATGTCATGTTTGGTTGTGACTGCAAGCATGACCGGCTCTAGCGAGGGTGCAATGTAAGGCCCAAAATCTGTATAAGAAAAAAATCATTAATGATAATAAAATAAATATATGAAGAAAATAAAATAGTAAATTCAGAAATCTCGAATTAAACTTGAGCACTGAAAATCGAGGACTGAATTTCGAAAACCAAGAACTATTTCCTACTCAACTAAATGAATATACATTGCATTAAATGATGCACCATAAGCATTTATTTACATGAATAGTTAATTTTGAAGTAACTCTAAATTCTTGTCCCACAATCAAAGTACTATTTTCCTAAAATGAAAGAATGCAATATGAGTGTGCTTCATATTTCAAACATTTAGCGAACAAATAAATTAATTAGAATAAATATGTATACCAATGTATCACGTTGGAGTTCATTTGACTGTGCATTGAATAATAACACTAGTACCAATAAAAATATAATAATGAATTGAGATTTGAATTAGACCCCAAATTGAAATTGGGATTAAAAATAGAAGGAAAGAAAGGAGAAAACACTACATAAAATAAAATAAAAATAAGAATAAATATCTTCCAATACTTGTATGTTCAAATTGTGCATTTAATTTAAGTACAACAGATTCACAACATTATTTGAATTCAAATTGAAAATTCACAAATAAAAAAGGAAAATGAAACAGGAAATAAAAGAAAAGAAGAAAATCCTAATATGCTTGATGGGCTCAAACTCTCGAGCCGGCCCGTTTTACCTCTCCGCGCCCTCAGATCCAGTCAGGTGGGCCCCCTCTATAAGTCTCTTTTTCCACTACTTGCGCACTCGGATCAGACTCCTTCCCTCACTGGCCGGCTGGCCCCGCTTGCAGCCTCCTCTCCCGGGTGTTGACGCTGGCGTGCAGGTCGGGGTGTCAGATTCTTCCTCTCCCTCTGTAACGGACGTCCGCATATACCCCATGAGACTAGGATCGCGCGGTTACGACCGGATCGAGCAGAATCTCAGGGCATGCTCACATGCTCGGACTCATTCCAGGGTTTAAAGTCGTGCCCCTCTGAGCCATCCATAGAGGATCCGTCGAGCCGCCATTAGCGCATTGAGGAAAAAAATTCGGTCCGTCGCCATCGCTAGACCAAGAGAGGGCCGCACCCATGAATTTACTGCTCGTCGTCGCTAACGTCATGGGGAGTTCGCGAGGATTGTCTCTGGTGCTCGAGGAATCTCACCGGCAGTCGGTCCGGGTGCGGGGCATTATGGTGCCGCTGCGGTGCGTGATTGGGGGCACTGCCATCTCGATTCAAGGTACAGAAACCACAATCAAGTTCGCCCTCCCTTTGGCTTTGCGTAGCACCTAACCGCTTTGGTAACAGGGCGCTAGAACGGGGTTTGGTCGCGCACCGACGTGCTTCCTGGCGAGGGCGCGAGCGCCCCTGCTCGATCTCGGATGCGGGGAAGGAGAAAGGCTCCCTGCCGTTCGATCGGGAATGGGCGAGGGAGATTATATCAGGGTTATAACCATTCGGGCTTAAGATCTGAACCATTGATCGTAATATGGTCGGTCCCAATGCAATCTCACATAAATGAAACCTAGGCCGTTGATGGTTGATCCTGCGGCCCTCACTGCATACCAGTTTAGAAGTTGTGCAGTCTAATCTGCACCGTTGGGTGTAGATCCAACACCCACCGCTCACTTATACCCCTTCGGCCGCCAATTTGTAAAAGAAACCCCACCTTCCTTTAGATAGAACCCACTGTCCCCCGCGGTTGTGCATTGAGTCTTGCGGATTCTTGCGCCAGAGACACTACCTTTTCTAGTATTTGACGCCCAGTCCAGAAAATTAGAAATTCAGTAAAAGTGATTAGAAAATGATTTTTAATGTGAAAATAAATGCTAGAATATGTTTAATTCATAGAAAATTCATACTAACTCCTTTTTAGTCCATTCTAGTTCCTATAATTTTGTAATATTATGGTTTACCATCTAGTATCATTGTTTTCACATGAAAGCCACATTAAAATTAATATCCTGATTAATCTTTTATCCAACACTTGAAACTTTGTAAATCCATAACTTCTTCGTTTTAATTCCAATTTGGACCGTTCCAGTTGCGTTAGCTTCATATGAATACTTACTATGCAATAATAACATTCATCGTACCATGTCTCATTATTTTATAATTAGATCTTTATTTAACTTATGTTGGTTAGTCTTGTTAATCTGCTCATCTACTAAAACATGATCTATGGTCAATTTATAATTTAGATTAAAGTTGAATTAATTACCACCTTAGGTTATCTTTTCTCTGGAATTATAAAATAAACATAGAACCTAGTTTTTAATCATTTAATCACATCATAACTTGATGACCACGACTCCGATCTTAGTAGTTCTTGATCCCACGATCTCGTAGCAACGCGTAGATTATTGTTACGTAGTTTATTCTTATATTTGGTGTTATGTTAATTTTGCCTATACCATGGTTGTATGTATTGCTACGACTAGCGAGAGGTTACGAGTCACCAAAGAGCAAGTTGGTACGTGGAATCTCAAGTCCTAGGCAAGTTGTGCCTTTGATTCACTTTTGTTACCCAATAATGTTCTTTATAATCATTTACCATGCATAGGTTTAATTTTGATGGGACCCAATAGGTCACCCTAGTCTGTTTATCCTGTTTACCTTGCTTACCCCTGAATCACATGGGTAGTTCTGCTATTGCTTTATATGGTTTTGGGATTAATACTACATTAAATCCATGTTCCAATTGTTTTTGTTATTCTAGTTATGTTCATGTCAAGATCATTATGTTATTGTTAATTGGAACATGGAGCTTAACTTGAGAAACATGTGCCACCACAAGGGAGGAATGGGACCCCTTGGCTAACTAATTAGGAAAGCTAGTGGAAGATTACCTTACCCGAAAGGGGCAAGGGCAGTAGGAGAGTTGCATGCAAGGAGGTTCTCGGGTTGATTTTGCTGCGATGGCGGTCAGACGAGGGATTCTTGCAAGTGCTCTTCCCATAAACTGTAGCGGGTTTTCGGAAGCTAGTGAAACTTTGTAAAGGCCTCGTAGTGGATCCCTAGCCATTCACCTCGGTAGTGTCTAAGGGTCTAGCTAGCCCTGGCGACATGGGAAACACGACTTGTGGGTAAAGGGTACAACCTCTGCAGAGTGTAAAACTGGTATACTAGCCGAGCTCGCGGTCATGAGCAGCTCAGGACTCTCCGATGATTAAATTATGGAACCTAAACTCTATTTGTCATTTGCATTTGCATGGGTTTATTATTAATTTTGTTCTATTACTTTATTTAAGGTTTGGTATTTACTTACACTTAGTAACTGCTAATAAAATTTTGACCAACTTATAAAAGCAATGCTCAGCTTTAACCCCTATTGTTGATCAGCCTTACACTTCATGAACTCCCACCTTTGGTGAGTTCATGCCACATTATTCCCCATAACTTGTTGAGCGATGAACTTGTGTGAGCTCACCCTTGCTGTCTCACACCCCCACAGGTAAAGAATAGGTACCACTGGATGAGGCGCATGGTGGATGTCGCGCTGTGTTCGTGAGAGGTCTAGGTCGTCGTCTCCCAGTTGACTTTCTCGCGCCAAGGATGTATTTTTAGATCCTGTTATATTTATCTTTTATTTTTGTAAGTCTTTCGCTATATAATAAGTACTCTGATATTTTATGACATTTATCTCTATACACTCTGTTATTATATATGTTGTCTTCTTTGGCGCATGTATGAGATGCACCTGGCTTTGTCCCTTAAAGTCCGGGTGTGACAGAAGTGGTATCAGAGCAATGTTGACTGTAGGAGGAAACCTAGATAGAACTGGACAAACCCTTACCTACTTAACTTACTCTGATTCTTTCTATACTCATCTTGTCTTGATCATGTCTCACCTTTTGCTGTCATACTCTGATTATTCTTATCTTTTCTACTCTAAGACAAGAAGGATTTCACACCTTGGAATCCTACATTTATAACCTTTTTAAGAGATAGGAGACCTAAGAAAAAAATTAAAACTATTTTCTCTATTTAAAATGTTGGTTGATTGTTCTGATGATAACTGCTTGATTTGCTTCTTTGATTGATTGAAACATTATAGTTGGGCATCCTAGCATGTACCACCATAAGGTATTGTATTAGCTTTAGTAGATAACACACTAATCTACTTAGCTAATAAATCAACTGTAGTAACATTCCTCGTAATTACTCGCCTTGTCTACAATTCTTTCTTTCTTACCCTATATTTCTAACCCAGATGGGCTACCCCTATAGTGTTAGAAGAGAGCACTATAGACGTGATCCTTGGTATGTCATGGTTAAGAAAGGCAAATGCAGTATATACACTGTGCTAAGGGAACCGTAGAACTCACCAGTTCCAAAGGACAAAGATTTGAAGTTGAAATTGCAGTAACTACCACCAGATTAGCGGCATTCTTAGTAGATGAGAAGTTTGTGGGTGACAACATCCGTGCAGTTAGAGATTTCCCGGATGTCTTTCCAGAGGAGTTACCAGAGATGCCACCAGATAGGGAAGTTGAGTTTGTTATTGATCTTTTATCTAGGACTGCTCCTACTGCCAAACGGTCATACAGGATGTCCGTAGAAGAACTAAAGGAACTTAAGAAGCAATTAATGGAATTACAAGAAGCTGGGTACATTCGTTCGGATTCTTCATCTTGCGGGAGCACCAGTTCTATTTGTACAGAAGAAAGATGGATCGCAAGGGATGTGCGTGGATTATAGGACCCTTAATGATGTCACGGTGAAGAACAAGTATCCATTACCCTGTATTGAGGACCTATTTGATCAGATGAGAGGTGCAAGGGTATTCTCGAAGATTGATCTCCGATTGGGCTACCATCAAATGAAGATTAGGCCATCGGATATTCCCAAAACGGATTTCTCGACTCGATATGGTTTATATGTGTTCACTGTTATATCATTTGGATGAACTAATGCACCGGCCTATTTTATGGATCTGAAGAATAAGGAGTTCATGATCTGGATAGATTCGTCGTGGTATTCATCGACGATATTCTTATTTATTCCAAGAGTGAGAGTGATCATGAGGAATATCTGAGATTGGTGCTACAAGAAGCTACGAGATAATCAACTCTATGCCAAGTTTAGCAAATGCGAGTTTTGGATTGGCGAGGTGTCATTTCTTGGACATATCATTTCTAATGGAGGGATACCAGTGGATCCTGCTAAAGTCAAGGAGATAGTGGTGTGGAGCATACCCACTATAGTTACTGAGGTCCAGAGTTTCTAGGGACTTGCAGGATATTATTGGAGATTTATTGAAGGATTATCTAAGATTGCTAAGCCTATGACCTCGCTGCTGGAAAAAGGGAGAGAATTTAAGTGGGATGAGAAATGCCAAGACAACTTTGATCAATTGAAGAAGAGATTGATGTCACCACCAATGTTGGTTATGCCAGATCTACAGAAGGGATTTGACATTTATTGTGATGCATGTGGCCAAGGCTTGGGATATGTGCTCATGTAAGAAGGACATGTGATCGCCTACACGTCTTGTCAGTTGCAGAAACATGAATTGAACTACCCCACTCATGACTTAGAACTGGCAGCTGTTGTGCATGCGCTTAAGATTTGGAGACATTATATTATGGGAACCAAGCGTTAAGTATACACAGATCATAAGAGTTTGAAGTATATATTCACTCAGAAGGATCTCAACCTTAGGCAACACCGTTGGTTGGAGCTTATTAAGGATTATGATTTGGAGATTCACTATCACCCGGGCAAGGCAAATTTGGTTGCAGATGCCTTGAGTCGTAAGGGGCATGTTCATTCAGCTGTTGTTGCCCAGCTACCCGATGAGATTGTTGAGGATTTCAGGAGACTTAACTTGGGGATAGTTGCTCACACTGAAGGAGTTATTATTGATGTGGAACCTACCTTGGAGCAAGAAATCCGCAAAAGGACAGATTGGTGATGCTAAGATACAAGAGATTAGGGATTTGATTACTGAAGGTCAAGGTCTGGAATTCACGGAAGATGAGCAAGGCACCGTATGGTTCAAAGACAGAATATGTGTTCCTGATATTGAATGCCTTTGTGAGACTATTTTAAAGGAGGCCCATGACTCGGACTATTCTATTCATCCTAGTAGTATCAAGATGTATCAGGATTTGAAGCAGAAGTACTGGTGGTATAGACTGAAGAGAGATGTGGCTGCACATGTGATTATGTGTGATGTGTGTCAAAGAGTTAAGGCAGAACACCAAAGACCAACTGGACTACTGCACCCATTAAAGATACCCGAATGGAAGTGGGAAGAGATTGGTAAGGATTTTATTACTGGATTGCCTCGCACCTCGAAAGTATATGATTCTAGATGAGTTATTGTGAATAGACTGACCAAAGTGACTCATTTCATTCCGGTCAAGACTACTTATAAGGTATCTCAATTGGCAGAGTTATATATGGCTCGGATTGTGTCCCTACATAGTGTACCGAAGAAGATCATTTTGGATAAAGGATCACAGTTTACCCCCAGATTTTGGATAAGTTTTCATGAGAATATGGATGCGAAGTTGATTTTTAGTTTGGCCTACCTCAGACTGATGGACAGACTGAAAGGACTAATCAAATATTGGAAGACATGTTGAGAGCTTGTGCCATTCAGCATGGTAGTAGTTGGGACAAGAGTCTACCTTATGCTGAGTTCTCATATAATAATAGTTACTAGGCCAGTCTGAAGATGACATCGTTCGAGGATTTATATGGCAGGAAATGTAGGACTCCTCTATTTTGGACCAGACTAGAGGAAAACAAATCTTTGGACCTGAACTTATTCAAGAGGCAGAAGAACAAGTTTGTATAATTCGAAAAAAAATTTGAGGGTAGCTCAGACCAGACAAAAGAGCTATGCGAATAATAGAAGAAGACCACTGGAATTTGAGGATGGTGATCATGTGTACCTCAAGGTGTCACCACTTTGTGGAATGAGGAGATTTAAAGTCAAGGACAAATTGTCCCCTCGTTTTATTGAACCATTCTGAGTTTTTAGGCGAGTTGGAGAGATGGCCTATCAACTCGAGCTACTAGATAATATATCTGATGTGTATAATGTAATTCACGCGTCTCAACTTAAAAAGTGTCTCTGTGTCCCTGAGGAACAGTTACTAATGGAAGAGCTCTGTGTTCATGGCGATTTGACTTACACGGAGTATCCGATCAAGATTCTCGACACTTTGACTAGAGTTACAAGGAATAAGGTGATAGAGATGTGCAAAGTTCAATAGAGCCATCATGGAGAAGATGAAGCTACTTGGGAAAAAGAAGAAGAGCCTCGCATAAATTTTCCCCATCTTTTACCTAGCCCTTCCTAAATCTCGAGGACGAGATTCTTGTTAAGGGGGTAGGATTTGTAAGGCCAAAAATCTATATAAGAAAAAAATCATTAATGATAATAAAATAAATATACGAAGAAAATAAAATAGTAAATTCAGAAATCTCGAATTAAACTTGAGCACTGAAAATCGAGGACTGAATTTCGAAAACCAAGAACTATTTCCTACTCAACTAAATGAATATACATTGCATTAAATGATGCACCATAAGCATTTATTTACATGAATAGTTAATTTTGAAGTAACTCTAAATTCTTGTCCCACAATCAAAGTACTATTTTCCTAAAATGAAAGAAAGCAATATGAGTGTGCTTCATATTTCAAACATTTAGCGAACAAATAAATTAATTAGAATAAATATGTATACCAATGTATCACGTTGGAGTTCATTTGACTGTGCATTGAATAATAACACTAGTACCAATAAAAATATAATAATGAATTGAGATTTGAATTGGACCCCAAATTGACATTGGGATTAAAAATAGAAGGAAAGAAAGGAGAAAACACTACATAAAATAAAATAAAAATAAGAATAAATATCTTCCAATACTTGTATGTTCAAATTGTGCATTTAATTTAAGTACAAAAGATTCACAACATTATTTGAATTCAAATTGGAAATTCACAAATAAAAAGGAAAATGAAACAGGAAATAAAAGAAAAGAAGAAAATCCTAATATGCTTGATGGGCTCAAACTCTCGAGCCGGCCCGTTTTACCTCTCCGCGCCCTCGGATCTAGTCAGGTGGGCCCCCTCTGTAAGTCTCTTTTTCCACTACTCGCGCACTCGGATCAGACTCCTTCCCTCACTGGCCGGCTGGCCCCGCTTGCAGCCTCCCCTCCCGGGTGTTGACACTGGCGTGCAGGTCGGGGTGTCAGATTCTTCCTCTCCCTCTGTAACGGACGTCCGCATCTACCCCATGAGACTAGGATTGCGCGGTTACGACCGGCCGAGCAGAATCTCAGGGCATGCTCACCTGCTCGGACTCAGTCCAGGGTTTAAAGTCGTGCCCCTCTGAGCCATCCATAGAGGATCCGTCGAGCCACCATTAGCGCAGTGAGGAAAAAATCCGGTCCGTCGCCATCGCCGGACCGAGAGAGGGCCGCATCCATGAATTTACTGCTCGTCGTCGCTAACGTCATGGGGAGTTCACGAGGATCGTCTCTAGTGCTCGAGGAATCTCACCGGCAGTCGGTCCGGGTGCGGGGCATTATGGTGCCGCTGCGGTGCGTGATTGGGGGCACTGCCATCTCGATTCAAGGTATAGAAACCACAATCAAGTTCGCCCTCCCTTTGGCTTTGCGTAGCACCTAACCGCTTTGGTAACGGGGCGTTAGAACGGGGTTTGGTCGCGCACCGGCGTGCTTCCCGGCGAGGGCGCGAGCGCCCCTGCTCGGTCTCGGATGCGGGGAAGGAGAAAGGCTCCATGCCGTTTGATCGGGAATAGGCGAGGGAGATTAGATCGGGGTTATAACCCTTCGGGCTTAAGATCTGAACCATTGATCGTAATATGGTCGGTCCCAATGCAATCTCACATAAATGAAACCTAGGCCGTTGATGGTTGATCCTGTGGCCCTCACTGCATACCAGTTCAGAAGTTGTGCAGTCTAATCTGCACCGTTGGGTGTAGATCCAACGCCCACCGCTCACTTATACCCCTTCGACCGCCAATTTGTAAAAGAAACCCCACCTTCCTTTAGAATAGAACCGCCGTCCCCCGCGGTTGTGCTTTGAGTCTTGCGGATTCCTACGCCAGAGACCCTACCTTTTTCTAGTATTTGACGCCCAGTCCAGAAAATTAGAAATTCGGTAAAAGTGATTAGAAAATGATTTTTAATGTGAAAATAAATGCTAGAATATGTTTAATTCATAGAAAATTCATACTAACTCCTTTTTAGTCCATCCTAGTTCCTATAATTTTGTAATATTATGGTTTACCATCTAGTATCACTGTTTTCACATGAAAGCCACATTAAAATTAATATCCTGATTAATCTTTTATCCAACACTTGAAACTTTGTAAATCCATAACTTCTTTGTTTTAATTCCGATTTGGACCGTTCCAGTTGCGTTAGCTTCATATGAATACTTACTATGCAATAATAACATTCATCGTACCATGTCTCATTATTTTATAATTAGATCTTTATTTAACTTATGTTGGTTAGTCTTGTTAATCTGCTCATCTACTAAAACATGATCTATGGTCAATTTATAATTTAGATTAAAGTTGAATTAATTACCACCTTAGGTTATCTTTTCTCTAGAATTATAAAATAAACATAGAACCTAGTTTTTAATCATTTAATCACATCATAACTTGATGACCACGACTCCGATCTTAGTAGTTCTTGATCCCACAATCTCGTAGCAATGCGTAGATTATTGTCACGTAGTTTATTCTTATATTTGGTGTTATGTTAATTCTTCCTATACGATGGTTGTATGTATTGCTACGACTAGCGCGAGGTTACGAGTCACCAAAGAGCAAGTTGGTACGTGGAATCTCAAGTCCCAGGCAAGTTGTGCCCTTGATTCACTTTTGTTACCCAATAATGTTCTTTATAATCATTTACCATGCATAGGTTTAATTTTGATGGGACCCAATAGGTCACCCTAGTCTGTTTATCCTGTTTACCTTGCTTACCCCTGAATCACATGGGTAGTTCTGCTATTGCTTTATATGGTTTTGGGATTAATACTACATTAAATCCATGTTCCAATTGTTTTTGTTATTCTAGTTATGTTCATGTCAAGATCATTATGTTATTGTTAATTGGAACATGGAGCTTAACTTGAGAAACACGTGCCACCACAAGGGAGGAATGGGACCCCTTGGCTAACTAATTAGGAAAGCTAGTGGAAGACTACCTTACCCGAAAGGGGCAAGGGCAGTAGGGGAGTTGCATGCAAGGAGGTTCTCGGGTTGATTTTGCTGCGATGGCGGTCAGACGAGGGATTCATGCAAGTGCTCTTCCCATAAACTATAGCGGGTTTTCGGAAGCTAGTGAAACTTTGTAAAGGCCTCGTAGTGGATCCCTAGCCATTCACCTCGGTAGTGTCTAAGGGTCTAGCTAGCCCTGGCGACATGAGAAACATGACTTGTGGGTAAATGGTACAACCTCTGCAGAGTGTAAAACTGGTATATTAGCCAAGCTCGCGGTCATGAGCAGCTCAGGACTCTCCGATGATTAAATTATGGAACCTAAACTCAATTTGTCATTTGCATTTGCATGGGTTTATTATTAATTTTGTTCTATTACTTTATTTAAGGTTTGGTATTTACTTACACTTAGTAACTGCTAATAAAATTTTGACCAACTTATAAAAGCAATGCTCAGCTTTAACCCCTATTTTTGATCAGCCTTACACTTCATGAACTCCTACCTTTGGTGAATTTATGCCACATTATTCCCCACAACTTGTTGAGCGATGAACTTGTGTGAGCTCACCCTTGCTGTCTCACACCCCCCACAGGTCAAGAACAGGTACCACTGGATGAGGCACATGGTGGATGTTGCGCTATGTTCGTGAGAGGTCTAGGTCGTCGTCTCCCAGTTGACTTTCTCGCGCCAAGGATGTATTTTTAGATCCTGTTATATTTATCTTTTATTTTTGTAAGTCTTTCGCTATGTAATAAGTACTCTGGTATTTTATGACATTTATCTCTATACACTCTATTATTATATATGTTGTCTTCTTTAGCGCATGTATGAGATGCACCTGGCTTTGTCCCTTAAAGTCCGGGTGTGACATGCAACTTCCACTCCATGGCTAGGAACGGGTCAGCGCTGGTGCGACCATTACAGCCCTGGTGGCTCATCTGCGCACCTGGCTAGGGTCGCCAGAGCCACGTAGACACTAGGTTGTGGCAGGTCAGGGACCGCTTGCGCCTGACCCGGGCTGTGCTTGCGCTAGGCTACCCCACGCTGAGGTTGCGCATGCGCTCCATGAAGGCCGGGATGAGGACGTCGCACCCGTTCATTCACAGGAGCAAAATGATCAGCATCATTCAAATGGTTTATGCCCTTCAAAAGTTCTTCCATTTGCCCCCAATCTTCTGGTTGTTCTTGGTCACTTATGAGCCACCAAAGATGTCTACCCTTGGCAATGACACAGTTCAAAAAGACAAGATCATCAAGACATATGTGATCATAATATCTTGATGAAAGAACTTCAAGCAACAGTCGCAGCATAACAAAAGAAGCAGAAACTACAATCACCTTGGTAACTGCTAAGCCCTCCAAACTGAGTCCCTCTTCTTCATCGCCCTTTCTGTGGTTGTCATCTAGTCCCTGAATGAACACATTATTTTCAGAAATACTCCATGGCGAGAACATCAAAACTAAGAAGGCGCATGGAATACTCCATGGCGAGAACATCAAAGTTTCGTTTGATCTGAAAGCAACGGGATTAGTAGAGCTAAAAGTGTTGACGTACACACCCCTACCCTACCGTAGAGATAATCATCCAAGCCCAGCGAGAAAACTCCGAGTTGCAAAATTTCACGCATATATAGAAGCTCGGAATTGACAAAACCACACAAATCACCACTTCATCACCCCATTCGAACAACCCCTCAATGAACCCATACGGCTAGACATAGAGAGTAGAGATCGAGAACTCCTAAGGCCTTAATACATATAAATCATTACTTATAAAAAGGAGAAAAGAAAAGAAAAAATAAAAAAGGATTGAACCGCAGAATTGCGAAAAAAATGGACTCGAAACAGAAATCCACGTAAGACCTTGTTCGGTTATTCTTATTATACATGTATTGGATGACATTGAAAAAAATTAAGAAGTTTGGTTTTCAACCAATCTCACTCAATCCACATGGATTCAGAGCTAACCGAACAAGGCTAAAAAGCTATCTCTACCGCCCTGTGGAGGAGACCAATCAGTTGATATATTTAGCTAGGGTACGGTAGGATGAGTGCAGACGCGCTGGAAGGGTCTACGGTTGATTACGAGCACGTAAAAATATAGCATAGAACAATAAAAATGCTACAAACACCACTGGGCGTTAAGGAAATATATATTCGAAGAACACGAAAGACAAAAGGACGATGATGAAGCCAACAGAACCCCCAAACATGTCTTTTGTTTTGGGCTGAAACGTAGCGTGTATGGGCCGGACTAGCACGCAAGGGCCGACAAAGTTGCCGCAATTGTGCGTGGCCGAATAAGTAACAGCCCAACAATTCCTTTTGGATATAAAAAAAAAGAAAGCAATTTTTGTAGGGAAAAAAGGTGGGGAGAGACTGAGAAAGGAACTAGTTGGTGGGCTACTTTCGTCCCCGTATATATATAGGCCGAAAGATTGGCGGTGGATAAGCAAGAATGGGCCAAATTCCGGCCGATTCCGGCTATCGCCTCCTCCTGACGAGGGTCATCGTCCGTCCCCATTTGCACCGCCACCGTGTCCGTACCACACAATCATTGATGAAGGGTTGGTTATCCGCCGCCCCCGCACGTGCAAGTGCCGCGCAGACGCACGCACACCTGGCCGGCCGCACCTGCGCTGCTCGTCGCCGCTTTTGGCTCAGCAGTACAGCAGCACAGCACACGACCTTTGGCTGCTGAGCAGTGGGCGGGGTGGCAGATTCATGCTATCACAGAAGCGCAGTCTGACCGACCACCGACCAGCCATGGCCATGGCCTCCCCTCCTCATGGGCGCAGGTGCTGCAGGCAGGCTCCATCGCCCTCGGCGCACGAGCGGGTGGACCAGCGTCGTACGTACCAACTCACTGCGCCGCACTTAATATTATTGCCACCACGACCACCCTGGCCCGGATCCGGACTGCTCCGCTCTCGTCCGTTGGCCGCTTCCTTCCCTCTCGTCGTTTCGTCCACCTCCAGCGCCATTATTGACTGACGCACTGCCCACCGTCCGACCCAACCCGACCTCACCTGGCTCCGTCTCCGTGCCAGGCCAGCTGACATAGCTGTGCAGCCACACCGTGTGGGTCAGTGACTGTTCCTTGCTTGCACGCGTGCAGACTGCAGTGTGTTTGCAGCCGCGCTAGCTTCTCATGTCTGAACGCCTGCAGGCCGATGTGGCAACGGGTTTAAAACCCATGGCTACAGACATTACAAACCTGTAACCACGAAATTAATATTAAATCCGTATCCACACCCGCTACCCGCGACGGGTAGCATATGTTACCTAAACCTGCTACCCGCGGGTTTGTGACACCCGCGGGCACAGTCATATAATAAATATTTATTAAACTGATAGCACATAATAATAAATATCTATTGAACTGATAAAAATATGTACCGATCTTAGCCAAAAGTTCTACGAGTTCTCTGGCGTCTGTAGTCTTCTTTTATATCATTTGATTGGCTCCACTCGCTTAAAGCTTTCGGGGTGGCACTAAATTGATATGCATGTGCTCTACAGTCTACACAGACACACACGTGGGTATGCGGGTTTGCGGACACGGGTACAACATTTTCATACCAACGAGAAAAACCCGTCGGGTTGAGAATTAAACCTGTACCCATACCCACGGGTACAAACTCACACTCAAACCTGCACCATATAGGGTTTTTACCCGTGGACACGCGGGTAAAATGTGCCTGTTGGCATCCTAGCTCATGCATGCGCTCGTACACATCTGTCGGAGACCATAATTAGGGGTACCCCCGAGGTTCCTAAATCTCAGCTGGTAACCCCCATTAGCATAAAGCTGCAAAGGCCTGATGGGTACGACTAAGTCAGGGATCGGTCCGTTCGAAGGACGCGATCGCGCCTCGCCCGAACCTAGCCTCGGACAAGGGCAGCCGACCCCGGAGGATCTCCGCCTCGCCCGAGGCCCCCTCAGCAGCTAACATATTTTCGGCTCGCCCAAGGCCCTGTCTTCGCCAAGAAGCAACCCTGGCCAAATCACCGCGCCGATCGACCAAACCGCAGGGGTATTTAATACAAAGGTGGCCTGACACCTTATCCTGACGCACGCCCCTACAGTCGACAGAGCCGAAGTGACCGCCATCACTTCGCCGCTCCACTGACCGGCCTGCCAGACAGACAGCGCCGCCTGCGCCACTCCGACTGCGGTGCCACTCGACAGAGTGAGGCTGACAGGCGGTCAGGCCCGGCTGCAGACACCATAGGAAACTCTGCCTGACCCAGGGCTCGGACTAGGCTACGGCCTCGGAAGACGGCGAACTCCGCCCGACCCAGGGCTCGGACTAGGCTACGGCCTCGGAAGATGGCGAACTCCGCCTGACCCAGGGCTCGGACTAGGCTACGGCCTCGGAAGACGGCGAACTCCGCCCGACCCCAGGGCTCGGACTAGGCTACGACCTCGGAAGACGGCGAACTCCGCCCGACCCCAGGGCTCGGACTAGGCTACGGCCTCGGAAGACGGCGAACTCCGCCCGACCCCAGGGCTCGGACTAGGCTACGGCCTCGGAAGACAACGAACTCCGCCTCGCCCGACCCCAGGGCTCAGACTCCGCCCTGGCCTCTACCGATGACCTCCGCCTCGCCCGACCCAGGGCTCAGACTCCGCCCTGGCGGTCTCCGCCTCGCCCGACCCAGGGGTTCGGACTCGGCCTAGGCCACAGAAGACAGACTCAACTTCGGCTTCGGAGGAGCTCCCACGTCGCCCAACCTAGGGCGCGGACCGGCCACTTCAACAGGAGGCGCCATCATCACCCTACCCCGAGCTAACTCGAACCACGGGGAACAAGACCAGAGTCCCATCCGGCGCGCTCCACCAGACAGGTAATGATGGCGTCCCCGCGAGCCCAGTGACGGATGCAGCCCACAGCCCCCTTACGGAAGCAAGAGGACGTCAGCAAGAGTTCAACAGCTCCGACAGCTGTCTCTCCGCCAGGCTCCAGCGCTCCTCCGACGGCCACGACATCACACCAACAGGGCGCCAAGATCTCTTAGGCTGCCACAATGGCATGTACTTAGGGCGCTAGCTCTCCCCCGCTAGACACATAGCACTCTGCTACACTCCCGTTGTACACTTGGATCCTCTCCTTGCGCCTATAAAAGGAAGGACCAGGGCCCTCTTAGAGAGGGTCGGCCGCGCGGGGATGAGGATGAGACGAAGGCGCTCGCGTGAGGCCGCTCGCTCCCTCTCCCGCGTGGACGCTTGTAACCACCTACTGCAAGCGCACCCGACCTGGGCGCGGGACGAACACGAAGGTCGCGGGACTTCCACCTCTCTCTCTCTCTCGCCATCTCCGGCCACCTCGCTCTCCCCCTTCGCGCTCGGCCTCGCGCTCGACCCATCTGGGCTGGGACACGCGGCGACACTCACTCGTCGGCATTAGGGACCCCCGGTCTCAAAACGCCGACAGTTGGCGCACCAGGTAGGGGCCTGCTGCGTGTTGACGAACAACTACCCGTCAAGCTCCAGATGGGCAGTCTCCAGCAACCTCTTCGACCCGGGACGATGCTCCGTTTCGGGAGCCTTGAGTTCATGTCCCTCGACGGCGGCTACGACATGATACTCCTTCCGCCGCGCGACGGCGACAATGGCGGCCAACAACCCGCACGTCGGCGGCGGAATCGACGATGTCTTCCCCATGCGGCGGAAGAGCTACCTTTGAGCTCGCCCCGTCGCCTCCCCCATCGGCGGAGGAGGAAGCGGGGCAATCAAGGCCAAGCGGGAGGCAGCGCCTCGTCGACTGTCGAGCGAGTTGACGGCCCCAACGCTCCGCCAAGGGGCGCGCCGGGCATCGACCTCACGTTTGAGACGAAGACGAGCGCCGTTTCCCCGCGACACGCCTACTCCAAGAAGGCGGACGACGCCAGCACGCTCGCGGAAGGCTTGCTGGGCGTCACCCTCGCACCTGAGACGACGGCGCGGTCTGCCCCCGACGCGACTTCGTCACCGCCCGTCGACCAGAAGGTATCGACTGACTCCCATCTCGCACCTTTCGGATTCAACCTCGACCCGCCAAGCGGCCCCGCTTTGGCGGGCGCTCTCGTAGAGACGAGTCCGGACCCTTTGAGGTTTCGTATGCGGTCACCTTGGGACCAACTGACGGACGTCTCGACCTACGGGCCCTCTGGGTCCGAGGAAGACGACGAGCCCAGCTTCTGTTGGGATTTCTCCGGACTTGTCAACCCCTGTGCCATGCGGGACTTTATGACCGCATGCGACTACTGCCTTTCCGACTGTTCCGACGGTAGCCACAGCTTCGACGACGAAGACTGAGGCCCGAGTCGTGAATGTTTCCACGTCGATCTAGGGGGTCTTGGCGAAGGCAACCATCTTGGTATGCCGGCGGACGGTGATCCCCCTAGGCCGGCGCCTCGCGTTGACATCCTTCGGGAGCTAGCTGTGGTCCCAGTCCCTACGGGGGGTCAGGGCACACAGCTCGAGCAAATCCGCGGGGTGCAAGCCAGGCTCGACGAGGGAGCAGGAGCGCTTGAGCCGATCCGCCAAGACGTCGGGCAGGCATGGGTGGTCCAACCTCTAGCCGGAGAAATACGTCATCTACCCCAGGGCTTCCAGCACCGCGTCGCCGACGATGTCAGGGTCAGGCCGCCACCCACATCCAGCGGGGTTGGCCAGAACCTGGCTGCAGCAGCAATGCTCTTCCGCGCGATGCCGGAGCCTTCAACCACCGAGGGGCGACACATCCAGGGGGAGCTCAAGGATCTCCTGGAAGGCGCCGCGGTCCGACGGGCCGAGAGCTCTGCCTCCCGAAGGCAGGGCTACCCCTCGGAACCTCATGCCGCGACTTCCCGATTCATGCGGGAAGCCTCGGTCTACACCGGGCGCACGCGCCACACAACGCCTGCGGCCCCGGGTCACCTCGGCGACGAGCAACCTCACCGCGACCGTCGGGCCCGCCTCGACGAGAGGGTGCGCCGAGGCTACCACCCCAGGCGTGGGGGACGCTACGACAGCGGGGAGGATCGGAGTCCTTCGCCCGAACCACCTGGTCCGCAGGCCTTTAGCCGAGCCATACGACGGGCGCCGTTCCCGACCCAGTTCCGACCCTCGGCTACTATCACAAAGTAATCGGGGGAGACGAGGCCGGAACTGTGGCTCGCGGACTACCGTCTGGCCTACCAACTGGGTGGAACGGACGACGACAACCTCATCATCCGCAACCTCCCCCTGTTCCTCTCCGACACCGCTCGCGCCTGGTTGGGGCACCTGCCTCCGGGCCAGATCTCCAACTGGGACGACCTGGTCCAAGCTTTCGCCGGCAATTTCCAGGGCACGTACGTGCGCCCCGGGAACTCCTGGGACCTCCGAAGCTGCCGACAACAGCCGGGAGAGTCTCTCCAGGACTACATTCGGCGATTCTCGAAGCAGCACACCGAGCTGCCCAACATCACCGACTCGGATGTCATCGGCACGTTCCTCGCTGGCACCACTTGCCGCGACCTGGTGAGCAAGTTGGGTCGCAAGACCCCCACCAGGGCGAGCGAGCTGATGGACATCGCCACCAAGTTTTCCTCCGGCCAGGAGGCGGTCGAGGCTATCTTCCGGAAGGACAAGCAGCCCCAGGGCTACCCATCGGAAGATGCCCCCGAGGCGTCAACTCAGCGCGGCGCCAAGAAGAAGGGCAAGAAGAAGTCGCAAGCGAAACGCGACGCCGCCGACGCGGACCTCGTCGCCACCGCCGAGTTCAAGAACCCTCGGAAACCCCCAGGAGGTGCCAACCTCTTTGACAAGATGCTCAAGGAGCCGTGCCCCTATCACCAGGGGCCCGTCAAGCACACCCTTGAGGAGTGCATCATGCTTCGGCGCCACTTCCACAAGGCCGGGCCACCCGCGGAGGGTGGTAGGGCCCACGACGACGACAAGAAGGAAGATCACCAAGCAGGAGAGTTCTCCGAGGTCCGCGACTGCTTCATGATCTACGGTGGGCAAGCAGCGAATTCCTCGGCTCGGCACCGCAAGCAAGAGCGTCGGGAGGTCTGCTCAGTGAAGGTGGCGGCGCCAGTCTACTTAGACTGGTCCGACAAGCCCATCACCTTTGACCGAGCCGACCACCCTGACCATGTGCCGAGCCCGGGGAAATACCCGCTCGTCGTCGACCCCGCCATCGGCAACGTCAGGCTCACCAAGGTCCTCATGGATGGAGGCAGCAGCCTCAACATTATCTACGCCGAGACTCTCGGGCTCCTGCGTGTCGATCTGTCCTCCATCCGGGCAGGCGCTGCGCCCTTCCACGGGATCATTCCCGGGAAACGCGTCCAGCCCCTCAGACAACTCGACCTTCCTGTCTGCTTCGGAACACCCTCCAACTTCCGAAGGGAGACCCTGACGTTCGAGGTGGTCGGGTTCCGAGGAACCTACCACGCGGTACTGAGAAGACCGTGCTACGCGAAGTTCATGGCCGTCCCCAACTACACCTACCTGAAGCTCAAGATGCCGGGCCCCAACGGGGTCATCACCGTCGGCCCGACGTACAAACACGCGTTCGAATGCGACGTGGAGTGCGTGGAGTACGTCGAGGCCCTCGCCGAATCCGAGGCCCTCATCGCCGACCTGGGGAGCCTCCCTAAGGAGGTGCCAGACGTGAAGCGTCATGCCGGCAATTTCGAGCCGGCAGAGACGGTCAAGTCTGTCCCTATCGACTCCAGCAACGACGTCTCCAAGCAAGTCCGGATCGGCTCCGAGCTCGACCCCAAATAGGAAGCAGGCTCGTCGACTTCCTCCGCGCAAACGCCGACGTTTTCGCGTGGAGTCCCTCGGACATGCCTAGTATACCGAGGGAGGTCGCCGAGCACTCGCTGGATATCCGAGCTGGAGCCCGACCCGTCAAGCAGCCTCTGCGCCGATTCGACGAGGAGAAGCACAGAGCCATAGGCGAAGAGATCCACAAGCTATTGGCGGCAGGGTTCATCAAAGAGGTATTCCACCCCAAATGGCTTGCCAACCCTGTGCTTGTGAGAAAGAAAGGTGGGAAATGGTGGATGTGCGTAGACTACACTGGTCTGAACAAAGCATGTCCGAAGGTTCCCTACCCTCTGCCTCGCATCGACCAAATTGTGGATTCCACTGCTGGGTGCGAGACCCTGTCTTTCCTCGATGCCTACTCAGGGTATCACCAAATCAAGATGAAAGAGTCCGACCAGCTCGCGACTTCTTTCATCACACCCTTCGGCATGTACTGCTATGTCACTATGTCGTTCGGCTTGAGGAATGCGGGCGCAACGTACCAGCGGTGCATGAACCATGTGTTCGGCGAACACATCGGCCGCACGGTCGAGGCTTACGTCGATGACATCGTAGTCAAGACGAGGAAAGCCTCCGACCTCCTTAACGACCTCGAAATGACATTCCGATGTCTCAAGGCGAAAGGCGTCAAGCTCAATCCCGAGAAGTGTGTCTTTGGGGCGTCCCGAGGCATGCTCTTGGGGTTCATCGTCTTCGAGCGGGGCATCGAAGCACCCCGAGCCCTTGTTGGAGACACCCGGGGGCTACACCCGGGGGCTATGAACCGGCCGACAATCAAGGCGAGGTGTTAGTCGTCAAGGAAGGGTCGGCCTTGCCTCGGCAAAACCCGACCCTCCCTCCGGGGCTAAGGAGGGGGAACCCCTCTGCGTCAAAATTTTCAATCGGAAAAGCTTTTGCGTCCCTCCGACTATGTCGGAAGCAGGACCCCGAGGAGCGAACGTGGGTGCATTTAAGTGGCAAGGCTGACTGAGCCGAGGGACTCCTACGCCTCTGGGTTACAGACACCTCACTCGTCACCCGCCACAAAAAGTGACCCCTACTCGGGGAAGCCATCCTGCTACTAACAGGCGAAGCCGGACACGCAAAATAAAAGGGAAAGGACCACGACTTCATGCAACGGTAATAAGGTGTTCAGGCCTCAGCGGCCGTAGAAAGACACACGTGTATCCAACAGAAATTCCTCCCATAGAGTTAGGCGTCGCCCTGGGAAGGAGCCGCGCCTTCGGCTTCGTCCTCGCCCTCGGTAAAGCCCATCCCGGCTTCGGGCGACGGCACGGGAGGGAGGATCTCCGCCTCGAAGGTGGCCGCCAGCACTGAGCTCGGGCCCGCGGCGGCCGCGTCGAGCCTCTGGACTTCTGCCAGGGCGGCTTCATCTTCGTCAGGAAGGCAATACCCCTCGCTGACCCGCTCTAGGTCCACAACATAGTGGGAAGCGAGCACGGCGAAGGCCCGCCTGATGCCGTGATGTAGCGCCTCGCGGAGTCTCCCGCGCACGTGATCGCCCAACACCTGCAGGCGACTCAGAGGAGAGCTCCCCGAGGGGACGTCGCCGGAGCCAAGGACCCGGCAGAAGTCCGAGACGGCCTCGGACATGGCCGCATGGTCGGCCTCCCTCTGCTCGGCCGCCCCGGCAAGCGCCTCGGTGAGCGCCTTGGCGGACGCATCAAGGGCGGACTCGAGTTCTGCGAACGACCCGAAGAAAGATCCCTGACGCAGGCGGAGGAAACAAGCAGAAACGGAGACCGAAGATGGCCAGGACGTACCTCCGGCTCGGGCACGCTGCTCCGAGGCTGCGGCCTGGGCTACGGCTAAGTCTGCTGCAAGGGCTCCAGCCCGGCTTTCGGCCTCGGCAGCCTGGCCCCGAGACTGGTCTCGCTCGTTGGCGACCTAGTCAAATTCCGACTGCCGTTGTTGCGCCTCTGCGCGTGCCGCTGCCGCCTCTGCGCGTGCCGCTGTCGCCTCTGCTCTCAGATCGGCGCAGAGCAACCAAAGGTCCGCCACCTCGGCGCCCTGCTGGGAGAGGCGCGCAGTAGCCCCGGCAAGCGAGGTCCTTAGGGATCGCAGCGAGCCCCAGATGTCGACCTCGTGGCGGATGAACGATGATTTAGCGGCGCTCAGATCCGTCAGATCCTGAGCGAAGGAAGCGAGGCGTCACAAAAGACGTCTTGATCACAAAAAAGGTATGCCTGAAACCGTTACCTGGAGGATCTTGGGGACGTCCCTGCAAAAGACCTCTAGCGATGACCGGAGCGACCCCATCATTGCTTCGGCACACTCGCGGAGCTCGTCCCAAGACTGCTCCTCCCGCTCATCGTTAAGAACGAAGAGGGGATCCGAAGCCCCACGGGTCCGGAACCGGAGCAACTGGCGTCGCCCCTCGGAGCTCCGCCGCGCAGGAACAAGGCTGCCGCTCGGCGGGACGGATCGCGTTTCCACGCTCTCCTCCTCCGAGGCACCGAACGCCGACGCCTCGGCCATCTCAGCGTCGGCAGCAACGGGCCGCCCCCCGACTGGGACGGCAGCGGCTTCAGCAGCAGCAGGCGCCGGCACCGGCGGCATGTCTGGTGGGCCGAGGCCACGCCCGCGCCGGCCGCCTCCTCCAGCACGATGGCCGCCTTGGCAGAAGAGCCGGCCTCGGGAACTCGCTCCACGGCAACCGGTGCCGCCTGAGCCCCCCCACTGTGGAGCGCCTTGCGAGGAGGCCGGCTAAACAACGAGGCCCGGCGCGACACCGGCTGCGGAGGCCGACGCCGTCTTAAGGGCTTTCCGGGGAGCCAGATCGGTCAGGCCATGGCTTCGCTTACTGAGGAGGAAAGAAAAGTTGCGGTCGGGGCATAGGAGTGAGGAGCCAGGACGAAGGCGTTCCAAAGTACTTATCCGCTCCGGGCCATGATCAACCGCGCCGAGGGAGAAGTCTCTCGGGCCTCGACCTCCCGAGGCGCCGCCAAAATCCGCCTCGCCGCCGACTTCGGAGCGACCCTCGTCTTGGGCACCTCAGACGCCCGGGAGACAGACTACCCAGGTGCTGCCACGGCGACCTGAGGGTCGCTCTCCTGCGCTGCCGGCATGGGCGAAAGCTCCTTGGGAACGGCCGCCTCGGCCTGACTCCCCGGGGCACCACAGCTTCCCCGACCGAGAGGTCAAGTCCCCCCTCGGTCTGCCCCCGCTCACCGGGCTGGGACCTCGGCGTCCCGACTCCGGGAACTGACGGCACCGGCCCACTCGGGGGCTGGCCTGACGACTCCTGGCCTAGCCTCAAATCCGGGCTGAAGCCGAGACGAGCAGCCATGTCGCCCACCTCATCGTCATCTTCGTCATCGTCGTCGTCGTCGGGTGTTTCCGACGACGGCTTCCTCGGGAGCCCCTCCCTCTCCTGCCGACGACGGAGCTTTTCCAAGGCGTCTCGGGCCCGCGTCCGCTCGCGTGCCCGGGCCTTCTCCGCGTCCTTCTTCTTCTTCTCCTCTGCGGCAACCTGCCGCGCTGCTCGGTCGACCGCGTCCTCCGGGACCCGCGGCCGGGAAGGCTTGTGCCACCCCACCTCCTGGAGACGAATGGAAATCCCGACCGTTAGAACCAAGGGCAACCTGACACAAGGAGAAGGAAGGGGCGAACACTCACCAGAGTCACGCACCCTCGGTCAGGGCGCATCAAAGGCTGGGAGAAGGCGCTGGGGTTCGGCTTCCCCATCGCAACGGCCACTCGCCCGTGAAGGACGTCGAAGGGAAGAGGATTCGAGGACATCCGCGAGCCCTCCAGGTCGGCCTCCGGTGTCATCTCCCAGAGCTGCAGCCGTCGCTCCGCCAAGGGAAGCACCCTCCGGCGATGGATGGCGGCAATCACCCCCGAGGCGGTGAGTCCCCCCCTCCGCAACGCCTCCAAGGCCTGAAGAAGGGGTTCGAGATTCTTCTGTCTCTCGTGTGGGGTCCCGTGGCGCCAAGCCTCGGCGGCGGTGGTGACCACCCGCTGGGAGAACGGCGGGAGCAACTCGCCGTCATTCCGGAGGTAGAACCATCGGCGCTGCCACCCCTTGTTCGAGGACGCGAGGATGGCGGGAATATATAGCGACGCCCGCGACTGCCTCAGCTGGAGGATGCAGCCGCCGACCCGCACTACCGCGCAGACCTTTCTCTCCCCCGTCGGCGAAGCGAAGAGCTCCGCGAAAAAGAGATGGGTCCACAAGTCCCAGTGGGGGTGATCCCCAAGAACCCTTCGCACACCGCTACGAAGATGGCGGCCTGCGAGATGGAGTTGGGGCTGAGGTTGTGCAGCTCCACCCCGTAATGGTGTAGGATCGCCCGCATGAAGCGGCTCGCCGGCACACCAAACCCCCGCTCGTGGAAGGAGACGAAACTCACAATGTACCCCGGCGGTGGGGACGGAGCGGCTCCGCTCATGGGGGGGATCCACTCCGGCCGCCTTTCATCAGAGAGAGGGCGGAGTAAACCCTCAGCGACAAGATCCTCCAGATCACCCACCGTCACTATGGAGAAAGGCCATGGGTCGCGCGGCGGGACAACGGTCACCCGGTCAGCCATCACCTAGCAGAAGGGGTGGCGGCGCGAGGGACAGGGTGAGCGGTTTCTCTTTCTCTGGCTAAATCTCTTGGGTTACGGAAACCTAAGAGGAAGGCAAGAGGCGGAGCAAGGAGCCATCGCCAGGCCCTCTCTCGAGTATATAAAGGCCAAAGCAAGACCCATTCAACGTTCTGCCCGGACCGGCCACAGGATTCAAAAACACGAAGCAAAGCGGCTGTTCCTCGAACGGCTCGCGCACGCGCAACGGCCACCCCGCGAACCACTCGTACCGTCACATTAACTCTGCGGCAGGACACGCGGCATCTCTGGCGGGAGGAGCGAGCGACGCTTCGCCTTCGCCACAATAACCGCGTCGAAAAAAGGTACGCCACGTCATTCGGTTTCGTATTCTTTTCCCTTTTTCCTCTTTCTCTCTCTTGCAACAGGGACCGGGAAAGGGGGAAACCCCGAAAAGGATCCTTCTCCATGAAGGAACCAGGCTCCGAGCCTTCCTACTGATCAGAGGTTCGAAGGCTGGCCCCTCGGAGGGGTTCAACAGCCGCCTCAGATCGCGTGGGCTCTACACCCACTACTGGTCAGGGGTTCGAAGGCCGGCCCCTCGAAGGGTTCAACGACCGCCTCAGGCTACTCGGGCTCCGTGCCCACTACTGATCAGGGGTTCGAAGGCTGGCCCCCGAAGGTTTCACAGTCGCCTCAGACACAGAGCGAGGGATGACCAGGGGTACGTTCGATACATAACCAAGGCTCGGGCTATGCTCCCGAGGTACCCTAGGACATTTCCGAGACCAGCGGGAGCGATCTTGTAACAGAATCCCATCGGAGGGAGGCATCGAGCCCTCGGACCCCGTCGCCAGGGGACCGGGTCTGGCAGATCACCCGCAGGTACTTTTGGGCATGCCTCCGGGCCACAGCCGACCCCTAACGAATGGGGCACGGTCGTCCACTCGGATCACCCGTTCGCAGCTCACTGGAGACACCATGTTCGTCGCCCATCGAGGGCAACATGGCGCTTTCCCCCCTCCTCCTTGCGGAAAGGCGACGTAGGGGCGTATGTAAAAAAGTCGAGTCTGTCCTTGATCGTCCTCTCGCTCTGTGCGGAGGCTCGGGGGCTGCTCTCGCAAACTCGGCTCCGGCCAAACCGTTGACGGCGTCAACATACCAGCCCGAGAGCTTGGGACTCAACGGTGCACTCGGGCTACGGCCAGCTCGCATGAGGGAACGACCAGACCAGCCGAGCCGTTGCGAGACATTAAGACCTCGAAGGAGTCTAACCACTCCTCCGAGGCCTCGGGGGCTACACCCGGCGGGTGCGCTCGCGCGCCCCCGCCGGAACAAACAGCAACCGAGAAAGGCTGGTCCCCTTGCAAAAAAGTGTGACAAAAGCCTCCAAGCGAGTGTTGACACTCCCTTGGAGGCTCGGGGGCTACTGTCGGGACCATAATTAGGGGTACCCCCGAGGTTCCTAAATCTCAGCTGGTAACCCCCATCAGCATAAAGCTGCAAAGGCCTGATGGGTACGACTAAGTCAGGGATCGGTCCGTTCGAAGGACGCGATCGCGCCTCGCCCGAACCTAGCCTCGGACAAGGGCAGCCGACCCCGGAGGATCTCCGCCTCGCCTGAGGCCCCCTCAGCAAATAACATATTTTCGGCTCGCCCAAGGCCCTGTCTTCGCCAAGAAGCAACCCTGGCCAAATCACCGCGCCGATCGACCAAATCGCAGGGGCATTTAATACAAAGGTGGCCTGACACCTTATCCTGACGCACGCCCCTACAGTCGACAGAGCCGAAGTGACCGCCATCACTTCGCCGCTCCACTGACCGGCCTGCTAGACAGACAGCGCCGCCTGCGCCACTCCGACTGCGGTGCCACTCGATAGAGTGAGGCTGACAGGCGGTCAGGCCCGGCTGCGGACACCATAGGAAACTCCGCGCGACCCAGGGCTCGGACTAGGCTACGGCCTCGGAAGACGGTGAACTCCGCCCGACCCAGGGCTCGGACTAGGCTACGGCCTCGGAAGACGGCGAACTCCGCCCGACCCCAGGGCTCGGACTAGGCTACGGCCTCGGAAGACGGCGAACTCCGCCCGACCCCAGGGCTCGGACTAGGCTACGGCCTCGGAAGACAACGATCTCCGCCTCGCCCGACCCCAGGGCTCAGACTCCGCCCTGGCCTCTGCCGACGACCTCCGCCTCGCCCGACCCAGGGCTCAGACTCCGTCCTGGCGGTCTCCGCCTCGCCCGACCCAGGGGTTCGGACTCGGCCTAGGCCATAGAAGACAGACTCGACTTCGGCTTCGGAGGAGCTCCCACGTCGCCCAACCTAGGGCGCGGACCGGCCACGTCAACAGGAGGCGCCATCATCACCCTACCCCGAGCTAACTCGAACCACGGGGGACAAGACCAGAGTCCCATCTGGCGCGCTCCACCAGACAGGTAATGATGGCGTCCCCGTGAGCCCAGTGACGGAGTGATGCGTCACGATGCCCGATCTTCACGACGTAGGATCAATCTTCAGATAACTAGCTTCAAAGAAGCCAAGATAACTTGCTGCAAGCAGCGATAACTAGTGCAACCTGACAAATAAAACTCGAAGCCAACCACCGTCTTTAACCGGCAGCCTGAATCGAGGATTCGCCCAACCACACTCTCAAAGAACCAACCAACACAGCCTACAATCAATCGAGGAGACCTCGAAGGGAGTAGGAGCACCAATTGGGAGCGGATGAAGCCGCCGCTTCTGCAATCCCGCGAAGGAATTCACAAGAGCAAAGGGGTAGAGATCACTCTCAATATTGTTAGCACACAGCTGAACAAAGGGGTTCTGTTTTAGATTATCATAAGCTGCCTTACATCATAGACATAGGGGGGTATTTATACTAGTAACAACCAGCCTTAGCAAGGTATAAACACAAAACAAAAGTATTTTCACGAGCTAATGTGAAGGAGCCTCTTCGGGAGATCTGCAGAGCTGATTTCCGTGTGGCTGTTTGACTTCTGCGCAACCTTCAGTATTTTGACAATAACTTCTTCTAGGAATCTTCAAATGACGTGGGGCTGGATGCGTTGGAAAGCTGACTTGATAAGCTTTCTCACCATATATAGCATGCTTAATGAAACTTCGTAGAATGATGCAGTTTAATACGAAAACTTGGTCATCATGCTGACTGTTGACCTTCTGACCAGTCGGCACTAAAGTAGGTCGGCTGCCTCTCTGGTAGATGTGGTTAAGTCGGCTTTAGAAGCATTGGAAACTAGACTTCAAGAGCTTTCCAAAAAGTACTTATGGGCCTTCATAGCTTTTGGGAATCAAAAGATATGACTGTTTCTTCTGGACGGTTCTGTAGTGCTGGACTCACTCGGACATAACTCTTCTTGCTGATTTGCCCTTGATATGTTTTGTCCTTCCTCTTTGGTGAACCTAAGTAATATCAACATACACGACTTAGGTAGCATAAAGTTCTCATTAGTATTTAATTGAAATTCATAAAGTAGCGCGTGCACCTCTTGCTGTAGCTTCTTAGCTCGGCTACGTGTAATTGGTCCATCAAAGACTTGGGTTGGTGATGATGTTGGTTGTACTTGAGTTGATGTAGTATGACTTGGGGGTTGTAACATGTTGCTTAATGGCGTGGTCATATCATCCTCCTCCCCTTGAAAAGGAGTCGTCCTCGACTCTGAAGTGTTTTCACTTGTAAATGGTAAGAGATCAGCAACATTGAACGTGTTGCTCACGCCATAGCTCGGTGGAAGATATATCTTGTATGCATTATCATTGATCTTGGCAAGAACACGAAATGGACCATTCCCTCGTGGCTCCTGCAATAAAAGCAATCTAACCGAAGAATTTGGTACACAAAGTTTGTTAGCTCCAAACAAAAATCCATCATGCATATGATATTTCTCCCAAACTTTTCCATCTTTACAACGAATGTATGGTTCTGAAAATTTAGGATCATCATTATACATTTCTTTCAAATTTTCAAGACCCAAAACTTTTACCTCTAGTTGATTCAACAACACATTCCTTCGAGACAAGGCATCAACGACCACATTGTCCTTACCTTTCTTATATTTCACAATGTATGGAAATGTTTCGACAAACTCAACCCATTTGGTATGGCGACGGTTCAGTTTGGCTTGCCCTTTCAAATACTTAAAAGCTTCATGATCGGAATGAATAACAAACTCTTTTGGCCATAAGTAGTGCTGCCATGTTTCAAGCACTCGGACCAAAGCATACAATTCTTTGTCATACACAGAATAATTTAATTGAGCACCTCCCAATTTTTCACTAAAATATGCTATAGGTTTTCCTTGTTGCATTAAAACTCCTCCTATCCCAATCCCACTAGCGTCACATTCTACTTCAAAAGTTTTAGTGAAATCAGGAAGAATAAGTACAGGTGCTTCAGTCAAACGTTTCTTCAATTCTTGAAAAGCATCTTCTTGTGAGTTTTCCCATTTAAATTCAACACCTTTCTTTGTCAATTCATTTAAAGGGGAAGCGATAGTATTAAAATCTCGCACAAATCTTCTATAAAACCCAGCAAGACCATGAAAACTTCTTACTTGACTTACATTCGTTGGAGCTGGCCAATCCTTGATGGCTTTCACCTTGGATTCATCCACCTCTATTCCTTTTGCTGAAACAACAAAGCCAAGGAACACAACATGGTCTGTGCAAAAACTGTACTTCTCAAGATTAGCAAATAATTTCTCCGTTCTTAGCTCATCTAAAACTTGTCGAATGTGTTTCACATGTTCATCAAAAGACTTGCTGTAAATTAGAATATCGTCGAAGTAGACATCAACAAATTTTCCAATGAAAGTTCTTAAAACATGGTTCATTAATCTCATAAAGGTACTAGGAGCATTAGTTATCCCAAAGGGCATCACTAACCATTCATACAACCCAAATTTTGTTTTAAATGCAGTCTTCCATTCATCTCCAGTTTTTATTCTTATTTGATGGTATCCACTTCTCAAATCAATTTTAGTAAAAATTGTGGAACCACTTAATTCATCAAGCATATCATCTAGCCGTGGAATAGGATGGCGATAGCGAACGGTAATATTATTTATAGCTCTACAATCAACACACATCCTCCAAGATCCATCTTTCTTAGGTACTAAAATCACAGGAACAGCACAAGGGCGTAAACTTTCACGAACGAAACCTTTATCAAGAAGTTCTTGCACTTGCCTTTGTATCTCCTTAGATTCTTCAGGATTGGTTCGATATGGTGGATGGTTAGGAAGTGTAGCCCTTGGAATGAGATCAATTTGATGCTCAATCCTACGAAGTGGAGGTAGTCCAGCTGGTGTTTCTTGTGGAAACACGTCTTCAAAGTCCTGCAAAAGATCAGCCACAACACTAGGAAGAGATGTTATGTCGTTAGGAGAAATCAAAACATCTTTGTTCACAAGTACAAAGAGTACTTGATATGGGTTGTTCCTCACTTCTCTCAGCTCAGATTTTGTGGCTAGCATAACTAGATGTTCTCCCTCTTCCTTCCTTTTATCTCTTGAATTTGGCTTGTAGCACTCGCTCACCGAATTGTGGATGGCACTCAATTTCTTTTGCTCTTCTCCTCCTCTACTTGCTACACTAATTTCAGTTTTCTTTTGTAAATGTTCAGCCATGATTTGTTGAGGGGTCATAGGCTTGAGTACAAACTTTCTCCCTTTTAGATCTAGCGTGTATTGATTTGTTCTTCCACAATGCTGAGAATATCGATCATATTGCCAAGGTCTTCCTAGCAGCATATGACACACAGACATGGGTGCAACATCGCACTCCACTGTGTCAATATACTCTCCAATCTTGAACGAAACTTTCACCTTATAACCAATCTTGATATCTCCTGATTCATTCAACCATTGGACATGATATGGATGAGGGTGTCGCTGCAACTTCAAACCAAGCTTTTCAACCATCTCACGACTTGCAAGATTATGGCAGCTCCCTCCATCAATGATCACCTTTACTACTTTGTCTTGCACTTTTGCTCGTGTTTGAAAAAGATTATGTCGCTGTCCAATTTCAGCTTCTTTCATTTGAACACTCAAGATTTGTGTAACCACAAGAGTAGTACCATGCTCAAATTCACATCCCGTATGTTCTTCAGATTTATCAATGACATCTTCATTTCCTGCTTCAGCTTCCTCTTCACTAGCTGATGTATATTCTCCATCATCAGTCACAAGGATCACACGATTATTTGGACACTCCTTTATGACATGACCACGACCTCCACACTTGAAGCACTGAATACCACTACTCTTGGCTGTTGAACCCACTGACGTTGAGGTGGAGGCTGCTGGTTTATAACTCGTGTTTGGAGCAGCACCGTTCTTTCCACTAGAATTGCCTTGAATATTGGATCGCAAGCCTCCAGTTGAACCTTTTGTTGCTGAGGATGCAACAGTAAACCTTGAGATCGATTTGCTTCCTCCAGTCATGGTTCGTGCACCATATGACAAGGGCTTGCTGCTCTTAGCATCTTGTTGCAGCTGGCGTTCAGCTTTGGTGGCTTGATGTACCAAATCAATAAGACTTTGGTACGGCTGAAACTCAACAATACGCTGAATGTTGCGGTGTAACCCAGCCATGAAACGTGCAATGGTTTGCTCTTCGTCTTCATACACATTGGCTCTAATCATGGCCTTCTCCATCTCCTTATAATACTCCTCAACAGAGAAACTTCCTTGCCTCAAATTCTGCAATTTATCAAAAAGATCACGCCGATAATGCTTCGGCACAAAACGAAATCTCATTTCTCGCTTCATCTCTTGCCAAGTAATAATAGGGTCCTCTCCATCTTCTTCACGATCACGAAGAAGTTGCTCCCACCAAATCAGAGCATATCCTTCAAACTCAAGAGATGCCATTGCAAGTTTCTTCTCCTCTGAATAATTATGTAGGCGGAAGATTTTCTCCACTTTCAATTCCCATGTGAAATAATCTTCAGGATCAGATCTACCATCAAATTTTGGCATGGTAAACTTAAGTTTCCCAAATCTCTCTTCTTGGTTGACGCCTCTATGATGACGACGACCATAGCGATGTTGAGACTGATCATCCCCAAATTCAGATTCTTCATTGTCATTATTTCTTCGATTCCGGCCTCTTCCTCTACCATATGCAACACCTTGATTTCTCCTCCCATGTTCACTTGCTCTTCTAGAATAATTTCCTTCATCTTCTTCCCCATCTTCATCATGGTTTCTTACACCGTCGGGGAGTCGACGACGACCTCTGATTTCAGCCATAAGTGTCTGAAGATCTTGTGCCAACAGATCTTGCTTGGCTTCTATGCTTTGTTTGAGCTCATTGAATTGTATCAGGGTGACACATTCTTCAATCTCAACGTTGGGATCCATCTTCCTGCGAAGTTAGTGACAACAAGGCAACAAATATAGGTGGAATATGAAGCTATATAGAATCTCACAACCTCACCACTCTTACCAACCAAAGCTCTTATGAGTTCCCTGCGGGTTGCAAGAAAATGTGTGGTGGTAACAAGATAGTGGTGGTTAAGCGAATACAAGACCAGAGTACCGATTACGATGGCTTATATGTGGAGCTTGGTGGGGATTAATAAACAAGGGATACAATCTGAATTCTAGTTGTTGTTAAGTTAAATAACCATCCGACTAGAAGTTCCCTGCCTAGTGCTGACCACAAGATTCGAGTGATGTAAATAGATCAAACACACGCGCAAGAAATTTCAGATTTGATGCAGACAAGGAGTATGATTGGAATGCAAGTGTTGCAATCAGATCCAACCAAAATTTTGCACCAAATGACAATAGCAAACTGGTTGAATAACTTGATAAAATTTTCAGCACTTGTGCACATAAATAAACTGATCGTTCTACTTTTCTTTCACAATCTTGTTCAACACTTTTCTTTGGTACTTTTCTTTCTTCTCTTTTTTTTGATACTTTTTTATAGAACTAAACACAGAGATCTGATATGATATTGCACACTTTATAATACTTAGCAAACAACTCAACCAGCAGCTATAACTTAAATAGGATCAAAGTTAACGCGAAGGAAATGATGAGGTTTTTTTTTTCAGAATACTCTTTTTGTGGATATTTTCAGATATATATAAGAGGCTCAAAGGAAAACACGAAGGATAGAGTGACCAGCAACTAAACAAAGATTCTAAGGACTGAAACTTAACAAAACTCACTGGAATAACAGATTGAAAGAAAAGGCTATGGCAAAAATATTTTATGGCTTTTGGGTGGATAGGACGAACACAAAATATATGTAGCTAAGGGTAAAGAATCCTACCGTGGCAACTGAGGCTTTGATACCAGATGATGCGTCACGATGCCCGATCTTCACGACGTAGGATCAATCTTCAGATAACTAGCTTCAAAGAAGCCAAGATAACTTGCTGCAAGCAGCGATAACTAGTGCAACCTGACAAATAAAACTCGAAGCCAACCACCGTCTTTAACCGGCAGCCTGAATCGAGGATTCGCCCAACCACACTCTCAAAGAACCAACCAACACAGCCTACAATCAATCGAGGAGACCTCGAAGGGAGTAGGAGCACCAATTGGGAGCGGATGAAGCCGCCGCTTCTGCAATCCCGCGAAGGAATTCACAAGAGCAAAGGGGTAGAGATCACTCTCAATATTGTTAGCACACAGCTGAACAAAGGGGTTCTGTTTTAGATTATCATAAGCTGCCTTACATCATAGACATAGGGGGGTATTTATACTAGTAACAACCAGCCTTAGCAAGGTATAAACACAAAACAAAAGTATTTTCACGAGCTAATGTGAAGGAGCCTCTTCGGGAGATCTGCAGAGCTGATTTCCGTGTGGCTGTTTGACTTCTGCGCAACCTTCAGTATTTTGACAATAACTTCTTCTAGGAATCTTCAAATGACGTGGGGCTGGATGCGTTGGAAAGCTGACTTGATAAGCTTTCTCACCATATATAGCATGCTTAATGAAACTTCGTAGAATGATGCAGTTTAATACGAAAACTTGGTCATCATGCTGACTGTTGACCTTCTGACCAGTCGGCACTAAAGTAGGTCGGCTGCCTCTCTGGTAGATGTGGTTAAGTCGGCTTTAGAAGCATTGGAAACTAGACTTCAAGAGCTTTCCAAAAAGTACTTATGGGCCTTCATAGCTTTTGGGAATCAAAAGATATGACTGTTTCTTCTGGACGGTTCTGTAGTGCTGGACTCACTCGGACATAACTCTTCTTGCTGATTTGCCCTTGATATGTTTTGTCCTTCCTCTTTGGTGAACCTAAGTAATATCAACATACACGACTTAGGTAGCATAAAGTTCTCATTAGTATTTAATTGAAATTCATAAAGTAGCGCGTGCACCTCTTGCTGTAGCTTCTTAGCTCGGCTACGTGTAATTGGTCCATCAAAGACTTGGGTTGGTGATGATGTTGGTTGTACTTGAGTTGATGTAGTATGACTTGGGGGTTGTAACATGTTGCTTAATGGCGTGGTCATATCACGGAGGCAGCCCGCAGCCCCCTTACGGAAGCAAGAGGACGTCAGCAAGAGTTCAATAGCTCCGACAGCTGTCTCTCCGCCAGGCTCCAGCGCTCCTCCGACGGCCACGACATCACACCAACAGGGCGCCAAGATCTCTCCGGCTGCCACAATGGCATGTACTTAGGGCGCTAGCTCTCCCCCGCTAGACACGTAGCACTCTGCTACACTCCCATTGTACACTTGGATCCTCTCCTTGCGCCTATAAAAGGAAGGACCAGGGCCCTCTTAAAGAGGGTCGGCCGCACGGGGACGAGGACGAGACGAAGGCGCTCGCGTGAGGCCGCTCGCTCCCTCTCCCACGTGGACGCTTGTAACCCCCTACTGCAAGCGCACCCGACCTGGGCGCGGGACTTCCACCTCTCTCTCTCTCTCGCCATCTCCGGCCACCTCGCTCTCCCCCCTTCGCGCTCGGCCTCGCGCTCGACCCATCTGGACTGGGGCACGCGGCGACACTCACTCGTCGGCATTAGGGACCCCCGGTCTCGAAACGCCGACAACATCTGAGGACTCACTATCAGCATATGCGACAATCATGTTACTTATAAAACACTGTATAAGTAGTATAAGCCTATACTAATTAAAATCAAACAAACAAAGTAAACCATATTATATATATATATAACTTAGATGATGAAAATATTTATTTTACATAGTAGCTAGCTTTGGGAATCACAGAACAGCCATATAGGAGATTAGTAGGGTAGAAACCTACTAGCTAGCTTAGAATTAATATAGGACAAAATAAGTCGAATATATAGTGTTGATATTTAGTCCTAGTTGATATATATCTGTTGACGCCTTTTTGGAGCGCCAAATACTCAAGAAGAACCGGCGGCGGTGCCCTCTGCACAGGGGCGGACGGTCCGTGCGCAGGGGGCGGACGGTCCGCGGCCTGGTGCGAGGCGCGGTGGTGCTCTCTGCGCAAGGGCAGACTGTCCGCGGCCTGGGGCCGGACGGTCCGCGACCTGGTGCGCGGCTAGGGCTCCTGCCTGACGGCCGGACGGTCCGCGCCCTGGGGCCGGACTGTCCGCGCGTACGCAGGGACGGCGGAAGATCGCCGACGGCGCCTGGATCTCGCTCCCGGGAGGGACCCCGTCGGGGAGTAGAGATCCTAGGTGGTGTCTAGGCTCGGGCCGGCCGACCTAGACTCCTCTAATCAACGTAGAGCCGAAAAGAGACGAAGAATTTGGGGATTGGATAGCTAAATCTAAACTAGACTAGAACTACTCCTAGGATAAAATGTGAAATATAAGTTGTATTGATTCGATTGTTCCTTCCAAATCGGCCGTATACCTCTCTATTTATAGAGGAGGGGGGCTGGACCCTTTACAAACTAATTCCCGAGCTTATCCCGCGATTTTAGCTAACAACCGTAGCACAAAACTCGGAACCCTAATCTGCTCTGCGCACGCGCGGACCGTCCGGCCCACAGGCGCAGACCGTCCGGACCGCGGACCGTCCGGCCTCAGGGCCGGACAGTCCGCCGGCTCATTTCTGGTTCGAACATATGCCCCCTGCCTTTTGGTGGAGCTGGGCGAACCAAAAGCAACTAACTCGATGTGAACACATCGGTTTTCTTAGGCATCTTGCCACATACTAGGATGGTACTGTTTGAGGAAACGCCCATTCAAAGCCTTAGGTAAATCCTTGCCTTGTAATGTTTGTAGTAAATAAGCGTTACCAGACATCACCTGTTTCACTTTATAAGGACCCTCCCAGCTTGGCGACCATTTCCCGAACTTTCGGTCTTTATTCCTTAGAGGCAGAATGGTCTTCCACACCAGGTCTCCTACTTGAAATGATTTTGCTTTGACCTTCTTGTTGTAGGCCCTGGCTACCATGATCTTGTCCTTTTCTATTGCTCCCAAAGCTATCATCCTCTTATCAGTCACCTCATCAATATTATCCATCATTGAATTATAATATTCAGTAGCAGTTAGATCATTTTGTCTGGCAAACCTGACAGCATTCAAACTTATTTCCACAGGTAACACTGCTTCCTGCCCATAGACAAGCTCAAAAGGAGATACTTTAGTAGCACTATGTTTAGATATTCTATGAGCCCATAAAGCTTCAGACAAAATCTTATGCCAATGTTTAGGATTATCAGATACCTTCTTCTTTATCAAATTAATCAACGTCCTATTACTAGACTCGGCCTGTCCATTGGCCTGAGCATAATATGGAGACGAATTAAGCAGCTTAATTCTGTATAATTCAGCAAATTCACGTACCTCCTTTGACATAAAAGAAGTACCTTGATCTGTAGTCAAGGTCTGGGGAATGCCGAATCTATGAATAATATGCTCAGTTATGAAATCAATTACCTCCTTGTGCGTCATGTTCTTTAGAGCAACGGCTTCAGTCCATTTGGTGAAATAGTCAGTGGCAACTAACACAAACCGATGCCCCTTTGATGATGAAGGATGAATTTCTCCAATAAAGTCTAATCCCCATCCTCTGAACGGCCAAGGTTTGATGATAGGATGTAATTCGGCTGCAGGGACCAACTGTAGGTCGCCGAATTTTTGACACACTTGGCAACCCTTGTAGTACTTGAAACAATCAGCTATCATACTAGGCCAATAAAAACCAGACCTTCGCAACAACCACTTCATCTTTGGAGCTGATTGATGGGTACCACAAATTCCTTCATGTACTTCGGCCATGGCTAATATAGCATCATCTGGGCCCAAGCACTTAAGCAGGACATCATTAACCGTTCGGCGGTAAAGTTCATCACTCATCAAAACATACTTGAAAGCTGTTCGCCGAATGTTCTTATCTGTCCTGATATTGGGATTTTGCAAATAATTAAGTATAGGTGTCCTCCAATCACTTGCATCGGCTTCATTGTCAGCCGAATCGATTAAGAGAACATTTCTGGTAACCTCGGACGGTCCGGCGTCATCACGCGGACGGTCCGCGACCTGGGAATTTGGCTCTGCACTGGTTATCAGATTTTTAGTTTTGTGAAATTTCCCTCTCTTTATCCGATAACCTGATGCATCTTGTGCCAAATCGTTAGCTCTATGATTCTCAACTCTAGAGACATGCCGAATACTGAATTCGTCAAAAGAATGGATTATGCTCCAACATTTCTCAAGATAACTATTTAGAGTACCATCAAGACATTGATATTCTTCTAACACTTGTTGGACAACCAGCTGAGAATCACCAAATACCTTCACATGTTTTACTCCCATACTATTTAAAAGTTCTAAACCGAATAGGAGGGCCTCATATTCAGCTTGATTATTAGTGCAATAAGTTTTCAATCGGCTAGAGAAGTCAAAGGAGACATTACTTGGTGAAACAAGCACAATGCCAATTCCTTGCCCTTCATTGCAAACCGATCCATCAAAATATAAAGTCCAAGGAGTAATAGTGAGGTATGACATGTCTAGTTCATGAATATCCTTAACCCGATGTTCTACAATAAAATCCGCTACGACTTGGCCTTTCATAGATTTCAATGGTTCATAGGCCAAGTCATATTCTATCAGTGCATAAGCCCACTTACCAATTCTACCACTCATAATTGGGTTATGCAACATGTATTTGATTACATCGGCTTGACCAGAAACAGTGCAATGACTAGACAGTAAATAACATCTACATTTGGTGCATGCATAAAACAAGCATAAGCATAACTTTTCAATAAAAGTGTACCTTGTTTCAGCATCCACCAACCTTCGGCTTAGATATGTCACCACATGCTCCTTCCCCTCAGTTTCTTGTGTCAGAACAGCCCCAATAACCTTGTCTTCAGCTGCAATGTATAATCTGAATGGTGCTCCTACTTGTGGTGCTTTTAACACGGGAGCCAAAGACAGGTATTTTTTAATGAGATCAAATGCTTCCTGCTGCTCTGCCCCCCAAGTGAATTCAGCATCATTCTTAAGCCGAAGGATAGGGGTGAAGGCATCAATCTTCCCAGCTAGGTTAGAAATAAACCTTCGTAAATAATTCACCTTGCCGAGAAACCTCTGCACTTCGACCTTACAAGTCGGAGGCCCCACATTCCGAATAGACTTGATTCGGTCAGGGTCTATTTCTATACCATGTTCATGGATGACAAATCCTAAAAACTTACCAGCCGACACTCCAAAAGCACATTTACGTGGGTTCATTTTTAAACCATACCGACGCATTTTATCAAAGGCTTTGCGCAAATCAGCTATATGAGAACTAAACTTAGCCGATTTGACTACAATATCATCAATGTAGACTTCCGCAGTGTTTCCTAACAACTCATGGAAGATCAGATTCATAGCCCTCTGATAAGTAGCACCAGCATTTTTAAGACCGAATGTCATGACAACCCATTCAAATAAACCAATGAAGCCTGGACATATAAAGGCCGTTTTAGACGCATCTTCTTCGGCCATGAAAATCTGATTATATCCGGCATTACCATCAAGGAAGCTAATAATTCTATTTCCTGATGCATTATTGATTAATGTGTCGGCTATGGGCATGGGATATTCATCTTTAGGAGTTGCTTTATTTAAATTACGAAAATCAATGCATACTCTAAGTTTACCTGACTCCTTCTTCTCCACCGGCACAATATTGGAGACCCACTCTGCGTATCTGCAAGGTCTAATAAAATTAGCTTCTAGCAGCCGGTGGATTTCGTCCTTGATTCGTGGGAGAAGATCTGGACGAAACGTTCTAGCTTTCTGCTTGAAAGGTCTAAAACCAGACTTAATGGGCAGCCGATGTTCGACAATCTCTCGGCTTAGTCCAGGCATTTCAGTGTAATTCCAAGCAAAACAATCTGAATATTCCTTCAATAGACCGATCGTCTCATTTCTAGAATCGGTCTCCAGGGTCTTGTTTACAAAAGTCGGCCTTGGAGTTTTACCATTTCCTATGTCAATCTCCTCCAAAGGATCAGCCGATGTAAACCCTTGTCCTAGTTTATCAAGATCACTAAATTCCTCTATCATGTCCCCCATAGAGGAATCAGATGATCTTTGTGTGATGGCGGACTTTCTGGTCTCGGGGACCGGATCATCCGTAATACTATCTTTTCGATGTGGTAGATGTTCGGTCTTAAAGTCCGAACTGTTCTGTGATAGACTAGACCATCCGGCTTTGAGGGCCGAATTGTCCGTGATCAAAGACTCATGAACTTTATGTGTATTCATCGTTTAAACTCTATTTAGGATTCAGCCGATTCTCCATCGGCTCTAGCATTACAGGAATGAAACCTTTCTTATCTATACTTATGAACTGATAATCAGAAAAATCTACCCCTGTGAGACATGTAGCAGTCTCATAAGCCTAGAGTACAGGGGCATCGGCCACAGCGATGCAGGCCGATACATCAGCATGTACTTGTTCTACCTCATCGCCTACCCATTGTATTAGCATTTGATGTAATGTAGAAGGTATACATTGATTGGCATGAATCCAATCTCTGCCTAGAATTAAACTGTAATTCCCTTCTACATCAGCGACGAAGAATGCAGCAGCAAGGGTCTTAGTCCCGATGGTTAATTCAACGGACGTGACTCCCCTGGCTTTAATCGAACTATCCCCAACACCGCTGAGGGTCATGTTGGTTTTGACAAGTTTGTCATCTTGTTTACCTAATTTTCTGTATAATGAATAAGGCATTAGATTTACAGCCGCCCCTCCATCCACCAACATCTTAGCAATCGGTATTCCATCAATGTGACCGCGCACGAAGAGCGGCTTTAAATGATTTACCGATTCCTTTGGTTTAGTAAAGGCGGCTTCTTTAGGACCAAAATCAAACTGGGCAACAACAGGTTCATCGTCGCTAATGATAGTACAATCGGAAGAAAATGTAATAATATTTACATCCATACCTGGGCGTTCTGGAGAAGCCTCGTAGTCGACCAGGTCTTCTCCTAGCATGTCGTCCTCTTCCATTGATGTTGTCGTGTTGTTGGAGGCTTCCTGATGAACGGCGGACGGTCCGCACGTGGGGGCCGGACGGTCCACGCCTGGTGCAGGTCGTCCAGAGCCTTCCTGGTGAACGGTGGACGGTCCGCACGCGGGGGCCGGACGGTCCGCGCCTGGTGCAGGTTGACTTTCTATTTCTGTGGCCGTTTGTTTTTTCTCAACGGCCTTCGGTCTCCATTTCTTTTGCGGTGGCGGGTATAGTGGATGTGTGTCATTAAATGTCTTTTCCGCCTCCTTCTCCTGGCTCTCCTTTGCTCTTAGGCGCTGTAATTTTCTCTTTTGGGATCGTGTCAATCCCGCTGGGCACCATCGAGGCATGGAGTATTTTGGATCGGCTATTTTGATGGTAGCCGTATCCTTTTCGGTTGTGTTGGCCGATTCGCCGAAAATCATCGGCCCTTTATTGTCTCCTTGTATGACAACATCTGCAGTACCTATTTTGATGATGTCCTTTTTTGTTGTTCTTTGAGTTGCTACAGGCATATGCCCCCCTGCCGGATTGGTCGGCCTTGAAGGCCGAGTAGTCCGGCAATCCTGTTGGGTTTGTGCTTGGTGACCGGATTGAGAAGTGCTCAATCGGTCTTGTATTGGTGGCGTCAACCTATCAAAAACAGATGTTTGGGGTGCCCCCCAGGCGGGGTACTGCGGCATCCCAAATGGATATGGTGGCATGCCCCACATTTGATTTGGGACATATGGCGGAGGTAAATATGTGTATGGATATGGCATAGGTGGATATGGAGGTGGAGGTGTCCATGCACGTAAGTTAGGTCTCACTTGTATAGTATGACCTTTCATTTCTTCCGATTGGTGGGGTGGTCCAATCGGCCTGACCTGGCGCTGCTCATGAATGGGTGAGTGGGGTCGCTTCGGTGGCCGGTCACTGGGGCCGGCCTTCTTTTTCACATATTTAGACAACAATTGATCGAAAGTCGGGCCAGGCCTGATCAGCCGACCAGCTGCTTTAAATGTATTTGTTTTCCACGTACCTATCTCTGGTCGTCGTGGTTTGAAGGTACGTGGCCGCTGCGAGTCCTGAGCATGGCCGGACCGTCCGCCGGAGCTCTCCGGACCGTCCGGTGGGGTCCCGGACCGTCCGCGCCTACGTGCCGGACCGTCCGGGATACGCAGCACGGGTTCCTGTATCTGTCTCCCTATCTGCGCTTGCCCCCCAGTGCTGGAGGTTGTGATGGTCACCTTTAGGGTCTCCCCTCCATCGGGAGTCTTCTCGGCTACCACTTTCCTGCAAGAAACTTTATGATCCTCATCGGCTTTTTTAGAATTGCCGATGATTGCATCTTTGCCTTTGCCTTTATCGGCCGTGTTTGGTCGAACCAGGACTTTCTTGCCCTCGAAGTCGATCACGTTCATTGGAAATGGCTCTGTATCCACCTGCATTTCCTGAAATTTCAATCGTCCCTCGTTAATGGCCGATTGAATCTGTCGACGGAATACATTACAATCATTAGTGGCATGAGAAAATGAGTTATGCCACTTGCAGTATGCCCGACGTTTTAACTCGTCGGCGGATGGAACAGTGTGATTTATTTTAATGTTGCCATTTTTGAGTAATTCATCAAATATTTTATCACATTTACCAACATTAAACGTAAATTTAACCTCCTCTTGCCGTTTCTTTTGAACCGGCTGTAAGGAGGAACAAGCCGAAGATTTGGCCTGTTTTGGCCAGACCATTTCAGCAGCATACACTTCTGCTGATTCGTCATCTGAGCTACTTTGGTCGCATTCTACTATATGTACGTTGTGACGCATTGTTTTAGCAGTTTCTTTGCTCCGGCTTTCGCAAGCCAAAAGCCCTCTGGTGTAACTGTGCTAGTGTAAAAAATTGGATGCCTTCTAATCTCTCTTTTAAATAATATCGTAGACCGTTAAAGGCTAATCCTACTAGCTGTTTTTCTGCTAAATGAATTTGAAAGCATCGGTTTCTTGTGTCGCGGAATCTCCGGATGTAATCATTAACCGATTCGTCTTTTGTTTGTCGCAATGACACTAAATCTACCAAATCCAATTCATAATCACCGGAGAAAAAATGATCATGAAATTTTTGTTCTAGATCCCCCCATGATGAAATGGAATTAGGAGGTAAAGTGGCATACCATGCAAACGCGGTTCCTGTTAGCGATAATGAAAATAAACGCACACGAAATGCCTCGGTGTCTGCCAATTCTCCCAATTGTGCTAAGAACTGGCCTATATGTTCGCGCGTGTTTTTCCCTTGATCACCCGAAAATTTCGCGAATTCGGGTATTCTAGTTCCCTGTGGGTACGGGTGGTGATCAAATCGGCTGTCATAAGGTTTCCGATATGATTGCCCCCCAGGGACCATGCTTACTCCGAGCTTATCTCAGAACGCCCCGGCTATTTCTTCCCTCACTATATCAATGGCAGCCGGTGCAAGACCACCGGCTCTCTGGTCAAACATAGGTGGAGTTGGTTGCATATTAGTATGTTGTCGTTCCCCCCATTGGTTTGAGCTACGTGGTGCATTCCCATTTGCCCTATATGGCTCATAGGTTTGATCGTTTCTTTCCGGCCTTTTAGGTGGGGCCGGAAAGCTTTCCTGGGCTCTGGATCCTGCATTAATGGGCTGGTGCATTGCATAATGTGATGGGAAGTGTTGCTGGGACGGGCGAGGATTCAGGTAATAATCCTCCTCAAAAGACTCATGCGCGGACTGTCCGGATATGTACCCGGACCGTCCGTGGTCATATGCGGACCGTCCGTCATTGTATGTGGACCGTCCGACTGGGTAATTTGGGTTCTGTGTCATATGTGGTGGCTCGGGCGCATATCTAGGTAACTCATTAAAAATAGGCCCAACTGCTGTTGGCCCGGACGGTCCGCGCTCACGTGCGGACGGTCCGGGCATGTGCAGATCGGCTGGTTTGCTGTTGATTTGCGGTTGCTTAGGGTATGTGTCCATCGGCATCCCATAAAGGGGTTGTGACTGGTCGTGACAACCTGTAGCCGATGTGTTACGCGCGTTATCTCCTAACTCAACCTCGTGCGAAGGAAAATTTGCGGTACTAGATTTATCGAATGCACGTACAAGTCTCTTAAGATCGCTTTGCATACCCCCTATGATGTTCTGCATTTGTTCACGCTGATCTTCTACATAATTTCTAAGAGATTGCAGATCGTTGGTATTACTTACATTGGGGATATCTGGCGTGGGTTGGAGCGAAGCCGGATCCGTCGCCCGATGTCGGACGACCTTGTTGTTCCTGTCCACTTTGAAGTTGGCCAAGAACTTTGTTTTCGCCTCCTGGATCATCCGCTCCTTATGCTCCTCAAACTGGAGCTGCTCGTCAGCCGGCAAGGTTTCCCAAGTCGGCTCTATGATGTTGCTTAGAGAAATATCAGAGTTATCCTTTGAACCGGCCATTGAGGGCCGATCTGATGAGCTTAGATGTGTTTTCCCCAGCGGAGTCGCCAAAAAGTATGTTGACGCCTTTTCGGAGCGCCAAATACTCAAGAAGAACCGGCGGCGGTGCCCTCTGCACAGGGGCGGACGGTCCGCGCGCAGGGGCCGGACGGTCCGCAGCCTGGTGCGAGGCGCGGTGGTGCTCTCTGCGCAAGGGCGGACTGTCCGCGGTCTGGGGCCGGACGGTCCGCGACCTGGTGCGCGGCTAGGGCTCCTGCCTGACGGCCGGACGGTCCGCGCCCTGGGGCCGGACTGTCCGCGCGTACGCAGGGACGGCGGAAGATCGCCGACGGCGCCTGGATCTCGCTCCCGGGAGGGACCCCGTCGGGGAGTAGAGATCCTAGGTGGTGTCTAGGCTCGGGCCGGCCGACCTAGACTCCTCTAATCGACGTAGAGCCGAAAAGAGACGAAGAATTTGGGGATTGGATAGCTAAACCTAAACTAGACTAGAACTACTCCTAGGATAAAATGCGAAATATAAGTTGTATTGATTCGATTGTTCCTTCCAAATCGGCCGTATACCTCTCTATTTATAGAGGAGGGGGGCTGGACCCTTTACAAACTAATTCCCGAGCTTATCCCGCGATTTTAGCTAACAACCGTAGCACAAAACTCGGAACCCTAATCTGCTCTGCGCACGCGCAGACCGTCCGGCCCACAGGCGCGGACCGTCCGGACCGCGGACCATCCGGCCTCAGGGCCGGACAGTCCGCCGGCTCATTTCTGGTTCGAACAATATCAAATGGCAACCACGTTTATTCTGAAATGACTGAACAGATGGACTGCTGATCTCGTACATCCTTTCGCAGTGATGCGTAAACCTCATCTACCATACTACTCCTACCCAAAGGCTATGCGACTGCCTGGTCCGGTCATCTCACCTGCAGATGAAGCAAGCAACAAGCAGCATTGCAATTACACCAAGCTACTAGCTGGCAGTAGTAGTACCGATGACAGTGCCCATGGCTGGCTGCTACAGCTACAGTGGAGCTATACCTCTAGTCTTTTTAGCTCACTAGGCAACGCACTGTGCCGGCCAACCACCATGGCTGATTGGCTGTGTGCAGTGCAGTGCTCCAAGCTGAGCATGTGTGGTGTGGTGGAGTACATACATGGGGGCCCCTGGCAGAACAGTAGTGCCACAGGAATCAACAAGACTGGGATCAAGGTCCTACTACACACACCCACCCATGTGTGTGGCAGGGCTCTCTCTCTCTCCCTGTGCTTTCCCTGGTGAAAGAAATGCAGAAAGAAAGAAAGCTGGTGTCCATGACGACCAGGGAAAGAAAGAAAAAGAGTGAAAGACTAGGCCCTAGATTCCTCTCCTAGCTTCCCTCCCTCCTCTCGTCGTAGAACCATTGGCACACCTCGGTGGCGCAGGGCCCGCGTGTCTGGGCGAAGAGAGGCAGCGGCGGTGTGCTTGTAGCTAGTACCATACTAGCTTGAGCAGCGCCAGCAGGGAAGGAGCAGTGGAAGCTGCACGGATGGTCTCATTTCTCAGATCGTGTATTGTATTGCATTGATTTCGGTAGATTAGCAGCATGTTTCTCCTGTTATTCTACGGATCTTATGTCTGTAGAATATATATATTACACCTACGTGCATTCAATATAGAGAATACACCCAGGCCGAACCTACGCGCCAGGAGCACCTGGTTCGAGTCAACCGTCCCACCCAGACCGAACCGACGCTTCGTCTTCGTCCCTCCCGTACGCTTCCGACAGAACCTCTTCACTTCTCCGACGACGTAGCCCACGTCGTAGCCGTTGCGCACGCGCCCGCGGCCACCGTGCAAGCGCATCCGCCCCCTCTCCCGTTTCTCTGTCATTTGATCGTTTTCTAGGTAAGAGCGTAACGGCTTCCACCCAAATTTTTTAGTGTTATTCTGATGCGGAGTATATGTTGATAATTAGGTTATCATATTATGTGTAACTGCCCATTAACCTTGTTGCAATTTGGAGGACCCGATTTAAGTACATTGATTTTGTTGGATTTGTTTTGTTATCTTCGGTAATAGACTGGTAATCCTCATTTTTTCCCAAGTGTTGCAACTAGTATTATCTGTTGATTGCAATTAGTAATTGTTGTATTTTGTGCGGATACATTTCATTTGAATAAGCAGTTTGTGTTCTAGATTATCAACTCAGATGTTTCCACTTTTTGCAACTGCAGTGTACCTTTTTTTGCAACTGGTCCATCGCATAAGTTGCAACTGTAAAATTTTAACTTTCAACCCACAGATATCATTCATGTCTTTTGCAACTATGCTCATATACAACTAGTTATTGGTTTAAATTCACTGTTGCAACTGTCACAGTAGTAATTATTTTAGCAGTCTTGTTGCAACTGGCTTATGGCGCATGTGGCAATTCTGTCCACTTTTGACTTTTTTCATTATCTGGAATTCAACCACACACACTAATGTGTGTTGCAGCATTAGTGTGTTTTGCAACTATTTTTTGTTCCTATTTGTACTGTGTGTTAATATATTCCCTCTTGTATTCATTGTACACAGCCCTGGTGTACACCCTGCTGAGTTGCTCATCAAATCGTGATTTGCAGGCCCTGACAACTTCAGTCTGCACCAAGACCAGCAGTTGCGATCATTATTTTGTTTAACAGATTTTTGGACATAGTTATATAGAAGTTGCAATCACACCAGACCAGCAGTTGCAATTACACCAGGCAGCAGTTGCAATCATTATTTGTTTAACAGATTTTTGGACATAGTTATATAGAAGTTGCAATCACACCAGACCAGCAGTTGCAATTACACCAGACCAGCAGTTGCAATCATATTTTTAACAAAATTTCCCAGAGTTATTCAGTACTTGCAATCACATCAGAGCAACTCAGCAGTTGCATCCACACCACACCAGCAGTTGCAAATTACAACACACCAGCAGTTGCAATCATTTTGTTTACATTTTTTAACAGATATTTGGGTAGAATTATACAGCAGTTGCAATCACACCTAATGCGGGGTTGCAATCACACCACACCAGCAGTTGGAATCATTTTTGTTTAACAGGTTTTTTATAATCAGACCAAAAAATAAAGGGGGGCAGGGAGGCGCGCATACAGGAGGGCCGAGGGCGTGCTCTTATGGGGAGACGTGCTCGGGGTGTTAGGTGCTCTGGTCGGACAGTGAGTCTTGGGGTCTGTGCATCCACAAACTAAAATACACATAGGTACATTTTAGTGCCGCCGTGTATATATATATATATATATATATATATATATATATATATATATATATGTATATATATATATATCAGGTCGGACGATGCAATTCGGGAGACGGATCCGGTCCAAGCGTCTATAAAAGAAAGACCTGAAGTGCTATGGTTCATTTTTTCATGCCCCATCTCAATTCATTAGTGACGGCGCCCACCCAGAAACGTGCAACGGTGGCAGTTGCCCGAGAGCGCGCGCGGCGGCGGACCCCCGACCAGTGGCTACGGCGGCCGCGACTCTCTGACCCGGACGCGCGGTGGCGGCGGTTCCTCAATCCGGAATAGTGGCATAGGTCGGTGGCGCGATGGCGGTGGCTCCCCGATCCAGAGGGCGAGCAAAGGTGGGGCCCTGTGCGGGCAAGCGGCGGCGTTCGCGGGGCCTCGAGGCGGCGGCACTCCCAAGGCGGGCGAGCAAGCGGTGCCACGCGATGTGCGAGTAGCGATGGCGCCGTATGAGGCGCGAGGTTCGAGCGGCGTCACGGAAGGTGCGAGGTGTGCGCAGCGATGATCGCTTGTGACATCCTCCGATCCGGTGCAGTTCGGGCGGGCCGAGTGACAACCTCCATCTGTTCTTGTATCGTCGACGATGTCCTCTGGTGACTACCTTCTCCAATTCATGTTTATCTTTCGATTATTGTGTTTTATGTCTGCCACATGCACTATTTACACTAAGAACTGTACGATTTTATGCTTGAACACGGAGTTCGTATATCAGTTTAATGAATGCACATTGGAAAGGCAATATCTTGATTTATGTTATTTGTAATTACCATAAAAATCAAATCAAATCATTTATGTTCATAACTGCCAGATTTTTATGTCCGGCATAAAACTGTCCCTAATTCCCGCCTGTTTTTAATTACCATAAAAATCAAATCAAATCACTTATATTCGTACCTGCCATACTTTTATGTCTGCCATAAAACTGTCCCTAATTCCCGCTGTCGTTCTTAGTTTGGAAGATTTTTTTATCAATTATGCTACACGGTGTAGACATTTATGTGACGCTGTATAAAAATTTATGCTCTGTGTGACTCATATGATCCAATATTTTGCGCGCGTGCAGTGGAAAGGAAAATATAATCCAAAATTTTGCGCGCATGCAATGAAAACTCCCACGATTTGCTATAATTTTTGGATCTGTATAAAAATAGAAACCGCATGCATGCGACTCCCATATTTTTGGATCTATCATAAAAATAGGATCCTAAATACAACACATAGGGCTATCAAACTCTCACATCGGCTCGATATTTACACTTATAATTGAGGGGGTTTATGCTCAAAACTTAAGGTTTTTACTCTCGAACCTAGAGATGCGTCCACCATTGAACCACATGTCAGATTTTTTACGCTGTATACAGCATTGCATAAATACCTACACCGTGTAACATAATCTGTATAAGTATATATCATAAATTGGTTCTAATGCATGACTGTTGAAGTGATCCTATATTTATGAAGTAAATAAAGCATTTAAATAAGATTTTTTTTGTTTTCATGTATGTCAATCTATTTCCTTTCATCGCACACCTTACCATCCTAAATTTATACGCATGCAGCAGAATACATTTTTACGCAGCGTACTGAATTGCATAAATACCTACACCGTGTAGCATAATTAGTATCGGTATATATCATAAACTAGTATACCGAATTGCCAACCCTCCTCCTTCCACTCGTCTCGCCGCCGTCGGAGCACCTCGCAGGATGCTCGAGTGGCAGCCAGGAGGACGACACGCGGGGACATCAACCGGCCTTGGGGGCAGATCTGGTGGTTGCTGCATCTCTTCCCTGCATCCCCTTCTTTTTATCCTCCCCTCCCTTCCCCTCTTGTGTCACCAGCCTCATCGCCAACGTCTGGGCCCCGTCTACCACCATTGTCGCCAGATCGAGCCTCCTTAGTTCTCCCAGGTACCAGGTCTTCTCCCGTTGGGCTCTGCACGAGGTGCCTCTCATGGCACAGCGCCTACGGCACTGATAGCGCGTGGCAATGCTTATGACGTGGCACCAGCAGCTTGTCGCATGCGCGGTGGGCTCACGATGTCGTGTCTCGCGGGCACAACGGTGTGTCCGGCTGGTGATGGCTGCTCGGCCCCGGCCGCTGTAGCAGACGGTGGACGTCTGCTTCCTTGAATCCATCTCCTCTGGGACCTCGTCACCTCCTCACCTTCAGGGCCATGCTGCCACCGTCGGTCGTTCCTTATTAACAGGAGCACATAAATCTTATGCCGGGTTGGTGATTTCCTGCCTCTCCTGCCATTCCCCCATAAGGATCTCCCGTCGTGTGACGTTGGATGGTGGGCAAGCGATGCCCGGATGCGTTGTCGGGTGTATCTTTTTGCTCGAAGGGAGATCATCATTTTTGGTATGTTGTGGTCGGCGTGCCTCCTACCTCCTTTAGTCCCCGTTTGTGTTTGCATGGCAAATGGGCATAAGGCAGCGGGATGTGCGTAGTACGTGGCGAGGTCTAGATTTGCAATGGCTTAGGTGTGCCAACCAGTATGTTGTTCTTAGTGAGCTCGCTAGTCACCGTACGACAATCGTCGTTTCGACCGCTGAACCTACGTCGTGTTGTGTTTGCTCTCTTTGTTCCCTCTTTGTTTGTTGAAGTGCTTGCTGCGTTGTGCTGATAGCTATTTGTAATATGCGGTCTGCCATGACATTATGTAAGGGTTTGCCTCGTTTTCTACAAAACGACGTCGTTGATGTGTGGCCTAGTGACACTAGAATCAATGAAATTCAGGTGGGGATCCGTTGATAGTGAAAAAAAGATTAGATTTGGACCAACAAGGACTTAAGTACATGCACTACCGGACTTGTCTTCTTTGCCGAGTAACACTCGGTGAAGGCTATTTTGCACTCGGCAAAGAACACTCGGCAAATATTTTATCGACAAATGGTTCTTTGCTGAGTACTTTTTCGGCACTCGGCAAAAAAAGGCACTCGTCAAATTAAGAATCACAAACCCCCCAAAAAACAGCAAAACATTTTTTAAAATTAGGAGAACAAAGTCCACAACCACCATCATTGCTCTACCCATCGCCCTATCATTGCTCACTATTTTTTGAATCAAATTTAGGTGTTTTGTGAATGGTGAGATTCAAACTCACAACCTCTGTCTCGTGTATAACCTCCTCTACCATAACACTACTACATCAATTGCTCACTATTTTTTTAATCAAATTTAGGTGTTTTTGTGAATGGTGAGATTCAAACTCACAACCTCTGTCTCGTGTATAACCTCCTCTACCACAACACTACTACATCAATTGCTCACTATTTTTTAATCAAATTTAGGTGTTTTATGAATGGTGAGATTCAAACTCACAACCTCTGTATCGTGTATAACCTCCTCTACCACAACACTACTACTGTGTTTATATTACGTTTTCATTCCTCATGTATTATAATAAACCAAGAGTAATATGATTATTTGAGGTACTAAATAAATTAAATTGAAAATGTTGTCAACTATAAAGTTGCATAACTTTTCAAGATATATAACTTCTATTTCGATAGTTTCTACATCTGAGGCCGTTTACAAAATTTAAAAACTTCACACGAAATTTTCTATGATAAGATCATTCCAAATAAAAAATTGTCAATTACAAAGTTTTATTACATGTCAAGACCTACAACTTTTATTTCGGTGGGTTTTCTATCCAAGGTAGTCTAAAAAATTCAAATTTTAAAATTTAAACATAGTTTTGCAACCAAAACATTGACAACTATACAGTTTCATAACTCTTCCAGACCTACAACTTTCATATTTGTGGTTGTTACATTAGAGGTCGTTTCAAAATTCAAATTTTAAATTTTTTAAATTTAGACGTAGTTTTCGTTGACAAGATTACTTCAAATGAAAAAGTGAAAAAGTTTATTTTGGTTGTTTGGTCATTTGTTCAACCCATATGATGGTTCTAACATTATTCAAAAAATTTATACATCTCTCTTATAGTTTCATAAACTAAGAGAGATATAGGTTTTATGAATAAATTTACTTTTATTTTGTTATATGAAAAAATGATCGAAATATAAATTGTACATCTTGATGAGTTATATAAATATGTAGTTGAAAACTTTTTCATTTAAATTAATTTACTGCTTCAAAATACGATTTTTAAATTGTCTTTGCTTAGTGTTGAAAAAAACACTCAGCAAAAAAGCTCTTTGCCTATTGTAAAAAACACTCTACAAAGCAGCTCTTTGCCGAGTGTTAAAAACAACACTCGGTAAAGAAACTTTTTGCCGAGTGTCAAAAATAAAATACTCGGCATAGAGTTTTTTTGCCGAGTGTTTTTTTTTACCTATTGTTTTTTTGCTTGACACTCGGCAACAAACTTCTTTGCCGATTGACCGAAAGAAAACACTCGGCAAAATATTTGGCACTCGAGTAGTGATGTATGCATGCGTATGGTCTGTGATTGAGTGGGTCTCTAGATGATTACAATAAAGCTAGGGGTACGTTGATACTTGGAGCTTAATTATGGAAACAAAGCATGCATCAGACAGTTAATTATTACTACTACGCACTTGAAAGGCACAAAAAGCGACACACCGGCCGCGCGTACCTACCTCTTGGTGTTGGTGTAGGTAGGCATGGATGCACTATTTTTGTTCATGCCATTGCCTATTTGTCTGTCGCGATGTGTTACATGTGTATAGCTTTTTCATGGGCGAACAGAACAGTACCGTCATCATTCCATTCAATGGTAGGAGGGGCGACCAACTTAAGAGAACCGCATATACGTACGTTCAATATAGTGTAGTAGGGCTGATTGGTTGCCTGCGTACTAGTCCTGCTGTACGTACGTTCAACATACTTCCTCATTCTTAAGCACATAATCATTCAAAACTAACATAAACACATAATTGGTTGAATCGTTGTAATGGTAGAAATCCGTCACGTTCTAGATCCTAAGCCCTATAAACATATTTATCTTCTTCTGCACGTAATCCAAATGATATACAGATTTTCTATACAGCTAAATTCTCAAAAAAGTTGGCCAAAACAAGCTGAAGTCGTATAATGCAGTGAGTGGCAGCCATTTCTTGTTACGGGCCTGGCTAACGCAAGCAATGAGAAACAGATCAGGAGCAATGCATGCATCCGCTGATCACTAGATGTAGGTAATCAGAGCATCTCTAAGAGACTAGCTAAATGACTTGTTAAATTAAGATTTAGATATTTAATAGCAAAATAGTGTTTTAACAGACTAGGTATCTAGCTAGCCATGCCATCCGGCTCTCTAAATTGCCCCATCGCTAGTCAAATTTGGCTAGCCACTTCAGCTAGCCAAACTAAGTTGCATGTTAGAGAGTCTGTTGGAATGAGATGTTATATATAGAGTTTAATTTTATAGAGAGATAAATAAAATGTCAAATAGAGAGTAAAAAATATAGAGTCTCTTGTAGATGCTCAGTCAGGTTCGCCATCTGACCTAGCAAGGAAACAGAAGAAGCTAGTTGCACTTGCATCTAACAGACCTAGCCAGCACGAGAGCATGTGTAGTGGTGCGAGCCAGACTACACATACGGATATGAGAACCACTCACGCTCATAGTATAGATGGTTTTTTATGCAGACATATACATATAGTATCTATGTATTTAATATATATATTTATATATATAGTGCGTGGATTATATATATATATATATGCAGTACATGGCGGACATGCATCCCCTGCTCAGAAGTGACGCGTCACCTACTCCTGCATGCCATGTCGTCCATGAATTCACGTGCTTGAGAGCCGGTGCTACTTGCCCTATAGTCTATAGCTCTACCTAGCTAGTGGCGGGTGTAGGCTATCAACCCTGCCCGGCCTAGCTACTTAGGGGGTGTTTGGTTGCCCCTGCTAAAGTTTAGCCCGGGTCACATCAAGCGTTTGACTTTCAAATAGGAGTATGAAATATAGACCCAACCAACTGGACTAGATTCGTCTCGTCTTTTAATCTTCGGCTGACAAATTTGTTTTATAATCCGACTACATTTAATACCCGAAACGGAGGTTCAAACATTCGATTGGACAGGGGCTAAACTTTAGTTTGGGGTAACCAAACGGGGCCTTACTATTGATGGAAGCGTGGTTCAACGAAAGGTGATTGATCAATCTCGTCAGCATGCATGTCAGCCGTCAGGGGGAGCGAGCCAGCAATATTGGTAGTGAATGGTTAATTTTTTTATTTTAATCTTTTCTAGACTATTTTTTGAATGTGTCAGATATTTTATTTCAAAGTTAAGTGGTTTAAATTTGGCCACGTCACTCTCGCTAACATTGTTTAAACTGGCTGCTGCCGCGCTGAGGACTGTTTCACCTCGCTTGGCACGGCAAGGGTATATATATAGGTCCCCGCAGAATAGCCATACTTGTGCAGTCTTTTTAAAGTTACCTTTTTTTTAAAGAAAAAGAACGGCAAGAGCTTTACCGTTATTTTTATTAGGCTGTAAAAAAAAGAAGAGTGAGTCACTTCAAAGTTACTGAGGATCGACTGGAGTCGACGACGACGACGGACGGACGTAGTGGCGTGCGCGCCCTTCCGGCCTGCCGCTCCTTCGTCCCCTCTTGGTCAAGGCTGCCGGCCGGGCGACCCGGGCGGGCAGAGGCAGGCTGGCAGGTACTACTACCCAATACAATCACAAGTCACGTTGCGCTGTGCACACATGCTGCGGCCTCACATTGCCTGCTCTGATCTGTTCCTCTCAACAGGCGCCATCACCACCGCCTGCCCTCGCTACACACCCTCTTCCTTTCTTCTTCCAAATCACCTCTCTCTCTCTCTCTCTCTCTCTCAAAAGCGTGTGGCAGCCGGCCTGTGAGTCTGTGACCGGCTGACTCTGCCAGCCGCACGCACGCCCTCGCGCTTGGAGCGTTGCGAGGATCAGTCTCAGATCGGCAACCGGCCGGGCCGGGGCACCGGACCACAGCTGTCTGCTGCCTGCTCCGCTTACCGCCATTGCTGGCCAGCGCGAGCGAGCTGCCGGGACCGCACGGAGGAAGCGCGTCTACGGGGCGGCACCGCGCGTCGTGGTTCGCGCTCTTGAAGCTGGATCTAGCTGGACCGACGATCGATCGAGCGAGTGCAACTGCCTGCGAGCTCTTCTCCCGCCGCGATATGGGCGCCGTGAGCTGCCGGAGGCGGACGAGCCGGCGCCGCTGCCACGCCGCCGCCCTCCTCGCCGCCGCAATCTTCGCCGCGGCCATGGGTGAGTGCCAAAGGCTACAGCTTTTAATTAATCTGCTGGCCGTACGTACGTGCTCGTTCTTTTGTTTTTGTTCGAGGGCAAGCTAGCGCTTAAGGCAAACCGCAAAGCGTGGTAGCTCTCGTCAAGACTCAAGACCTTGTCTTGGCGCGAAAAGAAGAGCGCGCGTGTAGGCTGTAGCTTTGAGCTGAGCACACGGTGTGTGTCTTCGATTCTCTCTTTTTAGTTTCCGGTCTTTTCATGCATGCGGTTTCAACTCCCATTTCGATGCCTTCTCCCTAGCCCTTGACTAACAAGTTAGCTGCTAATCTAACTTTTAAGTTTGGTTCCTCAAGGTGCTATGCTACCTAGCTAGGTGTTCACATGCATGTTCACTTACTTTTATTTAATTTCCACTAGGATTAGCAGCTAGCTAGATAAGATACACATCTTGCTCCTTTAACAATTAAGTAGCCTGGTAGGTGTTGTTCTTTCTTACTCTATAGCTAATTAGCTATACAAATTTTAACTACTAATTAATCAACTAACCCCCTAACTACTAGTAGGCCTTAGCTTGTGTTGCCGTCCTTTTTAGTTTCGGAGAAGTAGAACACAACACTGCTGGGTTGTGTGTGCCACGCATGCATGCATGTCCGTCCTTTTATCTGGTGAGATTTTCTGAAACAGTTACATTCAAATTTCGGCAAGCTAGGTATTAGTTTTCTTGTCTCTTGATGCATGCAAACCCAGTGTCGCGTGTAGAATCTTGCACACGAGGAAAATCCATTCGCTTGTGTCTGCTCCATCCTCTCCGAGCACATCTTGCTCGCATCCAGACCAAATAGCAACTATATATATTTACTAGCTGAATGTCCGTGCGTTGCAACGGGAATATATAATACCAGTATACTACGATAACTTATATACAAAATATGTGTTATACCGTTATGAGAAAATGTTTCATAATCAATTTGTGATTCTGGCCATACATAAATTTTGTTATTTATAATCTATCTGTTTCACCACTACATTGCAACCATCAGTATCATGCAGACTTCGATATATGTCACGATTTGCATGGTCTCATTATTGGAGAGCACGTTTCACACATACCGGAAGAAATTCCCTCGTACATCGTTAATCATCGGACACGTACCACCATACGCTTTTGCTTAAACAAAAAGGTAAGTGTGTGTGTTTGCAAGACTAATGGTCAAACATCGTATAACAATAAAGTTATAATACTATATTAATATATTAAATAAATTAATCCAATAGACATAGATTAACCCAATTAACATAGGATAAATAAATATCTAATTATAAAAGTATGAAACATGGTATAATCAATGTTGTTACTGCGTAGTAAATATTCATACGAGACTAACACAACTGGAACAGTTCAATTTAGAATTAAAATGGGGAAGTTACGAATTTCCAAAGTTTCTATGTATTTGATATAGGATTAATTAGGAAATCAATTTTATTGTTGTTTTCATGACAAAACAGAGGTATTATGTGATAAAAAATAATATTATAGAATTATAGAAATTGGAATGAACTCATTTGGATTTAATATGAAATTTCCATGAATTAAATGAGTTTCTGCAATTATTTTTAAACTAAAAATCAATTTCTAAACTCATTTTCCCTATTTTCTTTATTTTCTGGACTGCGTCCCAAATTCCAGAAAGATCAGGGCCAAACTATAAGTGTTTTTCTAGACTCTGTGGGCATATAGAGTGGACGGCGGGTTAAACACAAAAGAAGTCTTAGTTGAAATTGTATACAATTCAACATGAGTCATGTTGGCTAGAGGGTGGAAGGCTAGACATTCTATTCAATAGATCCAATGTTCAATCCCTGAGTAACCACGGTTTGATTTTTTTTTCTGCGCGCGGAACGGGGGAGGGCAGAACGGCAGACTACTCTTACCTTCTTAATAAGTAGTATAGATATACGACGTGACCATTAAAAACTTAAAATGGTTTATGTTACCAGGCAAACAGCAACGCCCCTGCACCGCGCTGCAGCCACGCGTCCCACCACGGCACTGGCAGTCTGACTCTGACGAGCCTGGTCCAGAAAAGCACACCCGGACACAGACAGACACACGTTCATGCATAGGGATAGCAGGCGACACACTTTCAGTGCAGGCAGGGAGACCAGCCAGAGAGAATCTGCCCGTAGCTTTCTTCTTTCTATAGCCTGATCGACCATGGCGGACGTGGATGGATACGTGGGCGGCGTACGTACGTGCCAGTCGGTCACAGATAATACTGCATGCGCTCTAGTTTGGTCTCACTCGCTTAACGTTTAGGACACCAACCATATGCTCCCTAGCTAGCCCTTAGCTTCCAGCCTATCATTAGTGTAGGTCCTAACCATATGTGCATGCAGTTGTGGCGGCAGGGCAGCGGCCCATCCGTCTGCCAGCAGCGGCGCTGGCGAGGAGGCGAGTAGACTCGTCGACGGCGATGGCCGCCGCCGCCGACGAAGTCCTCCCAGCCGCCCGGCGGCGGTGGCGCCTGCTGGCGGGGCCGGGGTCGTCGCCGCCGACGTGCCGCGCGCGGTGCGGGCGGTGCGCGCCGTGCCGCGCCACCCGCGTGGCCATCCAGCCCGGCGTCGGCCCCCAGTGGGAGTACTACCCGGAGGTGTGGCGCTGCAAGTGCGGCAACAAGCTCTTCATGCCATGACCAGTACGTGATCACCACCGACCGGCCGGCCGGCATGCAGGCGCGCGCGTGGTCTTCCTTTGTAGTACAAGACGACGATGGATCGATCGAGACACGACGGCGACCACTCATCTCGATGGAAGCTTCAAGTGCCGGTGCCGTAAGCGTGCGTTAATTTAATTTTGCGAGACTTTAAGTGTACGTACGTACCTACCTGCGTGCGTACAAATTGAAAAGGGGAGGACGGATTTTGGATGCTACTAAGAAAGAAGCTAGGGGATTGCATTGGTGTGAGGTGATTAGGCGTGCGTAAGTGGTGGTGCTGTGTCTGTGATCTGTGTATATATGCAAATCAGTAGATCTTATGTTAACTACTACTACTACGTCTACATGCATCTTCTTTCTTCCTTACTTCCTTCCTTTGGTGAGACTAAACTGTTTTAATTTCTTCACAGCAAATCAGAATGAATGGATGAGGTCATTGTAATTATATATATATATATATATATATAATGTAATTTATACATTGTTTTTTATTCTATTTATTTTGCATGTCGATATATATTTCTTAATTGTACCAGCCGCCTGCCTGGAAATTAATTTGGTACTGGCAACATCCCCCCGACCTAGGCGCGGATCGATGCATGCATACGGGACCGAATTTAATATGCACGAATAATGCTGCATTAGTTGACGATTTTCGGAGAGATCTTGCCACGATTTTGGATCTGGAGACCGTTCATAAATGAATGCTGCACATATTGTTCTGCCGCTAGCTGTGGTGTTGGTTGTCATCAATTCATCACAAGTCTTTTCAGTGGACACACACACACACAACCCTGGCCGGCCGTACGTAGCCGCGAGATCGGCCATCACATGGACGTTGCAATTATTGCGACGCACTCTTTATTCGTAGAGTAATACTGCTCCCTCGCTCGGTTTCAAAAGCATAACACTGTTTATTTTGTTCTTATTCCAAGCTAAAATTTGTTGAATAATTTTGACCAAATTTATAGAAAAATGTATCAACAAACAATACAACATTTTAATCATTGCATTAAACATGCCATATTTTAGTATACTTGAACTTGTATTTGCACATCTATTTTCTTAAATTTATGTTAAAAATGAAGAAGTATGGCTCAGATCAAGCTAAAACTAAATGCCGTTTATAACTCAGGTTACCCTGGACCCTAAACTGCAGAAATAAAAAAGTCTAACATGCAGCAAAATTTTTTTCACATAGTAGCCCAAAGTTTATTAATAAAAATAAAAGAGAATAAAAACACAAGACATAGAACACTAATTTCCCACGAAAAAGTGCTTTGAGAAGTCACTCTCGGGTTGCCAAATGTGGGGGACAAAAAAAAGATAAAATAGCAACTTCTTAAATAATTTAGCAACATCGTTTAGGGTACTATTGAAGACGTGTTTTTTCTAATAACTTCTTAAACTACGATTTATGAACCTTTTTAGATAACAGTTGGAGATGCTCTAAGGCAATATCTCTACTACTATTATGTGAGCACTGTAGGCGTCCACTATAGCGCGGTGCACGTTCTGCCGCTCACGCCCGCGGCCAAACGCTCCCCCGCACCTTCCATCCTCCGCGCAACCACGCATCCCGCAGCCGCGATTCCCGCCGTGCTTACCTTCCATCCCCGCCGCGCTCACCTTCCATCGCGGCTGTGGCTCACCTTCCAGCCCGCGGAGTTGACGGAAACTAGCAGCAACAACTGCTTGGCTTCTCTCCTGTTGTAGATTTTGGGATACCTTAAGTTATGATCCGAATCTTGAGCCTGAACTGGGTGCAAATAGTGTCCGTTCATCATTTATATGACAAACTATTGATTGGATCGGTGAAGGATTTTGACCTTACTTTCTGCAATTGGGAATTTGGGATGAGGCGTGTGGCAACTACATCATTCCATTTGCTGTTAACATGTTCTGTAGTGCAAGGGTTTTGATAAAGCACCAAACGTTATGGTCAAATGAACTTAACCAAAAGCAGGCATAAGTGTTTGGATGCAAAGAGAAGGATTAGAGAAATGATATATCCTATTTTTCTAAGGCTGCCAAACTTAAAGGATTTCTGATCTCACATGTATCCATTAGAATCCACAGAAACAATAGTGGAAATCATTGTTAGTTGATCTATTGCCTCATCCTGATCTATTCAGCAGTAGTAGCAGGTTTAGGGTTTAGGGTAAGACTGGGATTGATTTGGTAGTATCCCTAATTTAGGCACACCAGGGCTTCTATTGAATGAACTGCATGCATCAAGAAATTTTTGTTTCTTATCTTGCGACCTATGCATGTTTTATTTGCTGCCCAACTCTGTCACCCTTGTCATGGATTAAATCCAAAAGAACTATGTGCTTGGTTGCTCGCCAACTATACTAAGATGTGACAGGACATGTACAGAACAATGAGAGGTACGGACCGATCATGTGTAGTAGCAGCAGGTACAATAGTAACACATATTGCCTGTTGCTAGAATGATCTTAGTAGCTTGCCTTTCTCAGATATGACCATACTATTGATTTACATATGTGTTATGCACACTGTTGTATGGAATCTAAATTTGTAAATTTGTTCATTGTTTGCAAATGAAACCCCTGTTTTGTTCATTGCCAAATTGACATACTCCTTTGCATGAGCACATTGCATTATGATAGTTTCACTTCGTAAATCAAAGGCTCTGTTTTAGTGTTTTGACAAGAAAATGGTCATGTGAATTCCATTTTATAATAATATCTTTTTTTAAAGCAAAGGCTCAAAATAATGTGAATAGAGATACATACAAAAAATTGCAGTTGTTACATGTTCGAAGTATAGTAGCCATGATTTGCATCTATCTACCACACATTCCTTTCAAAAGAAACATCTCATCATGGGAATATATGTCATAGGAATATATGTATTGTTCGTTTTTATGCAATTATTTATCGGATAATTTATGTGTCGTCGCAACGCACGGGCTATTCTATTATATTTCTGGACCTACAATTGGATGTTGATGTTATGCTCCTGCCATAAAGTCCAATGTATCGTGCTAACTGTACACTAATCTGTAACAGGTGCTCGACCGACTCGAGAGTTTGCCAACGCTTGAAGAAGGACCTAATGTGAGCTTTTACACACTTGATGAACAGCTTGAGCTCTTGCAATGGGGAAATTCGTGATCTACGCAGAACATCCATCAAATGAGTTTTTCATGTCATTTCCGAAATGTTTGACATACAATACTTCAGAGGAATTTGTTGCGAGAGTGAAAGAGGCAATGGATAGAGAACCCCAACCGCTAACCCCTGAGCAAAGATACAACCTTTCGTGGGAGGCAGCGACCGAGAGATTCATGGAGTACTCAGACCTTGAAAAGGTTCTGAACAATGAGGCTGCTCAGCCTGAACAAGGTAGGAAAAGAAAGAATAAAAGAACCTCACAACCTAATTTGTCTTCGGTCTTTCGTGCTCACCTTCGAGATATCAAGGTCCGTGTGTTCTCTCCTTCCTTGGGCCATCTCTGATCTTTGCCTATGCCTGATTGGGATCTCCTCTTGTTGGTTTGCGAATTAGCATAAGTGAGTTATGCATAGCTTAGTCTTCTTTATGCTTTGTTGGATTGTTGTGGGTGTCGTAATTAGAGCCATTCCCCAGTAATTTTTTTACATGGTCATGAACATATCTCTTTGTTTCGTCCTAGATATAGCAAGTACATATTGCTGTTATTTTTTTCAATACTTGCTACCCATGTGCCTGATTTATCCTTCCCTTCTATGATGTTCAGTTGCTGCTGCGGTAGTCCCCAATTGTCATCATGCAGAACGAGGAGGGTAAGACGGTGGACCTCTACGTCCCCAGGAAGTGGTACGTTTGCCATACTTGTTTAAACCTTTGCCCTCTGCATGGTTAATTATGTTGTGTTAATATTGAGTTTCTGTTCTTGCAGCTCGGCCACGAACAGGATCATCACTGCCAAGGATCATGCCTCTGTCCAGATCAACATTGGCCACTGGGATGCGAATGGCCTATACGATGTCACTTCACCACGTTTGCTCTCTCTGGGTTTGTCCGTGCTTAGGTGATAGTCCAGGATGTGATGCCTACATGCAACTTTCTACTGCAATTCCGTGTTTATTGAGTTCACATTGTTGGCACCTGACACAGTGAATGACTGAATGGATTTGGAAAGAATTTATTATGTGTGGCTAAATTGACTTTCAGGAAGTCCAAAGTTATGATCTTTATGTGTTGCTAGGTTGACCACCATCCACTATTAACTAACACATTTTCTTGCTATGGTTTATGTCTTTATTGCTGTTAGTCAAGTGAATTGTTACATGTTGCTTCTGCTGTGTCATGGATTCTTCTGCTTGGTTATGGTTCTGATTACGTATTTTTTGCACCCATGATTTGGTCGCTAAATCAACAGCTCAGTGTTTCTGCACCAATGATTTGGTGGCTAAATCAATGGTTATGATTGCATCTTGGAAAGCATAAAAACAAAAATGCTAGACTCCTGCTGTTGTGAGAGGAAGATGAGAGCAGAATACTTTCCAACTTATGGTCTATGGATCGTGATGGCCATGTCAAACCGAAACCGGGTGACTTATAAAAATGACCTATAATTTTAAAATAAATATATTTTATAGGATTTAGGGCATGATAAATTATTTTGCTCTAACATTAAGGTCAAAATCTAGATTGTACGGCATCCAACTACGATGTAAATTTTGGAGTATGTTCTGAAGAAAATTTTGGAGTATGCTCTGAAGAAAATTTTGGAGTATGCATACACTGGTTTGGTCACTGTAGATGATGCCATTGTTAAGCCTGTAAAAACACTTACAAAGTATTGCCACTTGAGATCGTTGCACTTGATGCTTCAAAAAGAGCAACCTAGATGGCACTCATGTCCCATATATGATCTTACTATAGCACTCGAACCAGCTAAACATTCGTTCTCGTGAGTACACTTTCAACTGTAAACTTTCCCCTCCTGTGATGTAATCCTTTCACAGGCTCCGTCTGTTGGGCTCCACGCGCACCTTCTCGACCGCGCACCATCGTCGCCAAGGCCGCCACCCCCGTGACCGCGCGTCACCACTCCACCGTCGTCCCCCAGACCTTGCTCCCTCCATGAGACTACCCTGCCCTTATCCTCGAGCGCCTCACAGACAGGCAACCTCATGTCGCGGCGCCGATGCGCTCGACCGCGACCCGAGTTTCACTTCAACATTATCTCAAACGGGCCGCGGATGTCGTCCTCCATCTTAACAGTATAACACACATTTGTACATACTTTATCTGTGCTACTATATATTTCTGTTGCAACGCACGGGCACTCACCTAGTATTTTACATAAGAACCTTGAACAATGCGCAAATTACCCTACTAGACATTTCTATACTTTCTTTATCTTTACCTCTTGTACATTAGGCAACTATTTTTTTTAGTATCAGTCATGCAACTGAGATTAAAGAAAGAGACTATGGTTCCCGGCTGTATAGTACCGGTTATGAATCTGGTACTACAGATGGTTCTCAATTAGTACTAAGGGCCCTTTCTATTGTAGTGTATGGGAGAATGTATGACTTCCCTTTCTATATATTGTGGTGTATGTGAGAATGTATGACTGCTGCGTCCACTACATTGGCATGCTCTTATTTTGTTGCTCTGCATGCATTTCTAATGGTAAGATACATGATCAACTAACTACTCATATGCTATCTTAGTTGATCGTGGTACATGTGTTAAAGCGTAGCGTACCTGTTTTCCTTCAGGCACTCCTCCTTGAATGCAAATTGTTTTCAGGTCTTTTATTTCACCTCCACCTCTCATCCGATTGGGTACTGAATCGATTTTTTTTTCTTCTAAAAATACAGAAAGATTGAAAGTTGAGGCAAGGACTTGTTGGAGACAGGACATAATTTTCTTTGGATCTCGTCGGATCGGGAAAAAAATAATCAAGATGGGAAGTATAGACTTGGGAAACTCTTAGAGCTCGCGAGCTTGCATGCATGTCTTGGCACCTGCAGGCATTGCCTTTTTCTGTTGTATTTTTCGATTCGGCGACGAAGCAAACAATATTATGACAGAGAAATAGCAAGAGCTAAATAAAGCTAGCCACACCATATTGCGTTGCGTCGCAAAGCCGAGACACAGCATAGTGCCCTGAAAGGATTTGGCGACCAAATGTCGACCTTTCTGTGTGCCGTTAATGATTGTACCGTGCAACCTCTTGCTCGTCACATGCAGCACACGTACTCATCAGCTCGAGACCGTCGACCATTGCATTGTATTGCGTGGATACTATAGACCCAAAATACCACGCGACCCCTCTAGCTACTTTACCTCCCATATGCACCATGCTAAGCGCCTAAGCTCCTATACTCAGCCTGCTTGTCTTCTTTATTTGATCCTAAGGCCATCTCCAGCGTAAACGGTCATACAAATTACTATTTTGCACTGTAAATTATACTGTTTACAGAATAAAGTTTGAAATAGGCCGAGAGTGAGATAGAAAGTATGATATAGAGTCCGATGGAGATAGTCTAAAGCTATTATTGTTTGGTGGAGAACAGATGTAGCAGGCAGCGCTGTGCATAATGTACCATTTAACAGGCAGGCAGGCATGCATGCATGCATGAACAGGTAGCTAATGAAGACAAAATCAGTCGATCATTCAGTTGATCGCCTGGCTTAGTATCTGCCTGATTTTGTTTCTTCTAATTTTAAAGCATATGCTGTATTATGCATATGCATATGGAAGTCGTGCATTAGTTGTGCTCTCAACTTTCCATGCGTCGTGATTTGATGACCAGAGTGAAATAGGCGGTACCACGTACGTACGTACGTATGGTTTGTCGTCCAAATGTATTGTCTATATATGACAATAAATAAATAAATGCATACCATGCATGTGCCGTGTGTGTGGAGAGCGAGGAAGAAGGGTCGTCGACATGCAGATGCAGTACACTGACTGGCTGCACCGTACCCGGCCGCGTCCATGAATGAAAGAAGCTACAGCAAGGAAGAAAAACCGTAGGTGCTGTAGCGGTCCCTGTACCCCGTCATGATGGAGAAGTTTGGCTCCAAGCGCGCAATCTTCTCCGGGCAGCTAGCCAGCGACGACTGGACGTGCGGCGCACAGCACAGGCCGCGCGCGTGCCTGCATGCATGGCTTTTCCCGACTCTCTAGCTAGCTCATTCATCCGATCGACGACGACACCGGGCCGCGATCGAGATGCATCGGAGTACGAGAGTCCACGCCGGGCTTTATTCCTTGTCCCCTCCTCCTCCTCCTCCTCTGTCCTCTCCCTCCGCCGCCGTCCCTTTCTCCCTTCCAACAGTGGCCGGTCAAGCAGACCGACGTCGTCGACAGCGATGATCCGACACACAGAGCGTAGGATCCGCTCGATACATCATCATATGGCACCACCCTCATTAATTATTACTTCCTCCGTTTCTTTTTATTTGTCGTTGGATAGTGCAATTTTGCACTATTCAGCGACATATAAAAAGAAACGGAGGGAGTATCATCCTATAAGCAGAGCTGGATCTATTTATTTAGCTTTAGGGGGTGTTTGGTTACCCCAAACTAAATTTTAGCCCCTATCACATCGAATGTTTGAACCTCCGTTCCGGGTATTAAATGTAGTCGGATTATAAAACTAATTTGTCAGCCGAAGATTAAAAGACGAGACGAATCTAGTCCAGTTGGTTGGGTCTATATTTCATACTCCTATTTAAAAGTCAAACGCTTGATGTGACCCGGGCTAAACTTTAGCAGGGGCAACCAAACACCCCCTTAATCGGTACCGATTTCTAATGTCTCAGCTGTAGCGGTTTGAATAACTGAATTTAATCTAAAGTCAACAAGCTATTTAGCTGCAACTGCAGCGTAGTATACTAGTATGTTTGGTGATCCCGTCCCGTCAGACATAGTATGAGCTAGTTATTGAGCTGCACCTGTATCATCAATGAAAAAAAAGGCGGGCGGTCTCACGCTCACGCGTACATGCACGTATAGTAAGTATATACTGAAGTCCTTTGCCGTGTGCTCAGCATGTCCATCACTCATGTCCCCCAAAGGTAAAGTACTCCTCCTTCCCTCGGGAGAGGATGAGTCAAACCGCATGAAAACGTCCACTGTTTGTTTTGTAGCACCTGTATTCTGCACCGTGTACATTCGTCATGCCTGTACTGTAGATGCATGCAGCAGACGCAGGCCTTGCTATGCCCTTCCTGGCCTCCTTGCGCGCTGCGGGATCTGTCTCTGCATGTCCCCAGCACTGGGCTGCAGCATGCGTGTGCTGCAGTGCAGCCTTTGCGTCGGCAGCGCGACCCCGTGCGTGCGTTTCTGAACTCTGAACCCTCTGCTAGCTGCCGCAGTGCCTCTGCCCAGTGTCAGCTGTCCAGTCCACGTACCCGCACACGTGGGCGGTTGGCGTGGCTTGGCCATGGCTGGCCTGGACCCCGGAGCCTCCGTCCGAATCCGAGGGCTCGTCTCCGCACTGTTCACTGTTGCGTAAACTGAACTGAACCGAGGAACTCCCGGAATCGGAGTGGAAGGATGGCCAGGTGGGCCAATGGACCTTGGGAGTAACGGCGGCCAGATGGTGCTTGGCCCAACGCAATTCTGATCGTTGTCTGCTGGGCTGGGCTGGGTCCGTGTTGCCGGACACATCTAACTTCCCGACGACTATCTCTACTACTTATTAAGTAAGCAATAGTAGTCTGTCTCTGACGTGTTCTGCCTCTGACGCGTTCATTAGTCCCGCGCAACAAAACAAACAGTCCATGCACAGGCTTATGCGCCATGTTCCATTCCATCTCTCTTAGTGAGCAATATAGAATCCACAGTGTCCCTTATAAGCCATGTTCCGTCACTCTCAATAGCCGATGTGGCACTAATAAAATAAATAGCACGCGCATGTGGCAGCGGTTCGTGCGGCCCAATGATTTTTGTGTGGATCTGAGGCCCATCCCATCGTGCAGCCCACTATCCAGCCACGGCCGCGACCTAATCCCAGCCACGGTTGTGCGCTCAACTCCGGCGGCCTCCCCTTCCTTCACTGCGCTCAACTCCGGCGGCCTCCCCTTCCTCTCCCACCGCACGGTCGGACTCCTCCTCCTCCCCCACCGCACCGTCGGATTGCTCCTCTCCAATGGCGGCCTTCAGCGCACTGCCTTCACCCAACCGGTCAGCGGACTCATGCGCGGCACAACCGTCCCCAATCCCACGACCCCACGGTCAGCGGACTCTCCCTCTACCCACAACCTCCACTCTCGCATGCTCCCTCTGCACGACCTCTACTTTACCTGTGTCATGCTGGAGTCCGTAGTGGCATCGGCCAGGCAGAAGACCCCCGACGCACTGCTCTGCTTCGATCTCCTCTCCGAGCTCTCCTCTGCCATTGACGAGGCCCCCAAGGTCCACCCCACTGCCTCCTGACCTCATTCCCTGAAGCGCAGATCTCTCCCGTTAGGGCAATGCGCGCGCCTGCATCGCTGCACGTCTGCTGTTGTTTGTTCCTGTGCGGGTTCCCTCCCCATGGTTGCCTTTCATATTTGTAGTGTAACTGCTAAACCGTTCTGTAATTGGGTGGAGCAAAGGCTTCCTTTTCATTGGATTTAATCCATGTTCTCAGTGATAATCTTGATATCACCATTCTGCAACCCTTCCTTTTTTGTAGTTCTCAAGTGGGTATCACCAAGGCTGCGCGCGTGCCGGAGAACGAGGACGACTGAAATCACATAGAGGTAATACTCTTTGTAGTTCTATTTTTATGTTGAGAACTATTTAGATAGCCTTGTAGTACCGGAGAGCCCATGATAGCTATGTGTCGAATGTTATGCACAAGTTTAAATAAGTTTTGTAGCAATATGTTTCTGTCATGTGATTTAGGATTACAGTCATAGACTCATAGTTAACATCTTTGTCCTGTTGTTCAGTTTAAACATATCCTATACGATCTCGAAGATGATGAGTAGTTTGGCTTGCTGTTGACACCAATTCAGAGTACCATGTAGTGTTTGGCTTGCTGTTGACACCAATTCAGAGTACCAAATAGCATTTGACTTGCTGTTCACATCAATCGAAATATATTGTTTGGGTTCCTGTTCGCATTAGTTCAGTCTGTTTAAAAGCTCAAGGGACAGACGGCACAGTTTTTGTTGTTCTGCTTTTTGTTCATTGCACTGACCTAACGCTATGCTGAATTTTGCTTCCCATCAATCCCACTAATAGCTAGGCTGTTGTTCTCCTTGCTGTTTATTGCATTGTGCTCCCATTAGTTGGATTAGCATAAGCTGCTTTGATTTTCAGCAGTCCAAACTCATACATATGTATGCTCCCATCAATCCCATCAATTGGATTAGCATAAGCTGCTTTGATTTTTAAGAGTGCAAGAACACATAAGAAGAACCTTTGATTTATCTTATGTAATGCTTTTTATCATAGTGCTTCTGTATCTCAAGGTTATCCTTCGTAGTTAGTATGACCAGAAGGTCCTGTCCATTATGTTTTTCCTGCTAGCAAGTATCCATCTCGCAAACAAACTCATCAAAGTTATCTATGTTAACAAACTCATCGAAACAATTTAATATTTCCCTGTGTACGTATGTTTGCCGTTTAAACTCCAAACATTAAACCGCTATTCATAACTTTTCCGATTTTGTTTGTAATAGAAGGCTAAACCTCGAACATTGGCGATCTTATGTTTTGGCACACTTGGCCAACATCTTGAGGACATCATAGCTGGTATTTTTGTATTTCTACCTTCTAATCGTTGCTTCCTGTTGCATGGTTGCTAACTATTAATGTTTGCTCTATTACTTTGAACAGAAGTTTGAACTTGATTTGTGTTGCTGAGTGGTGCTTGCTGGACATTGCTGGATTTTTAGGTAATCACTGAAAATTCAACACCTTCTTTCCCTGAAACTATAATGTTCACCATCTTATGGTTAGGACACTTAGGCAACATATATTGTTCTAGCACTAATATGCTACAATCAGTGATAATTAAATTCTGCAATATATAACACTTTGTATTTGTTAGCTGCTAAATTCTGAGTCCTCTAAATTGTAATTTGACATAATCTTAGTGGTTGTTCATTATTTATCACTAATCAGTAAATGGTTGATAATTAGGGACATTAAATAAAATACCAGACTTGTGTGTATTTGGGGTATTCTTTGGGCTGTATAAAGTTTATAGCATGCTTCCGGTATATAGAGGTTGATGCTAATTCTTAGATAAAAAAATTATAGTTGGGAGGCTTAGCTGGTAGCATGCTTTTTGTATGTTGCACTTGCACCCGCCCACAATTCTTTCTCTCCCCTCTTCTTTTTGAACGATACACTTGTACCCGTCCACAATTCTCTCTCTCACCCGCTTCTCTTCATGCTTCTTTTTTGGATCTATCATTTAGCGCAAGCGAACATCTTTAAGGGAAAGTATTGTTGCTTATATCTCTTTTTTCTAAACTTCTTTAGTGCTTTCCTTTGAGTTTGAGTCCTGCTTGTTGAACCACACAAGATGAGTAAACTATGAGCCAGCACATGTTCAGGAAACTAATCTCCATCAACAACTTCCTCTTAAAACGTCACTATCAAACATCGCAATGTGCAAATCATTGCGTGTTACATGACTCCTAGGCATTTAGAAGAATGTGCGAATCAATGAGTACGCCCCATAATCTTATTACGAGTACGTCCCGTAATCTTATTATTCGAATTCGGATCAGATACGACTTTTATTAAGTAGTGTCAGATATAATATTATAATTTATATGGATATATTGACATCTTAAATATCTAACTTTGAGAATACGGATATACGAATATGAATAAAAATCAGGTACGGATAAAACATTAAGTATCCGGCGATAGGCCCAACAATGATGCACAGGAGCATTACAACACAAAGAAGTTCAGCTTATTGTTCAGTCACTGTCCATCTTCTATTTGACGACAATTTCTAGAGTATGAGAGGGCCTGTTTATTTATTAGTCAGTTGAGGATTTTGATCTAGGCATTTTGCAGGCAGAAAAAATAGGCCAAATAAAAAATAGGATGTGAATTCAAATAACCTGTCCTTGTAAAGTTCTGATGAATATTGATGAAAATGTCTATGAATTGTTGAACAATTGCAACTTGAACAGTTGAACTGTAAATATGAGACAATAAGATCAGCACCTTTAACAGTATAATCACTGGAAGCTGTAATGACACTACAAATAGGAGGAAGGAAATGTAAGCCTTTAATTCTTTTCCGGATTCAGGATATAAAACTGCCTGGAACATGAATGAATGTATGAATACTGAAATGCTGAACCTAATCCAAAAGAAATAAGAAGAGATTGAAAAATGCAGCCTGCAGTGTGTTGGAGAAACCGACATAATTCATTATGGGTGCATTATATAATTTCTGGTGTTGTATGTTGCATGGGAGGACTTTTTGTACAATACACTTGTACCTGTCCCCAATTGATAGAGTGGCTTTGTTTGTTGCTAAATTCTGATATCTCTAAATTCAGTCATATTAATACAGCGATATATTGTACATATTATTTTAGCATTTTAATAGACAAGAGATTATATGTCATTTAGTCGTTTTAATGTTTTTTGTATCTTTGCAATAATGTCATGATAGATCCTATAAGAACAATGGCATTAGGTAGACGTACTCAAAATAGGACGGTGGCAGGCCTGTCTCCCTTTCCTCCGTAAGTTTATATAAGTTTATTTACTTTTTACATCTATATGTATGAAGAACTTAAACTAAAGTTCGTGTTTTATGTAGTTTCATGCTATTTGACGATATTCAAGATGTCAATAACTTACCACAAGTAAAAAGTGTCTTTGTGAGGGTAGTTGTTAAGTTCCCTAGGCGTCGTAATAGTCAACACTACATCCTACAGGACATCACTGTGAGTCACTTCAACAAGCATTGAAATAGAGCCAATATATTCATGTTATTATAATTAAATTTTTCGGCTCATACAACCTGTATTCCCAAATATCTAGGGATCCAAAATCGAAGCAATTTCTAACGGCAATAATGTCCAATGGTTCGATGCCTTACTCACACAAGGATGCACATATACATTGTATAGAGTGGCATTTTGTCTAAACCGGGACGAACTTCAATTTCACAATATTGGTCATGGGCTAGAGTTGGGATTGATAACACATACTATTGTGGATCCATTCACGAAGCCAATCCAATTTCCTCCATTTCCAAAGTATCTTATGCCATTTCATGAGGTTTACCAACAACCGCATAAGACATTCGTAGGTAATAACCCTTCTTTCCATATAGTTTATATATATATATATATATATATAACGCCTGAAGTCTAAATGATTCAAAGGTAACTAATCATATGTGAATTGTTCAGATGTTATTGGCATAGTTCTTCATTTGGAACCATTAAAGCATATCGGTGGAAGACCGTATAGAAAAGCTGTACTGATGGATTCTAGGTGGCACTAATTTTCATATATACATTCTTTTTTAACAGCATTATGCATTTGTTAGGTCTTATTCAGACGATTAAGGTTTTTAATAGGTGGGATTTAATCATCGTGGGGGTATGGACTGACCTCTTGCAAAGAAATGCTCTACGATGGTCGTTAGCTAGAGTTGACAAGAACATAATTATTGGAACTTTGCTGCGTTGTAACCATAATCACAGTAATTTCTTCTGTGCCTAACATCTTTCAATATATACTTAATTCTTACTCTTATTAATAATTATATACTATTATAACAATAGGGTGCTTGGAAACCTCGGACCACAGCACTATTCATTTCAACCCGGATCATCACACTATATACCGCTTGAAGAGTGAGTGGTTCTTATAATATATTTATAGATTATAGATATAGATACAATTAGAATGACAATAATTTAAAATAATCATGTCCTTACAAATCATGTTCTAAATTGCAGCAATTCGTCGTTCGTTGATTGACAATCCAAGGAGTCGTTTCATCGACAAATTTCTAGAGAACAGACGAGCACATTTGGCGACTGTAACATCGGATTGAGACATGTGTTCTAGCTTGTTATAGTAGAATACTTTGTTAGTCATGTATCAGATGAAACTTATTAATAATGATTTGTGTTCTGTTTTTATTGGTCGTGTGTTCGATCTCAATGTTAACCGCTTTGTATAGAACTATGTGACCTCTCTATTATCTCATAAATAAGTTCATCATCATTAGTTTGTTTGTCAGTGTTCTTATTAGTAACTACTTCCTTTACAGTGGGGTGTTTTTCTGGTTTCTTGTTCTGTCTGCTTGTATATATGAGGTTGGCTTTCGTGTGTGCTGTTGCTTCTTATAAAACCAGCAGCATAGAAATCTCGGGTTGATTTATCATGTGAATTTACAACAGTTACTGGCTCAGTGAATAAGTTATATGCCATCCAACATAGACATTCAGGCACTCAGGCACACAAAAACTGAGCTAAGCAACATTGCAACACACATGTCACAGGGCCACGACCAGGTCCAAGTGGCCAACACGACAAGTACACATGTGACACAGCTTGACAGCCAACACTTGGAGTCTTGGACAACAACACACACTTTTTGGATAGCAAACAGCAAGGCAACGCACACCAACAACGGTATATGTAAAACACAGGATTGCCATTCGCCAGTAGCATACGTAGTACTTGGAGTCTTGGACAGCAGGTCAGCAGTACACACCACTTGACTTGGACAGCGTAACAAAGCAAAGAAAATATAAGTATTTAGATAATCAAAGCAAAGAAAATGATACAAATAATTCAATATTACCTTTGAGAAACATCAAGTCGCCATATGAATTTCCAAAATCCCAGTAACAATGCAAATGAGGGATGCACACAACCACTTACACCAAGTTTCATACAAAAAATCTCAGTAAAATTTTGTTTGGGTTGTCTTGATAGAAAGTAGTGCTGGTGGTTATAAATGTGTCTTTCAGTGGTTGTGTGCACACTCTGTTTGTCTAATTTACATACAGTGGCAACTTTGTTGTAGTGTTGCGGTTCTAAAGTACTACTGTATTTCAGTTCGAAGACCTGGGAGAACATTTTGGTTCACCTGAATAAAGTGCAGACAAAAAATTCAAGAAATGGCCCTCCCGATGCTGCTTTATTTAGTGCGTGAAATTTGAAAGACATTTTATACTAAGACTTTAATCAAACTGCCATACTACAGATTTAGAGAAGTGAGCTCTCAAAACCCAAACCTGAGGTGATATCAATTTCTAGATTTGAGCACGAGTCACTCTATAAGAGCATGGCTGAAATCCTACCTTCCTTTCCTTTTTGTAAGCATAGAGAACCTAAACCAAATAAAGAAGACAAATCTTATAAAGGCTCAGAAGTATTCATTGGTTTCTCTTGTCAGGGATCTAAAAATAGGTATGTATTTTTTGTCATCACATCCTCAAGTTAGATCCGATGAGAAAAGCAAGCAAAAGAAATGAGTGTCAAAATCCAAAGAAAATATAAAAGAAATTGAAGGTGATAAATGGACAGTCCTCACCCACCCCTACTCTGATCCAAGCATATCCCTTCACAACGAGTGTACCTTGATCCGTGCGGTGGGGGCTCCTGGCCGACCACGAGGATGGCGCAGCTGCAGCTCCCACCGATTCCACAGCAGCTTTATCCGTGAGATCGACAACTTACTGGCTCTGTTGAATGGCTCTTGCTCTTGTTATTACCACTGCTGTCACTGCTCCCTTGGGACTGAGATGTATTTGTCTCAGGTGTTGAAGTTGCAAGGCCAGTTGGAAAAACTCCTAGCAAATCCATACTTGAAATGGATATCTGGGTCCTCGCTGTTGCATGTAAAGAAACCTCAGGTGTGTTGCATTTTGAGAAAGACACGCAAAATTTGAGAAAGGCATTCCGCTGTCAGCAAGAGAAATTACCTGGAGCTCAGATAGGATCCCAAGAAAAAGTAAAGGCCCTCATAAGATTTGAATTGCTCAAATAATTTGATGCAAGCATCAACCCCTAGCTGCTCAGAGTATTCTTTCGCGGCCTGCATATGTCCCCCAAGATTTCACAATAATTAGAACCAAGAAGGAAGAAAATAAATGCCAATGGGTTGGTACAGAGGGGGAGGGGGCATAAGAAACTGAACAGGAATACCTGCACAACAATCTGAAGGTTTCCCCTCAGATTAACCAGTAGAAGGTCTTTCATGCATTCCAAAGCCCACTCTCTTGACAATGTGCCAAAGAACTCAACAAGTGTCTGTCCAAGGAAGTTGTTAATGGGCAAAACATAAAAAAAGATATCTGAAAATAACTGAAGTCGACAAACCTGTGGTTCAATGACATGGGTATTTACAATGGCACACTTGATATCAGGCAACTCTGAGTAATGCTGCATTACAAAATGTAAGGTTAGTTAAACAGGAATACGAAGCGGAGATATCAGCTGCACCAATGCGAAGGTACTGACCTGGAGGGCTCGCAAGTACAACCCAGCCTTTTCACACAGCTGAGCAATACGAGGGCGATCATAATGACTGAACATACCATTAGCAAGAATGGCATCAGCAACATTCGGGTGAGTCACTAAGTTTATCTCCAAAACCTACAATTCATAGACAGAAACTGCTGAGAAAAGAATAATGTAAACATCCAAGCGCAACCATTCATGTTCAAACGACGAAGATGAAAACCTTGGTTTGAATAAAAGCATGCTCTGGCAAGTTTGGTTTCAGAACATCCAACAGAAACACTGTTGCCTCCCGTATCATATTTCTCTGTTAACAGATGCATGAAACAAAAATCCATAAGGACTCATAAAACCAAGAAATGTAAATAGACAACAAGACAATTACCTATGATTATGAATATAAGCATACCTGAAGGAAAAGATCAGTTATTGTATTATAATCTACTGGGCAGCCTCCCTCCATTTGTGACATCATAAGAGCAAAGTTCACAGCTCCCTGGTATTATAGACAGTGAGAAAAGGACTCATAAGGTTAATGAAGCCACAATCGAATGTGTCTTACAAATGACCGATTATGTTCAAACAATCAATCGCCTGTGGATCTGTACGCAAGATGGTCTGGAGGAGGAAGAGATAATCTGGAGTGTACCCAACCTGGAACCAAGTTGTAGAAATAAAATTTGAAGCTCAAATGAGTTACAACAACTGAAAACAGAATCAATAAAACCAAATAACGAACCTGCTTTGAGTATATCAGTATCTTGTCAAACTCCCTCCTTTCAGCAAATGCAGCAACAACTTTAGGGGTGCCCTAGCCTTTATGTATATTTTCAGTGCAAGATCATTGTCCACAGTCTACATAAAAGTGCACACACTTAGCAAACAATCAATACATAAGTGAATGTAAATTGGCAAAGTATAGTAAGATCCATGCATCAACAAACACGGTATGACATGCCTCACCTTAGCTGGGACGTGTGGAACTATTGTGTGTACTGCTTGTCACCTTCAAAGCATTAATTCTGCAAAGTTAACTATGAAATCGTAACCACAAGGGATAAAATTCAGAAGTTATAAAAATGAGGTGTTATAAAAAAGACAACTATTGGCAATGACAACTACTCAACTGGTAGGTTAAACTTGACTTTTTAAAATAGTAGTAGAAACGAGTTGTGTACCAAGGAATACAACTTCAAAAAATTGATATTACGTGAGCTACATATATTTTATTCTGTTTTCTCACAGCCCTGACTGTCCCTAGAATGTTTTACTTTACCTAGACCATGGGCACATTTATGAACACAATATCAAGAAAAACATATCCATGTTGTCTGATTACCATGGGCGCATATATATGTGTTAAGATACCCTTCCTTAAAAGTTTCAACTTGGTGTCTCTATTGATTCATACAACATGTTCGCGGTACATGAAAGAAGGTAAGCAGACAAATGTAACCTCTCTTAATTCAGGCATGATAGGGAGGTCTACTATTCAAACAAAATAAAATTGCATGCAAAGGTATACTACTACACATTGTTCAAGGGTAGCAGGTGGGCTTGGGAGAGATATAGTAGATGTGTTTCCTGTCCAGAATTGCAATAATCTAAGTATGAATATGACTAATCTTTTTCTACACAGGTCTGTTGGTAGACTAAAAGATGTAGATGGATCCGTTCAATAATAACGATGTTCGACCTCCATTAAGAGAATTGTCTAGCAACACCCTTGAAGGTATATCTACTAATAAAATGCAATATTTGATCTCTCACCAAGGTTTTAAAAAGGAAAATAACGATGTTCATATTGTGTAGATGAATGTCCAGAGGTACCTGTCAGCGACGGAAGCATAATTGATTTAACTAAATCGTGTGATAACACTCAAGGTGAATATGTTTGTTTACCATGTATTGACAATGGAGATTATTGATGGGTAATATATGATGGTTCAGGAGGTCGAACTGATGCGAGACAATGTAAGAGAGAAAGAGAAAGAGCACGATATGCGGCGATGAGTGTTGAAAAAAAAAACGAATTGAAGAACCGTCGTCAGTCACGCAAAAAAGAGAACGTTGTTCACCATGAGTATTCAAAAGGTAAATTAAGGCTCCTTGTGCATCACTCATCTTTAAAATAATGCTTTTCTTATGTGTTATCGGGTTACTTTGTGTAGATGATTGTCCAGATGTGGCTATAGGCGACGGAAGCATCATTGATTGTACTATACCGTGTGGTATCACTCTAGGTAATACATTTCTTTGTTATGTTAATTTAACAACAACGATTAATAATGGAAAAGGATATAACCGGTTAGGTGGATGTGATGATGCGAGACAACGTAAGAGGGAAAGAGAAAGAGCACGATATGCCACGATGAGTGCTGAAAATAAAAATGAATTGAAGAGGCGTCGTCAGTCAAGCAAAAATGAAAATGTTGTGCACCATGAGCATTCAAAAGGTATGTTAACTATGCTCGTGTGCCACTCATCTTTAAAGTAATGCTTTTCTTATGTGCTCTTGGGTTAGTTTGTAGATTGCAGCATACCTGCACACAAAGAGAATAATAATCATCAAAGCATTGACACTCTAGGTTATTATGTTTCTATGTTATGTTATTGAAAGACGAAAATTATAACAAATGTGCCCCAATAGTGAGTTGAGCTCTCATCATTCAACCTATAATATATACACCTAAGAGCTTTGTTACTTTCAACTTTAAGGCGCATCAGCTCAGACGGGTCATCAACATGATTCCAATCCAAGTTCAGAAGTTTTAGATGCAAGGGAACGTAAGAGAATTCGAGAACGGATTCGATTTGCAACTCTAACAAGGGAACAAAGGGCATTGCGTAATACTAAACCATGTCAAAAGAGTGCAAGGGAAAACTATAGTAGAAGACAACAAGAAATGCTAGCTCAAGACTCGATCGCCATTGAGAATCCAAAGTTTACGCCGGAGCTTGTGTGGAGTTCAGCAGATTCTCAACCTCCTACTGTGTCTCTATCTAGCTCCAAGGACATGGTTATCCCTGAGTTGAGTGCAACACCTTTTGTTTATGCTTCATTGCAGACTAAGGATGTTGACATGGACAAAATGACACAGTCTCCTAGAAGACAACGACATGAGCATCATGTGTCGTCTGGCGAAAGACAGAGCCTGATATCTCGTCAAAACCAGAAATTTCAATCTGCCATTAGAAGAAACTTTGCTACTGCAACTAGGGATCACGGAATGGAAGGCGGTGAGCACAATGAAATTGATCACGCGATTGCTTCAGAGATCGAAAACAACAGTAATTACTAATTCGTCCTTAATTGATATGATACTTAACTTATAGTGGCCAATTGATTTAACACAACTTTCCGTCAATAGAAAGTACAAGCCCATGTCCAGTCACTGCTCCACATAGTGACAAAATGACTGAAGGAGCAGACGTTGGGATGCAACAACAGATAACCCCGAATGTCACCACCAATGGTAATTACAAGCTCCTTCCACAATTAGTTCCCTAATTATTCTTAGTGGTTAAAACCATGTGAATCAATAGATGCTGATGAAGGTGTGCTCTTTGTAGAGAATCATGACGAGGATGTACTTTTTGAAGATGATGACGAAGAAGATGGATACCTATTCGCTGGGCAAGGTACTTACATAATGTTTGTAATAGTATATATATATATAGGATATAGGATTTGAAAGTTTCTAAAGTTATTCGTCTTACCCGTTGTTCCTCGAAAACAAATTTAGATGGTGAATCTATTGAGGATATCGAGATTGATGAAACCCAAGATGCCTTTACTGTCAACCCTGACGTACCTGACTTGTACGACAAGGTGTATAGTAACATACCTGAAGAAACACATTTGCTGAGCACTGTTGCTGACTGCGATTACTGCAAAGCGAAGAAGTTTCAGTATGAACCACCTGGATTTTGTTGTCGTAATGGACATATTGATCTAGCCTCGTTCGAGACACCACCCCAACTTAGGAGGCTGTGGGAGTGCTCAGATGCTGATGCGAGGCACTTCCGTGATAACATTCGATTTTTTAACGGCCATTTCTCATTCACTTCTCTGTATTGTTGCCTTGATAGTATGACTACAAACATGGATTGTGGTATCTACACGTTCTGTGCACATGGCATGATGTACCACAACGTAAGGTCGTTCAGTAGGGAAGTTGGGGCGGAACATAAACACCTTGAACTCTACTTCTACGATGATGATCCCAGCCTCGAGCTTAGATATCATAAATGTCGTCAAGAGCAATTTGAGAAAGACAAGGCAGTTATTAAACAGTTGGTTGAAATACTTAAGGGAAACCCATACTCTGAGCACCTTAGGAGTATGGGGAACATTGATAACATTGAAGACTATCATATCGCCTTGAACCTTGACCAAACGTTGAACCAGAAGTTATATAATGTACCCATCACTTCGGAGGTTGCTGCAGTTTGGATTGAGGGGAGTGAACGTCGAGGTCAATTCAGTAATAGTGTTATGCTACATGGGAAGGATAGGTCAAGCCACGGCATCCATTCATATCATGGATGCTATGATGCACTATCATATCCATTGTTCTTCCCTAAAGGTGAACTTGGATGGCATGCCAATATTCCTAAGTCCAATGTTTCCATGGACGAAGTAGACGCGTACCGCAATCAACATAGGAGAAGTGATGCAAACAATGATGATACAGGTTAGTTATTTATTTGTGATTCTTATATAATCCTTTGTTAAATATGTTTTTAGCAACACTAATTAATAAACCTTGCGGTTGCAGAACGACCTAGCCATCTATGCGTGTCTGTACGTGACTATTACTGCTACAGATTCCAAATTCGTCCAAGTATATTCAATCCAATACTTCATGGGAAGCGGCTTTTCCAACAGTTCGCGGTTGACACCTACATCAAGATTGAGAGCTCTCGTTTGGATTTCATACGTAAAAACCAAGACAGATTAAGGGCGGATCTATACAAGGGTTTGGTAGATAGCTTGCATGAAGGCGAGAACAGAGCAGACAAAATTGGAAAGCGAACCGTGCTGTCTACATCATTTATCGGTGGTCCTCGTGACATGAGACATCGGTATATGGATGCTATGGCCCTTGTGCGGAAGTTTGGGAAGCCAGACATATTCCTCACTATGACGTGCAACCCCAATTGGGATGAAATAACCAGAGAGCTTCTCCCTATGCAGTCACCACAGGATCGTCCGGACCTTGTTGTTCGCATATTCCGTGCAAAACTAGAGGAACTAAAGAAGAGATTGACTAAGCATCATATTCTTGGAAAAATCTGAGCTTATGTCTATGTCGTGGAGTTCCAGAAGCGAGGTTTGCCTCATGTCCATTTCCTACTCATCATGCAGAGAAAGTACAAGCTAACTTGTCCTGATCAGTATGATCACCTTATCTCCGCTGAGATCCCTGACAAGAAGAAGTACCCTGAACTATACAAGATGGTTATCAAGCATATGATGCATGGACCGTGCGGGTTGCTAAATCCTAAATGCCCATGCACTAAGGGTCGTGCTTCATGCAAAAACCATTATCCTAGAGCTTTTAGCAATGCAACGTCTCAAGGAAAGGATTCATATCCTATTTATAGGCGTCGTGATGATGGGCGTAAGGAAACGGTTCGAGGTTGTGAATTGGACAACAGATGGGTCGTCCCTTACAACCCTTACCTTCTCCGGCTCTTCAACTGTCACATCAATGTTGAGGCGTGCGGGAGCATCAAGGCTGTCAAATACTTGTTCAAATACATATACAAAGGCCACGATCGTGCGTCTGTGGCTGTGACAGACGCAAACAAGGCTGATGGTGACGTTGACGAGATCAAGCAGTATATAGATGCTAGGTGGGTGACCCCTCCAGAAGCCCTTTGGAGGATATTCAGCTTTGATCTAAGTCAAAACTCTCCACCAGTGATGCAACTGCAGCTCCATCTTGAAAACATGCATATGGTGTCATTTCACGAGCGTGCTAAAGTAAATCATGTTGTCCAACGTCCAGGTGCCGATAGGTCAATGCTTACGGCATATTTTGAGGCAAATAGGCTACACGAGGAGGCTCGGGGCATCCTTTACCGTGATTTTCCTGAGTGGTACACTTTGCAGCAAGGCAAAGTGTGGCAAAGGAGGAAACGAAACACGGGTGGACAGGTTGGTAGAATAGTCTCTGCTCATCCAGCTGAGGGGGAGCGCTTTTATCTTTGACTTCTCTTAAACCATGTGACGGGTGCTACTTCCTATGCGGATCTAAGGACAGTAGATGGTGACACACTACCATCTTTTCGTGAGGCAGCACAAAGGAGGGGACTGCTTGAAGCAGACGACACAATAGATGAGTGTCTCAACGAAGCCGCTATTTACCAAATGCCGTCAGCACTACGAAGGTTGTTTGCAACAATACTGGTATACTACGAGCCGAACGATGTGGCAGAATTATGGCAGAGACACCTTGACTCAATGTCAGAGGACTATCACCGTAGTACTCAAAGCAAAACCCATGTGCAGCAGATGGTCTTGATTGACATTAGAAACATTTTGCAGTCAATGGGTAAAGACATAAAGACATTCCCTCTCCCTGCTATCATCGACAAATATGACGATTCACATGGTACTGATAGAGAGATTTACGAGGAGGAAAGTATCGAGCCGACAGCAGAAGACATTGCTATGAAAGAAACCCTAAATGAGGAGCAGAGGTCTGCCTATGATAAGATCCTATCTGTCGTTGACACCAATAACAGTGGAGTGTTCTTTGTGGATGGGCCTGGTGGGACTGGAAAGACCTATCTGTATAAGGCACTGCTTGCGGCACTACGCAGTCAGGACAAGATTGCAGTTGCAACAGCTACATCTGGTGTTGCAACTTCCATATTGCCTAGGGGGAGGACTGCCCATTCACGCTTCAAGATACCACTTACTATTGATGATGGTGCTGTATGTAGCTTCACGAAACAAAGCGGGACAACAAAGTTGCTACAAAAAGCATCGCTCATTATCTGGGATGAGGCATCGATGACTAAGAGACAAGCAATTGAGGCGCTAGACAATAGCATGCGTGATATAATGGGACGACCTGGGCTGCCCTTTGGTGGGAGGACTGTTGTGTTCGGGGGTGATTTCAGACAAGTACTCCCTGTTGTACGCAAGGGGTCAAGGGCTCAGATAGTTGCTGCCTCTCTACGGAGTTCTTACCTCTGGGAATCCATGTGCCACCTAAAGCTTGTTCAAAACATGAGGGCACAGAGCGACCCATGGTTTGCAGAATATTTGTTGCGCGTCGGTGGTGGAACTGAGGAAGCGAACAACGATGGTGATGTTCGTCTTCCAGATGAGGTATGTGTGCCATATACTGGTAATGACCGCGACCTTGATAGACTGATAGATGACATTTACCCTAATCTAAATGAAAACATATCTAACACAAGCTACATCACTTCAAGAGCAATATTGTCTACACGGAATGACTGGGTGAATATGATAAATATGAAGAAGATCGATCGTTTCCAAGGGGAGCAGATGATGTACCATAGTTTTGACGCCGCGGTGGATGATCCTAATAACTATTACCCATCGGAGTTTCTAAACACGCTGACTCCTAATGGACTACCCCCGCACGTTCTGAAGCTCAAAGTTGGATGCCCAATCATGTTGCTTAGGAATATAGACCCTGCTAATGGACTTTGCAATGGCACGAGGTTGGTGGTTCGTGGTTTCCAAAAAATAGTATTGATGCTGAAATTGTCCTTGGCCAACATGCTGGAATGCGAATTTTCTTGCCTCGTATACCCCTGTGCCCCTCTGATGATGAGATGTTCCCTTTCCAGTTTAAAAGGAAGCAGTTTCCGATAAGACTAAGTTTTGCCATGACGGTTAACGAGGCCCAGGGCCAGACGATTCCTAATGTTGGTGTGTACTTGCCAGAACCAGTGTTCTCTCATGGCCAGCTTTATGTTGCTCTATCAAGGGCCACCGCTCGATCGAAAGTGAAGATACTTGCCATTCCAGTCCACGATGAGAAGAAGAAGAAGAAGGGGGTTGAAAGGAACTCAGCGATAAATGGCGCAACATACACAAAGAATATCGTTTATAAGGAGGTCCTTACGCCGTAGCTGACATTGATGAATGAATGGCAATTAACAACTTGTAATGCACTTAATTATTTTGGTTTTTAGGTGAAGATGTATTTTTGCCTTTTATTTCTCTATTTTGGCTCCTTTTTAGCTTCCTATTGTTTAGTGGTCATTTGGTTGATACAACAAAGAAAGCAGATGAGCATTGAATAGATGTTATTGAATAGACACATTTGAATTTGAAAATGCACATTCGAATTTGAAATGATCTGACAAGCAAGTTGTGATTTCCATCTATCTTAATGATCACCTAAATAACATATTATAAAACTCAGACTGAATTACATCTTCCTTTTCTCCCCAGTTTCCAGGTGTAACCTTGAGCTATTGTTACGGTCGGGAACATTTATAGGCGCTCGTAACAGGGGCTAATTAGGCAAAAGGAGGGGTATTTGGATCAATCAGGAAGGTCTGGTTCAGCAATAAACATGCAATTACAGCCAATCCCATTTTCACCTCCTTTCTCTGTTATCTCATCTCCCTGCTATCTACCTTGCCACCATCCACCACGGGCAGGAAACCGGTGGCCAGCGAGCTCCCACAGCTACATCCTCAGGGACGTGACAGCTGTACTATGATGCTACATCACGAACAGACTATTGGAAGTTAAACAACCACCTTGGTCTGCCTTTGTTTTTATTTCAAGTACATGCCATCAGTGGAACAAAGAAAGTTTTGAAGGGGAAGAATATTCATAATGGTCTACTACTGTACCACATGATGTAGTTTTACAGATTATGAACTGAAATAGTACTAATTATTATGTCACTAAACCTATAGATTGTTTATTAAGAAATAGAAAATCTTGCAGCATTTGAATCTCATAATATATGGGTGCCATGCAAAATGAAATAGGAGTGTTTACCTCCGATGTGGTTTTGCCAATGGTGATATCTCAACTGGGTAGTCAAGGACAAATGTTGGTTGTACAAGAGTGTAGATTCAACAAATGTTTCCAAAACCTGGTATAAGATGTAAAACTTTTAAATGAGATTCATGACAATGTGAAAATTAACTAAAATAATCAGGTTTCAATCAACTGAAGGAAACGTAGAACGTGATATATAATATACTAAGGTACAATAATATCTCGCAGTTCAAAATTTTGAGTAGATAGTACAAAATTACTGGACTTTCAATGCAATAGATCCGACTAAGACATAAAATAGAGTTAAATTCAAGCAAGAATTTTCCTTGGCTGTCCATAGAACGAAGGGTAGTTATCTCCCTCTCAAGAACCAATGGCTATCTCCCTCTCAAGAACCAATGGCTAGAATCCTTGTAATTTTTTGTGTTGTTTCTTTGCTTTCCTGTTTCCTAATATTGTACTATGAACCCAGGGAACTTTTTGTCTGTTCCTAATAATAGAGCAGGAAAGGGAATCTCTGTCCTTTGTTTTTCTCAGCTATGTCTTTTTTTCTTTTCCAATTTTTATTTTGGTCTGTCATTTTGGATCACTGCAGAGGGGGTAAAAAACATTATTTGAATCCATGTGGAAATGCTTGTGCATTGCACTAAGAAAGAATGATGTGGCATTTTTTCAGTTCTACTTAGATGCTGAAAACCTGAAACCTTCGAGTGATTATTTGCTTCATGTTGTAGTATGGCTGTTGGCCTGTTGCTGCCCATGTCCATTGGCGTATGACGTATAGCTGTTTGCCTTGTTGAAAGCCTGAACCTGAAGCCATGTCCATGGGCGTGTAGTTATTATATATATGAAGGTTGATCGGTTCCTATAGCTCTGGACGATCAGGATGTTCGATTGACCGATCAGAGCCGGGGCTGGTCGCCGACAAATCGTGATTAGTCAGCTGATCGCCCCTCTGGCGATCAGGAGCGATCAGCCAATCTGAAAACATTGGTTTGAGCCTAGGAAGCTGCAACTCTATAATACAGGTCTCGAGCAGCCCAAAATGCACAGAACTGGGATTCACAGTTTGAATGAAAGTGACAGAGTTCACAACAAAGCTATATATAACTAGAAAAACCAAAGCAGCCTATAATTTGGGACAGGGAGTGGTAGTAGTAAAAAAACTAAAAAAATATATGTAGAAGGCACATACTCTCTGGCCATGGCAACTAAGAAAATCTCCTACATGGTCTGCTTTCAAGTGAGATAGAGCAGACTTGAGTGCCTTCCTCACAAGGTATCTTTCTTGTTGAGATCCCTGCTGTTCTTGCATAGCAGTGGCTAGAGAAAATCAAGGATCGACAGAAAATCCACCTTCTACATATAAATTGAAGCTTTCATTGGAAAAAAGGCCTGTGAATGACCAAAAGAGTATGCAGTGCACAGTGTGGAAACTGGATATCATTCATGGTAAGTGTGAATAGCAATATGCCAATACCAATACGAGCAAATGTCATACTATCCCACTCAAGAAAAGCGTTTCCTTCATCACCCAGCAAACCTCCTTTTAACTTGAAACCATAGCTTTGCCGGTCTGTGCTCATCAACACATCAAAAGAGGACTATGATATCTGACAAGGTACGAAATCTTCAAAGTATAGAACCTACAATTGTTGCAACCAACAATGGCATAAACTGTCAGCTCAGTTGAATCATGATTAACTATAATATCACTGGACACGGAAAAGAATGCATCTCATGAGTCATAATATTGTCAGTAAGCAAGTTATAAGTCAAATGAACAAATCATTTCCATTGTCATGGCATAATAAAGATTGTCTTGGCATGGGGAATGTGCTGCCTTCAGCCTGAATTTGGTACCCAGACATGCGCTAGGATCTAGAAGAAACAACTATTCAGGAAATGAAATGTATGGCTGAAACCTTTGTGGTTCAAACCTGCGTGGACGGGCAATTTACCATACAACAAGTCAAATCAGATGCAGTGTGTGCAGTACTGCAGTAACTATTACTACTTCAACATGTAGTCCTTTAGCTTTTCTTCTGTCTACATGGTTTGCTGCTCCAGTTCCTATCTTTAGAAGATCTCTGAAGTAAGAGGAAGAAAAAAGGTAAAAATTACTAATTATGTTATTGGCAGCACCGCAACCTGTCCTGAGGATGCATATGCCATAATTAGATGATGCTCCAGTTCCTATCTTTAGAAGATCTACCATTTAGCGCAAGCAAACAAGATACTTGTTTGCTGCTATCTCTTTTTTCTAAACTCCAAGTTACATGTTTGCTGCTATCTTTTTTTTTCTAAACTCCAAGTTACATGTTTGCTGCTAAATTCTGAGACCTTTAAATTGATAGAGTGACTTTGTTTGTTGCTAAATTCTGATACCTCTAAATTCAGTCATAATAATACAACAATATATTGTTCATATTATTTTAGCATTTTTGTAAGGAGCAATGTTGTATCTTTGCAATAATGCCATGATATACATCCTATAAGATCAATGGCATCGGGTATACTTAATCAAAATAGGATGGTAGCAGGCCTGTGTCCCTTTCCTCCATAAGTTTATACAAGTTCACTTGTCACATCTATATGAATGAAGAACTTAAGCTAAAGTTTGTGTTTTATTTAGTTTCGTGCTATTTGACGATGTACTTTATATACTTAAAATACTTTTGTCAATAAAATTATGTTTGACACTTTCAATCTGATGGGTACAGACCAAATCACAATGGATATAGTGGTGGAGGAAGGAAATGTCGATGTTGGCAATATTGCTGAACCATCGTATGAGGTTGTGGCTAGAAGTGGTTGTTCAGCACAATTGTCAACTAATGACACTGATGAACATGAACTGGGTAAGTGCTATTATCAATTACAAAAAAACTAAGGTCTGCATAATAAATATTTGTTTGACCCTTAATTCTTCTCTTGTGCGTCATAGCTATAGAGAGCGAGGATAGTAAGGCCAGTGTTGGTAATGCTGCAAAACAATCACACGATGTTGTGGGAGTAGGCATTGACTGTATTTTCAATCATGCTAAAGTGTCAACTGAAGCCGATCTTGGACCACAACCGGGTAGGCTCTCTTATCTACACTCCTAAATGTAAATATTGTCTTATGAGTACTCCTAAAAATGCTTTTGTCAAGAGACTTATGTTTCATTCACTCCTCATACAGATGTGATACACTTGACATCTTTGGATGTTCCAAATGAATCAAGTCAAATAAGTTCTGATGCGGATATGGTAGAGCAGAACAAACAAGATGCTTTGGACACACTTATTAGAATATCACAACATAAAAAACCAAAGAAATTGAATGTAGCTCGAGTTGTCTCTGAAGGTAATTTTTTGTTCTTGCCTTATTGCATCTTATTGGTTTTCGCATATATCATTTGCTTATTAAGTATAATATTTTTCATTGTATAGATTATAAGTGCACCCCAGAAGATGTTAAGCTTATTGAATACATTAAAACATTACCGGGGAAACAAGTTGTGGTGAACATCGACAGCGCATGGTTAAATAGAAATGATATGGAATGTCTTTTTCATGGTGACATCCAATTGTCTGCGAAGTAAGTACATCTGTATGTCCATATTATATACAGTAATAAAGTATATATATTTATAATTATCATATTATACAGTATGGTATACATATTTAAAGCTAGCATGTATATTTGATCTGCTAATTGTATTCTTTTGGTGTACAGGCCCTCAGTGCATATATACACTGTATTAGGGGTGAAGAGCATTTACTTCATAGAGAAGGTGGAAAGGTCTTCTTGGAGAACACATTCATTTCCAGTCTGCTTAAGCGTGATGGCGACCCTAAGGTGCTCTTAAATTGTAAGGAAGACCCAATTGAAAAAAGGCTGGACACCTATTTACAGTTTGACATGGTTGACCTAAAACTCATCTCATTTTTAATATATGTAATATGTAATATATTGGTGCACAATACTTACAAATTGATGTTAATGTATGTTCTATGAAGGTGTTCATTCCAATGAATATAAAAAATTTTCACTAGTACCTGGCAGTTCTGAATGCAAAAAAAAGAGAGGTACATGTACTCGATTCTATGGGACAACAAATAACGGATCGCCGAGACCTTTATACTACAGTGAGTAATCATTTCTTTTATATTATGATTATTTCATCATTACATTATTTGTTATCTATAAATCTTGATATGTTTTATATATACACATAGTTAAAAGGTCTAGAAAGACAGATTAAATTTGCAGCAGAACATAAAGAGCTTTACCAAGGCAAGTGGTCGAATCTTGATGTTGCATCATGGCCAGTTATAGAGAAGATCACAACACAAATGCAAACCGATGGGTAAAATTCATGTGACCACAACTCTAAAAAATTGGTTGTATTTATTTTCATATATACATAGAAACTCACTTGATCTGTTAAATTTCATATTAGGGTATCTTGCGGGCTATGGATGATAAACTATATGGAATACTGGACAGGATCCTCCCTATCTGATAATGTAACTCAGGTAGAGGACGTATATTTATTTATAGGAACAATGTTTCTTTTGTTCTAATTTATATACTTGCAGGATGATATAACAATGTTTAGGTTTAAGCTACCTGCAATATTATGGGACTCGAGATTAAACACAAAGAAAAGACATCAAAATCTTGACCACAATGTGGATGAAGATGGAGAGAGTTCAAGTGATGTTCAAATAATCGATACTCCATGTGAGTTATCTAAATCGTCAAATACATCACATCAGATTGAACCATATATATCTCCATATGTTCTGCCTGCTAAAGTAACATCAACAAACACGCAAGAACTGATGTTTGTATTATGCATATATATCATGGGGATAGACAACGCCAAATATTTAAAGTAAGTTAATTCTCATTTAATATAGTATATGCATGGTAAATATTCAACACATATGTTCTTGCTTTAACTATAAAAACAAATGTTCATTTAATAGGAAACATTGGATTCAGAGCACTAAACCTTATCCAATTTCTTTAAGTCTTCAAAAACTTAAAGATATATTGGATGTAAATAAGCCGATGGATACAGATTGTTTTAACATGGCTGTTCGGATGATCGCATGCAATGATGTCTTGTTCTTGTTGGAAGACAAATACCACTACATGGATCTACAATTCTGTGTAAGTTCAAGTAATTAGTCTTTATTTATATAAGTGTGTTCATTATATCATTATTTTACTAACAAAAAGTAGTCCATAACTAAATTTGGTCGAGACCCTCGCCTTCGTGCAAAGCCAGATATCAACATGTTGGCAAAATTATTAGAATGTTGGCCTGACATGGAGTACGATGTTTCAGATTGCAAACAAGTAAGCTATACTCTTCATCATTTTTGTAATCTTGTTTTTTTCTCTTACTTGAACTAATTTTTTAACTTGCAGATTCTATTGCCCTTTTCTTTCTTGGGTCACTTTACCTTATATGTACTTAACATGGACACTAGAAGCATCTATATAATGGACTCCATGCCTATACCATCATGGTTTAAGGGTGATCATCCTAGCATGCATTATATCCATAATATACATTATATTACCAATAATATGAATGCTGCCATGGAATTGGCCAATCCTACATGGAAAGACGATATTTATATGTGGCATCGTATAGTACCAACATGGGTTCCAAGAATATTAAACTGGTAAATTTTTTTTAACCCGAACAACTTATTAATTTTGTCTACATATATGTAACAACGTATTATTTTAATTTGTAGGGATTTATCTGGCTTTCTTGTTATCAACTTTATGCACGATTGGAATGGTATAAGGTTACCCTGCATTTGCACTATGAGTACCCTATTTGTTCTAATACTTTGTCAATATTGTTCTTCTATAATTGATTATTAATCGAGTTCAATGATATGTAATAATGAATGTGCAGAATGGGAATGACCTGAGGACCAAATTCTTAGTAGAATTATTGAAGTACAAGGACAATGAATCCAAAGACAACATTCTAGAAGAAATACAAGAAATTATTAGGCACATTAGATAGATATGATTTTATTTGTAATGATACTCAACTTATTATCCTAATTAATTTTGTTGCCTTTTAGGTTCGTAGTATCGTTAGGAACATTTGCTAACATATATTTTAGTTATATGTTGCAAATATGAAGGCAGTTCAGATTTCTGTACTTTCAAAGATGCATTGGTGTTTTAGAAGCTTCAGCTTATCCTACTGTAGTACTGTGCTTAAAAGACTCCTATGGGTTTCCATCTTTTTATTGGAAACGAAGTACCATACTATTGTATTGTACAGTGACTTACAGGTATGGAGGGATAGGGCTCATCGCACCTTCTAGCTTCGTGAGTCAAATGATTTTATAATTATTTCCTTTCTATGCTTCTGTTCTTATTTTGTGCTAAGCTGAACGGTGCTTGGTTGTAGTGAGCACAAAGGGATCTTTCTAGCTTACTCGAGGTAGCAGGCAACTGGCGACTGGTGAAACCACAAACTGGTGCCACCAAAGTGGAAGAAATACACTCGAAGAACCATCCTGTCAGTCTCCTTGTCATAGAGCATTCACCTTTTCTTGCAGGTAACTTGGGCTCGACTTACTGACACGAGCAATAGTCTGATAACGCTACAAGACATCGATGTGCAATGGTCGCCGCCCTCTTTGGGATTATGCAGAGGTCAGAGAAACAAATAGCTATATTTTTCAAAGAAAAGAAACAAAAAGAACAGGTATCCTACTGACTCCATGCTGGATCAGCTCGACTTCTTTCAAGATCTGATGGTTGCTGGTGGCTGATCCACCAATTAAGCAGGCTTCTTTCAAGAGACTGATGCTGAAGCAGCAAGGAATGCGAACTACGTGGGAGTACCCCTTTGCGGTCGCAGGTGTAAACATCTCATACATGCTGATTCAACTGCTAGAGCTCAACTCAGGTATGCATGTCAACCATTCCAGAAGGACCAAAAGGATTTTTTTTGTGTGGCTGGGCATGACATCTGATCTCTACATGTGAAACTGTCCAGTTGTCTACAAGGCCAAAAAGCTAGAGATTCTAGGTAAGAGGAACTCTGGGGGCCTGCTAGCCGATGCACAGGCAACAGGAGTGGTGGACAGAGTGGACTTGCAGTTTCTGGGAGCAGAAGCAGCGAATAGAATGTGGCTGGCAGCGTTGCTGCTCGACCGAACTGTGGCATGTCGTCTGAGAGCGGAACTAATGGAGCAGAAGGAAGTGGGTGCACTGTCCAGCTATGAGATAAGAGTATAATATTGCACAATCCATTAACTTTCCACTTATCATTTTGTTGTTTCATTTCCTGAGCATAGATCTAAAGGTGCTGCCGGGATTGCATTTCATGCCCCAATCAACAACCGGGCCAGAAATTTCACCAGGTAAACATGCATATTTCTTCAGTGTACCACTCCATTTTTTTATAAAAAATGTTCACACTGCTCGTCTGTCCAAGCAAACTTAGTTTGTTGTGCAACTACAGTTTGTGTTTCGTGAGATTGGACATGTTCATAATGTATCGTAACTACATGACACATGCATCATGCATGCGATGCACATCTCATAGTTCATAACGCTTTAGTACTTTGTGTTATTGTTTATGTCAACTACTCTTACTATGTTGTAATGAAGAGTGCTTTGTAATTTTGTTGCCATGTATGGATTATTGTGTACTTTGTGGTAATCAGCACTTGTACTTGTCTATGCCATGGTTTGCCTTCCTCTGAAGGTTATATAAATATCTTTTGATACATATGTCTTGGCGCAGCTGCTGTCCCTGAATTGATGTCCAAGCCAACGGAGGCGGTTCCACCAGCTGGATCAATGGTTCGTTCAGGCACTGAGGTCATCAGTTCCCGTGGTGGTCGCCGTTGTGCTATACGTGACGCCGTCCCAGGTTTTGATGGTCATAGCCATGCTTTACCTGCTGCAACATCCCCGGTTCCGCAGCAGGATGCCCTCCGTGCCTTTCAACTTCTATAGGAGACTGCCTGCCAAGCCTGATATGCTCCTTTAAGATCCAGTATTCACCATCAGAGAAACAGGTGCAAGTCTTACTTATTTATGTCTGTTCCGCTTTGTTCCTTCTGATTAGCATCAGATCTGATGTGAATATACCTGATGAGTTCATATATTAGAGGTCATTAGTATCCCCGGAATAAGGTGTCGGTTTAATGGTTTATTTCCTTGGTTATGCCAAAGAAAGGGAACAACTGGATCCCTTTTGAGTTTTGGGATATAGTGGGAGGAGGTTTTTGGTGCAGAATTGTAATATTAACTTCAGGTTATTAGCATAGAACTAAAGGCAGGAACAATATTATCCCCCCGTGTATTATGTTTGTACTATTTGTGTCAATTTTGCTTGTGTTTCAGTGATCTTTTGCCTGCAGCTGGGTCATGCTGTTTGTATTTATGTGTTCGAATTCCTCACCTTGTTTGGGTTCACTGGACATGCCTGCTTGCTGCGGTTCTACTCCTTGTTAATAGGTGGTTTTGCTATCAGGGATGGATCCGGCCAGCGGTGGGGCGGGGTGGGGCGGGCGGAGCTCAGAGCCTCCCTACAGCTTCAGATCCCATCCCATGGAGTCTCACTAGCCTTCCTTAATCTAAAAAGTAGTCTGCCTCCCCTCGTTCTGCCGTTCTGCCTCCCATCTATCTGGACCGTCCGTTTCTATTGTCTATGCCATCCAGCCGCAAGCGCCCCTTCCCTGTCCAAGCAAGATCCAGCCGTGCCCGCCCCCTCCCCCTCCACTAGCCGCATGGATCCTCTCTGCCTTTAGTTCCTCACCTCTTCTCTCTCTTTGCAGGTCTGCGAGATAGTACCATCGACGAGGCTTCTCCATCCCCTCCGGTGAGCTCCCCTTCCAAAAAACGTGGTGAGGTATGCCTGCCCTCATTCCTTACCTCTCGTACATGCCCTTAGTACTAATATCGCCATAGATGGTGCATATAAAACGAAACTGCTTTTGTTGACCCCGTGCAGCAGGATTATTGCTTAACAATGGCGGTGAATGAAGGAATGAACGAAAGTAAACTTTATGCAACCTGTTCTTGGGCCCAAGAATCTCTCTATATTGACTGAAACTTAACAGGTTTTCTGAGTGAGCAAACCATGACGAGATCGAGATGTGGCCTCGGTCCTATTTTTTACTGTGAGCTACTAGATGAAGCTGACCCTTTTCAACTGCATCTACTGCATGGATTATACACGGGCGTCGTCGCAGCGAGCAGCCCGCCCCGCCGGTAACAATCTCCAGAATCCTATCATTTTCGTGGCTTTGTTCAGGGATCATCGTCAGTCACATGCTTTTGATGGATCAAAAGCGACCGCATAGATAGCACAAAGTGGCATATCCTCCCTTGGGTCAATTTTCAGAATTGTCTTGATATTTTAGGAACCATTTTTCTTTTGCATTTGATGATGCATTTATTGATTTCACACCAGTTGACGTGTGGTCTGTGGGCTGTATCTTTGCGGAAATGGTGAACCAAAAGCCACTATTCCCTGGTGATTCTGAGATCGACGAACTGTTCAAGATATTCAGGTTGTATGTTTGTGCTGGCGTTAGATTTCTTATCTTGTATTTGCACATTTTAGGTTTATCTGATTCTGTTTGTGTCATGGTCACTGTTGAAGGGTGCTAGGTACACCGAATGAACAAAGTTGGCCTGGAGTCAGTTGTTTGCCTGACTTCAAGACTGCTTTCCCCAGGTGGCAATCTCAGGTAAGACAACAGCATAAGCATTTCGCTGCCTGGGCACATGTGGCAAGTGCATTGTGTATCCTCATCCATAGCTTACAATTTGTGTTTGTCATATGTATCCCATGCCTTCATTCCAGGACCTGGCAACAATAGTCCCAAATCTTGAAACTGCTGGCTTGAACCTTCTCTCTGTAAGTCAAATGGATTGCTGATCATGACCGCTGCATCGTATATCCTCGCTGTATTGAATTCACCTATTTCCGTCTGGTGACAGAAAATGCTTCGATATGAGCCAAGCAAAAGAATCACAGCTAGGCAAGCACTTGAGCACGAGTACTTCAAGGACCTTGAGATGGTACAGTGACCTGCTAAATGTGCTTGGCGTTGCTTTGGCATTTGTAATTGTATGAGCTGAGTCGCTCATTCCTTTTTATGGGCGTCTGTACTCTCTGTGTATAATCAAACTCTTTGATGCCAATGTCATGCAGATTGACGATGATGAAAAAATTACAGTGATTGACTTTCCGCAGATGGTGTCTATTTCTCACCGTAATGCCCAAATGTATGAAGCTTCTCAGATAACTAATGTGAAAGTGTCTTGCATTTAAAAAAAGGAATTTCACTTTTGCAGTTTTTTTGACCGAGACATTGAATGCATCTACAAGTTCTTTAACAAAAGGTTACAAGATATGCAAGAAAGCTTCAAATGAGCCTAATTTGGTAGGCTTGTTTTCTTATTGTGATTTCTTTTCTTTCTGTTAGATTCAATCTGAGGTCAGTGAAAAATGAAGAACAAGCTGGATCTGAAAATGATGATGAAGGAAACAGCAGACCTTCCTTTTTGTCCGTGGAAAAGGGTGCTGGTTCCTTGGACAAGGAACTAGCTGCCAGTGGATTTACTAGGAAAGAGCAAGTGGATATGGAGAAGGTAGGTCAGATGTTCCTGCAAATTTGTTACTCATGTATACGTTTATAGATTGTTTTCCGGCTTAGTTCTCAGGTACCCTTTTTTGGCAAACTTTCTTACAGTACACCGAGGAAGTTGTTGAAGGGCATGATTCCAGTTCAGATGATGAGAATGATGAGGTTGGTGATGCTGTGCCTTTGGTTTCCTTGAAGATAGACCAAGTACGTCTGCCTAGCAAGTTAGTTTGAACATGTGCAGACTGTACCAGTGATCAGGTCGTCGGGCCAGTCTCTGGTTAGGGGTCACTGTTATTGAAGTGTATTTTGGTTGTCTCTCAGGAAAGTTCCGATGAGCCTGATTGTGATCTTACCCAAGTGATTCAGAGGTGCCTGGAACTTTTTCTGAAGAGGTTAGTTGTCTTCCCATCAGAATGAACAAACAACTTCTGATTGCATTTTCTTACATCTGTTTTCACCACACAACATGGAACAAGTTGTAGCGGCGAGAACAGATTGGAAATTCCTCCCTCGGGTGGCAATGGAGTGGTTATGGCACCGCTCGAATCTGGGATCAAGACGTTTTCCACGGAAGTTTTACATGTAGAGTAAAAAAAAGGTCCTGCTCTCGTGTTCTCGTGTAAAACTGGATTCTGTTCAGTTCTTACTGTGGAGCTATGCTTCCTAGGTAAAACTTCTCGATTTGTATAACTTCTTGATTTGTATAAAAACTTCTCCATTTACATATTGGGAAGTCTATATGTAAAACTTCTCGATTTGTATATCAGCTATGCTTCCTGTGGAGCAAGGAAGTGAACGCAAGCCAACCTTTTGTATTAGTGCATTCTGTTCAGTTCTTACTTGATCATCCCGTGTTCTCGTGTGTGCCATGGCCGAGTGGCAAGCTCAACACTGGTATTGCTGTCTTGTCTCAAATGAAGTCCGGTTCCACAAGTTAACCGGAAATCTTCATGGGTGATAGCTGTGTCAGATTCTTTCGCGCATAGGGCAAGTAACGCAAGTGATAGCTGTGTCAGTTTACCCCCATTTTCTTGGGCATCACTTGTTTCAAATAAAGTCCATTGGAGGTTCGCAATTTATGTTCCGTGGCATTGCACGGGCACCTACCTAGTAACAAATTATGCATGGCCACTAATTTTAGATGGCTAACATATTTGGTCCCTCGAAAATTAAGATCATACTAGCGTTCAAACTGCTACTTTATTTTCATAAATTATCGAAAAAATCTAATACAATATTCACATAGTTCATATACTGTAATACCTAACTTCTAGTGAAATAAAAGCGGGCCATTGCTTACATGTGATGTCATTCTCCCATGTATCTACCTAGTTAATCCTCATAAATAAGTAATTAACTTAACTAATAAATCTTAAATAGAATAAACTTGTGCATTGTAAGGCCCAAAATTTGTATAAGAAAAAAGAATAATAAAATAAATATATGAATAAATGAAATAGTAAATTCAGATATCTCAAATTATACTTGAGTATTGAAAATTGAGGACAAAATCTTGAAAACCAAGAACTATTTTAGAAGTGGAGTAATAGAGAATTTTTCTATTCAACCAAATGATCATGTATTTCATGAAATGATGCACCATAAGCAATTATTTACATGAATATCTAATTTTGAAGTAACTTTAATTCCTATTCCACAATCAAAATACTATTTTCCTAAAAAGAAAGGAAATTGCTTCATAATTGATTTTGAGTATGTATTAAAAATGTGAATTCCTAAACTCCATTTTTGAATTTGAATTTTGTAAATCAAAAAGGAATAATATGGGAATATAATAAAGAGATGAAGATTGGGATTAAAACCTAAATTTGGGTTCAGAATTTAGGAGAAGAATACTATAAAATACAAAAAAAAATTATAAATATATGAATTCATTTCACACTGGAATGTTCAAATTAAATATTTAATTCGAGTACAAATTCACTACAAGATTTGAATTCAAATTTTAGATTCAAAAATAAGAAAAGAAAAGGAAAAGAAAAAGAAAAGAGGAAGGAAACCTAACTGGGCCTAACTCCCCAATTCGGCCCACTCACCCACTCACCCCCGCGTGGTCCAACCCCACTCTCTCGCGCGTGCCACTGGTGCTGGCATGCTGGGCCCACCGGGCAGCCACACTCCCGAGCACTTTCCTTGCACCTCTACGCTGACTCGCGGGGCCCATCAGTCAGCCCTACGGTACTGCCTCCCCCTCGCGCGAGCCACTTCTCTGCGGGCCCCTCTGGTCAGCAATGTCTTCCCCGTCGAGTCAGACGCGCACCGCAACAGACTCGCCGAGATCCTCGCACGGATGGAACGGGAGGGGGAAACGGCTTACAGGGCCACCTCCGAGGGTATTTGAGCCGCACCTCCTTGCCCCTCTCGCCTAACCACAAGCTCCTCACCACACCCGCCACGCTCGCAAGCTGAAGTGCGGGCATGCCATTGCCGTGACGCCGGGGAAGGGAGCTAATCCATGAAAAGGGCACAACCGTCGAAATTGGGGTCCTGTGGGGCATCAGTCAGGCGTGGAGGATCAAGTCGTAGATCTTCGCCGCCTGATTTTGGCCGTTCGGGTGATCGATGCGCGACAAACTCCTCGCCGAGGTAGAATTCTCCTCCGAGCTCACGTTCCACCGTGGCCATCATCAACTTGGCGTCGGTTCATGGTATGGACCACACCCATCTCGTTCGCCTTTCCTCCCAGCGTCGTGTAGTGTCGTTCGAATCGGGTCTCAGTGGCGAATTTAGGCGTGCGGCATTGGCGCAACTGCAAATTGGTGCTCCTCCATGGGCGGGGGCCTGAGCTTGATGGCGGCTACAATTGGTTGGGGAATTAGATTCAGGGAGCCATCAATTGGGCGAGGGCTTAGCTAATTGGAGAATGGCACACGGGTTGGTCGAATGCACAATCCCGGTGGTCTTGCCGCCGCGCGATGGGCTGCGCCGTCGTGTGTCAGCACTGGGGGAGAAGAAAGGCTCCGGTCCGTTGGATCAATCACCAGCGGGCAAGATTAGAGCAGCGAATAGCGTTTTAGTTCATTTAATATGGGGCGTTTAGAGCTGATCGGGTGGATAGGATTAAGTCAGACGCACGGTCATCTCTTGTGCCGTGGATCTCGGATTGGACGACCTGGATTAACTCGTGGGATTGGCAGGCGCTGGATCTAATCTGTGCCCTTAGTTCTGCTCCGACGGCCAGGGTTCATCGATACCCCTTTGATCCCGTACATTTGCATATGAGCCCCTACAGAATTCAGAAACCAACCCGCCGTCCCGAGCATTGTTGTCTGAGTCTCAGGATTGTTTCGTAGAGACCCCTGCATTTCTTTGTTTTTACGCGCGCAGTCCAGAATCAGAGGAAATTCAGAAATTCAATTAGAAAATAATTTCTAGTGTTAAAATAATTCTAGAAAATCATTTTATCCATAGGAAATTTATACTAACTTCTTTTTAGTCCATTCTAGTTCTATAATTTTGTAATATTATGGTTTATCATCTAGTACCATTGTTTTCACATGGAAGTCACATTAAAATTTATATCCTATGTAATCTTGTACAAAACACATAAAATCATTAGAAATTCATAACTTAAAATCTATGATTCCCATTTGATCCGTTCAAGGGGTGTTAGTCTCGTACGAATATTTACTATGCAATAACAACATTTATTATACCATGTCTCATTATTTTATAATTAGATCTGTATTTAACTGATGTTGGTTAGTCTGGATAAACTGCTTATCATTATAGTCTACTAGAATATGATTTATGGTCAATTCATAACTTAGATTAAAATTGAGATAATTATTTATAGAATAACCTCTCATAAGATTTATACTAACCAATTTATAATATAGTTTAATATTTAAATCACATAGATCATTTATAAATCATAACTCCTTAATAGTAACTCAGATTTTAGTGGTTCTCGTTCCTGCGCTCTCGTAGCAACGCGTAGATTATTATTATTCAGTTTGTACTTATGTTTGGTGTGATGTTAATTTTGTCTATACCATATATGTTTGTATTGCTACGACTAGCAGTGAGGTCACGAGGATCTGAAGAATCACCCTGATAACTGGAATCTCAAGTGCTAGGCAAGTTGTGTCCTTGATCACTTCTTTTTACCCAGTCATATTCTTATTAATCATAATGATCTGCATAGGTTAATCTTGATTGGATCCTTTAGGTTACCCTAGTTTGATTATCTTTGTACCTTGACTCCACTGAACTTTTTGGGTAGTACTTGCTATTGCTTTATATGGTTCTGGGTATGGAGATACATTATTCATGATCACCCTTTTATTATCAGTTTATTATTACTGTTCATGTTAAGATTATTATGTTAATGGGAACATGGAGCGACCACCCGAGAAAACAGTGCTACCACAAGGGTAGTATGGGATGCCCTTGGCTGATTAACTAGGAAAGCTAGTGGATGACTACCTTACCCAAAAGGGGCAAGGGCAGTAGGGGAGTGGTCAGTGTAGGGAGGTCCTTGGGTTGATTTTGCTGCGATGGCGGTCAGGCGAGAGATCCCTGCATTAGAGCTTCCTAGAAACTGTAGCGGGTTTTCTGAAGCTAGTGGAACTTTGTAAAGGCCTCGTAGTGTTACCCTGCCTCGCTTCCTTGGTAGAGGTGTATGGGATTCATGACCCCTTGGCAGATGGGTATCATGACTTGTGGGTAAAGATACGCAACCGCTGCAGAGTGTAAAACTGGTATACTAGCCGTGCTCACGGTCATGAGCAGCTCGGACCCTCACATGATTAATTTATGGAATTAAATTCAATTCATCATTTGCATCGCATTAGGACTATTTTATTATTACTTTTATTTATTATTACTATGGTTTGGTATTTACTTACACTTAGTAACTGCTAATAAAATTTTGACCAACTTATAAAAGCAATGCTCAGCTTCAGTCTTTATTTTATTGATCAGCCTTACACTTCACATGAACTCTCACCTTTGGTGAGTTCATGCCATATTATTCCCCACAACTTATTCAGCGATGAACATGTGTGAGCTCACCCTTGCTGTCTCACACCCCCCACAGGAGAAGAACAGGTGGTTCAAGTGGAGCCACACATCGAGGAGTTCGATTCGATCTAGGTGGTGTCTCCTAATTGACTTTCTGGCGCCAAGGATGGATTTTAGATCCTTTTATATTTATCTTTTATTTTGTAAGACTTCCGCTATGTAATAAATACTCTGATTATTGTGACATTTATCTCTATACATCTGTTATTATATATGTTGTCTTTTTTGGCGCATGTATGAGATGCACCCGACTTTGTTCCTTAAATCCGGGTGTGACATGCATACATGTTGGATTCTTTTGGTTGGTGCATCTGATTGAATTTAGAACCCTTGCTTAGGTTTGAATTTGGGAATCTTAAAGTAGAAACAAAATCAGAAAAGAGAAAAGAAAAAATAGAAAAAGGAAAAGAAGAATTATGTGTGTGGGCCTAAACTACACGCCCTCAGCCCAGCGTACCCCTCGCCCGCTTGGGCCGCACGCCGACACCCCAGGCCGACATATCACCCACACGTCGTGTGCACCCGCGCGCCCCACACCCGTTACTGGCCGCTGACATCGGGGACCCAAAAGATAGTACTCCCCACCCCCCCCCCCCCCCCCCCCACCCACCCACCGAGATCGCCTGCGCGCGGGCCTAGGCAGTCAGGCCCTCCCCTTCACTCCGTCGCACTGTGTAGCTTAGGTCTTAACCACTGCATCGTGAGTAGACCTCCGCTAAGGCTATAAATACATGTTGCGGGCGCTTCCCCTTCCATCTCTGCTCGTAGGCCGACCACCTCCACCGTGAGATGCCATCACGATGAAGAACGACGCCACGAAGAAGAGACCAGAAGTCGCCATCTTCCAATTCGCTCTTAGTCGCGACCCAACCCTTGGCGTGTGGGTTGCAGTGGTTCGCCAAGTCATGAGGAAACTGTGGGAGGCTTCGGCAGGTGCAGAGACCGATTTGGAAGCGGCGAATTTCTCACCGGAGGAGCGCATACGTCGTGGAACCACCCCTCCCTATGGTCAGGGACCTCTACCATGAACCGTGGTGAGTAAAACCTCACATCAAGCTCTCCTGATTCCCTTATTCGTGTTGCATCAATTAGTCTTGAGTTTGGGGAATGGGGCCTGTCGGTTTGCCGTTGCCGGCGATGGCGCCGCCGTGCCTTGGCCCGTCGCCGTTCATCTAGACGTTGGGTTTAGGGTGAAGAGCCAACGACCATTAGATCCTCATCGGGCGGTGCAGAACGGTGTGTTCGCGTACCCCTTCGTGTATGGAATGGCAGTCATAGATCTTCGATCGGACGAAACTGTGTGGCTCTCGGTTGTTCGCCACCGTTGGATTTAGATCTAGTGATCATCTGTGCATACAGATTCGTGTACGACAAGATCTAATCTAGGCCCTTGATCCCGATCGAACGGTCCAGAGCAACTGGCAATGCACAGACATAGTATTTTTCATTATGAGACCCTGGGTTTTATTAAATTTCGCCTGCCGTCCAGTGTAGATCAAAAGATATATCATTTAGGTCCGAAATTTCATAAAACAAACCCTACAGTTTATAATAATTATGTCCGCAACATAGAAGTTTATAAAATTAAGATGATTAAAATAGAAATGAGTTTTAGCATGAAATTAATTCAATAAACTTAGGAAATTCGTATCTCCTTCGTTTTAGCTCCGATTTTAGTGGTTCTTGAACCTATAGTTTCGTATCGACGTGTAGAATCTTATTATGCAGTTTGTTCTGATGTTTGATGTGATGTTAATTTTTCCTATACAATGAATGTTTGTATCGCTGCGAGTAGACGAGCAAGTGCATGAGGAACCCGAAGCACCCCAAGTCAAAGATTCTGAGCAAGAGCTCGCAGAAGGCAAGTTGCATTCCTTATCACTTTTCTTTAACCTAATAATGTTCTGTTAATAACCATGGCACAGTTAGGCTAAGTTGATGGGACCTAATAGGTTGCCCAGTTTGTTTACCCTACACCTTGCAAATAAACGAACTATTTGGGTAGTCTTGCTAGTGCTCTACCGATGTATGGAGTAATGTTAGTTATGATTCATGCTCATGTTCCATTATGATTCATTATTGTTGGCTTTATTATGATACATGTTAAGATCATTTTTGTTAATTGGAATATAGAGCGACCACCCAAGACAACAGTGCAACCACAAAAACTATATGACTTTCGTCTTTGCCAATTAATTAAGAAAGCTAGTGTGGGATAACCCTTTCACGAAAGGGGCAAGTGGGGAGGCATCACTATAGACATTAAGGTAGTGTTTGGTTGAAGAGCCAAGTTGAACGGAACCGTTCTGTCCCAGTTTTGTTGTTGTTTGGTTACAAAGTAACTAGAACGGAATGGCTCCAATTAGGGAATATTCTCCTCAGATCCGGAACCATTCCGCTCCAAAAAATCAATGGGACGGAGCCGCTCCGTTCCAATCCCGCTCTCACAGTCACGCTCCGTTCCGTTCACTCTGCAACCAAACAAAAAACAGAACCGCTCCGTTCCAGATTACCAAACACAGAATAGAGCGGCTCTGTTCCTAGAATCAGGAATGGAACGGCTCCGTTCTACTTGGCTCCTCAACCAAACACTACCAATTACCAGCATTTTAATTTGTTATTCCAAGGTGTGTGTGTGTATATATATATATATATATATATATATATATATATATATATATATATATATATATATATATATATATATATATTACTTCTTCTAAAGTGTTGAAATTGTATACTTGGTGGTTTCTTAATATGTGTTCTTTTAAAGGGCCTTATGTAGATGATCCTATGCTCGGTTGGCTGGCTGCGCAGAGGTCGCCCTCGACACCAGCAACATGAGAGCTCCGGTGGCGTCGACCCTCAAGGCCTCATGCGCAGGCCAAACACGTCGCTACAGGCTTGTGCACTACCCGTCAGCTGCACCAATATCCCCACAACCCGATAATTTAGGCTCTGATCCCTTCTTCCTCGTTGAGTTTGGCACTGAATCACCTAGCCCCGTCGCTAATTTCTGTTAGTTTTGCAACTTTGCTCCGTTTTGCTTCGCTGAGTAGTCGCAGAATGGCACAAAACAATCGGGAAGCGGATAAGATGTGAGCAATTTTATTCTTGTGAAATTTTGCCCCTCGTACGGGTTGATTCCTTTGTTTGCGGTGCAGGTTCGACGTGTATATCTATGACTACCTGCTGAAAAGGAACGTACAAAAGATGATCTAGCTAGGCTTTCATGGCCGAGGAAAGGATGTTGCTTACCATGTTGTCAATTGTTGCCTCCTCTCCTATTGCTTTGTCGTTCCACATTTTGTTGCTGGGTTAGGTTTCGTTCGTGGCAGTGCACAACAGTTTAGCTATTAGTTGCATGCGTGAATGTGAATTTAGGACCAGATAGACTGGACAATGCTTTTCAGCTCTGGTATGAATTTTCAGTATGGAATACTCCATAGCTTTTTTTTTGTGTTCGACTAAATTAGGGTACATTATTGGAACATGAATTGATATAAAGTTTTATCGAATAATTTGTGTGTTGTCTTAACACACGGACATGGTACTAGTTGACTTGATTCGTGGCTAAAAAGGAAAGAAAAATGAGAATGAATAATAACAGAAAAAATAAAATGAGAAAGAAAAATATAAAACACTACTTCAGGTTTTCTGCACACATATGGTTCCTCCTCTCAGAACATAAGTTCACAACTTTGCAATAATCATTGACATTTACCGATTTTCCACTAATATGGTGGCTACTTATCCTGTTGCCATCTTTAGAAGTGTGAATACATATTCGCCTCTTAAAATAACACTACTGAAAAAAGTACGAGGTGACCACATACAGTACCAGATTCACAATCGATACTATGTAATTGAGACTAAAAACGCCAATCTTTAGTACCACTATTAAAACTAAAAATGACTTCTAGTACTGTTTTTTTGTTAGAACTGTTAAGAAAGACCCCTCTTTAGCATCGGTTCGTGACTAAAACCAGTACTAAATATGAACCTTTAGTACTGGTCCTAGCCGCGTACCTGTACTAAAGGGGACCTTTAGTATCGATTCTAGCCAAGAATCAGTAATAAAGTGTTTTTTATTTTTAGCAGATATAAATTGATATTGATTAATAGTACATTAATTAATATGTATACATACAAATGTATAAAAAGTTCTTTCGAATAGGACGCATGTCCAAATGTATAGGCCGTTATTTTTTCCTTAAAGTCGGAGGCTGCTATATTCAACCAAAATAAGCAAGTTTGGCAGCAAACACTGTTCTCATTAACGTATCAAATACGTACAATATCTCTAGAGTTTTACAAATCGAATCTCTGGAGTTGGTGATAAAGTAATTAGACCTTCGCAGACTGCTTTTATACCGGGGTGGTTTATTTTGGAAGGCATTGTCACTCTACATAAAACTCTGCATGAGACGCGTAAGAAGAAGGCAGATGGGATAATCTTAAAATTAGATTTTGAGAAAGCTTACGATAAAATTAAATGGCTGTTTATACAACAGGTTCTTAGGATGAAAGGGTTTTCGGATACATATGTTCTTGGATTCAAAAAATAGTTTCAAAGGGGAGTGTTTCAGTTAAGGTAAACGAGGATTATGGCCACTACTTCCAAACTAGAAAAACGAGTGAGGCAAGGAGATCCCCTTTCACCTATCCTTTTTAATATAGTTGTGGATATGCTGGCCATACTAATTAGTAAAGCTAAGGATGCTGGCCTTTGTTGGGTGGTCATTTCGCATCTAGTGAACAGGGGTCTTTCCATCCTTCAATATACAGATGATACTATCTTATTCTTGATAATGATCTGAAAGGAGCTAAGAATCTAAAATTATTGCATACGACTTTTGAGCAGCTCTCAGGACTAAAAATTAATTTCAATAAGAGTGAAATATTTTGCTATGGTTTAGCAAACGACTCGATAATAGAGTATTCACATTTTTTGGGTGCGACAAGGGACAACTACCTTTTAAGTACCTTGAAATTCCTATGCATCATAGAAAACTTAATAATGCAGACTGGATGGTAATTGAGGAAAGGTTTAAGAAAAGACTAAATGGATGGAATGGAAAACTTTTGTCCACTGGTGGGAGTTTGGTCCTTGTTAATTTAGTCTCGATGAGTCTCACGTTGTTTATGTTATCCTTTTTTGAGGTGCCTAGAGAAGTACTCACCAGATTGGATAAATTTAGATCTCGTTTTCTTTGGGACGGGAGGAACACAAAAGGAAATACAAAATTACCAAGTGGAACATAGTCTGCTCTCCAAAAGACTTGGGAGGTTTGGGATAATAAATCGTGAACTCCAGAACAAGTGCTTATTGAGTAAATGGCTTTTTAAGCTGATTAATGAGGATGGTCTATGGCAGACAATTCTGTGAAATAAATATATGAGAGGAAAAGCCTTTACCCAAATAGAGCATATGCCTGGTGATTCTCACTTTTGGGTAGGTCTAATGAAGGTTAAACACATGTTTTTAGGTTTAGGGCGTTTCAAGCTCGGGGATGGGACCCAAATTAGATTTTGGAAAGATAGATGGTGTGGCAATGTAGCTTTCAAATACTTATCTCCTAACCTTTACACCATTGTCAGAAAGAAGAAAGCGACTGTTTTGGGTGTTTTCAGAACTACACCGCTAAATGTGGCTTTTCAAAGATATTTGGTTAGTAATAACTTATTGGCTTGGCTGCAACTTACAACCATGGTTATGAATACTCAACTAATTGATCAGAGAGACACATTCGAGTGGTCTTTACATCAGCATGGTCGTTTCACGGTTCGGTCAAAGTATCGAGCCCTTATAATGCCGCATATTGCACCTAGAAAACATCCTATATAGGAACTTAGGGTTCCTCTAAAGATAAAGGTTTTTATGTGGTATCTCATCAAGAACATAGTTCTTACCAAAGACAACCTAGCAAAAAGCAATGAAAGGAAGTTTAAACTGTGTTGCATGTATTTAGATGAATCCATCCAACACCTATTTTTTATTGCTATATTGCTATGTGTATGGTGGTGTGTTTAGGTCTCCTTTAATATCTGACCACCTAAAAGCATACATCATATGTTTGGAAGGTGGATGGAAGGGGTAGAGGGGAACCTTAGGAACAAGATTTGGTTTGGAACTTGTGCCTTTTGCAGGACAATTTGGTTATGCAGAAATGATGTTATTTTTAACAATGCACAAGTGCCTATTCCTTTGCAGGTAGTATCCAGGGGAACCACAACAGTAAAACAACAGAGTTTCGAAGACCTTATTATGTCCAACGCCTTCTGCTAAGCCGTCGGACATAAGGGACGTGGGCCTGCCAACGGCCGTTAAGACCATTATCGAGGATAAACGCCGACGATCGAAAGAGGCCGTCGGACATAGCTTATTTCTGACAGCTGCTGTCGAAAATAAGGTTATTTCTGACCCTTTACGACCGAGGGACAGGTACCGTCAGACATAAGCCTTCGGCCGTCGGAAATAGCTTATGTCCGATGGCTTAGGGCTTATCTTCGATGGCTTTAGTCGTTGGAAATTCCCTGTTTTACTGTAGTGAACGTACTGGATGAGGGAGTGGACAATAATGCTAAAGAGAGAAGACGAACCACAAAGCTGGGATGTCGTCTGCTTGAAACGACTATGATGCAGATTTTCGCTTCTAATGGATTGTCACACCCGGATTTAAGGGATAAAGCCGGGTGCGTCTCATATTGCGCCAAAGAAGAACATCACATATAATGACAAAGTGTATAGAGATAAATATCACAAATATCATAAATGTCATTATTACATAGCGGAAGTCTTACAAAAATAAATGATAATAATAAAGCGAACTAAGTATTATTCCTTGGCGCCACAAAGCTGACTGGGAGACGCCACCTAGATCAACTCGTATTCCTCATTGTACGGATCCTCCTAGACCATCTGTTCTCCTATGTGTGTGTGGGGGGTTATATATCGCAAGGGTGAGCTCACAAAAGATCATAGCTCAGCAAGTTGTGGGGAATAATGTGCATGAACTCACCAAAGGTGGGAATTCATGTGAAGTGTATGGCTGACCAATAAATAATGGTTAAAGCTAAGCATTGCTTGGTCAAGTTTTATTAGCAGTTACTAAATGTAAGTAGATACCAAACTAGAGTAATAGTAGATCAAAATTAATAATAAATCCCAATGCAATGCAAATGACAAATTGAATTTAATTCCATAAATTAATCATACAAGAGTCTTGAGCTGCTCATGACCGCGAGCATGGCTAGTATACCAGTTTTACACTCTACAGAGGCTGTACCCTGTACCCATAAGTCGTGTATCTCGTCTAGCCAGGGTTAGCTAGACCCTTAGACACTGTCGAGGTGAATGGCTAGGGATCCACTACGAGGCCTTTACAAAGTTTCACTAGCTTCATAAAACCCGCTACAGTCTAGGAAGAGCAATGGAGGAACCCCCTGTCTGACCGCCATCGCAGCAAAATCAACCCGAGAACCTCTCTACACGTCTACTCCCCTACTGCCCTTGCCCCTTTCGGGTAAGGTAGTCCTCTACTAGTTTTTCTAGTTAGGCAGCCAAGGGCATCCCATTCCACCCTTGTGGTAGCACGTGTTTCTCAAGTTAAGCTCGATGTTCCAATTAACGTAATTGTCTTATCATGAACAAAAATAGAATAGTAATAAAGAATGATCATGTGTAATAGTTATCTCAACACCTAAAACCATATATAGCAATAGCAAAGACTACCCAAAAGTTCAGGGGTAAACAAGGTGAAAAGATAACCAGACTAGGGTGGCCTATTGGGTCCCATCAAAATTAAGCCTATGCATGATAAAATGATTATAGAGAATATTATTGGGTAAATAAAAGTGGTCAAGGGCACAACTTCCCTTCAATAAGCTCCTGCTTAGCAACTTCTACAAGGTGAACACCCAGATCCTCTGCCACTGGCTCGTCTACTCACCGCAATACAAACAAACATGGTACAAGAGATAAATTAACATCACACCAAACATGACTACAGAATACATAATAATAATCTACGCATTGAAACAAGATCGTAGGAACATGAATCACTAAATTCGAAGTTACGGATTGCGAGTTATGAATTTCCGAAATTCTTAAGTGTTTGGTACAAAATTAATTGAGTAGTCAATTCTAATATGGTTTTCATGTTAAAACAGTGTTATCAAGTGATAGACAATATTAATACAAAATTATAGGAACTGGAATGGATTAAAAAGGAGTTACAATGAATTTTCTAGGAATTAAACAAGTTTCTGCAATTAATTTTGTACTAAAAATCATTTTCTAAATAACTTTCTCAGGTTTTCTGATTTTCCTGGACTGCGCGCATTAATAACAGAAAGCTCAGGGTTCACTCTATAAATTCCAGGACTCTTCGGTAATTACTTTATTACTAGGTTGGATGACGGGTTCATTTTTATAAAGTTAAGGGGCAGTTACGCAAAAGCGCACGGCCGAAGGGGTATGGGTCGAGGTTAGCCATCCGATCAACACTGGACACCTCGGATTAGATCGCTCATGCCACGAAGCGGTACGCCACACTATCCATCCGATCTGATTCCGACGCCCCATATTTAAATACCCAAAATCTACCCTCGATCGATCGATCCGAATCAGACGACCCTCGGCACACTTGATCAAAATGGTATCCGATACAAATCATGTTCGTCGATTCAGGATCCAGCGGCCCAGACCTTATCTTCCCCAACACAAACACTGGCGCAGCGGCTTCCCCCCCAATCATCCGCACTGCGGCGCCATTTGTGAACAACCGTGATCATCTGCTCTACGTCACTAACCTCCAAGCTACCTGTTGCAACATGTAACACTGAACCGACCGAAACGGGAGCCACAACTCACCGAGGATGGCGCGCACAGGAGCCCGGTCCACGGCAAACTGCGGCTCGACGCGGCCGTTGAACTCCGACGAGCAATTCCTCGGTAGTACTCTCTTCCCGATGCTGGCATCACCCACCCGCTTGCTCGGGGCACCTTAGCGATGGCCCCCCGACCCCTTCTAAGGCCTCGAGCGATGGTGAGGACAAGGATCCATGGCGGCGCGGGTCAAATCGAGGCAAGGTCGCCACTCTCCTCATCCTCTCGGTTTGAGCTCCGGTCGTCTACGGGATTGAATCAGTCACAGGAACGCGACGCGAATGATTTTTATATGCGCGACGAGGCCACAGGATCCGGGCGGTCATGGCCGAAGATCCCGCGTCATGCGCCGGCTGACCCGAGGATGCAGGCGATTCTGTCGAAGGAGGGGGGGTCTGAACGTGCGGCTCCACACGTCAGTCACAGCGTGGTGTAAAACAAACTGCTACGCGGGCCCATCCGTCAGTGGGACAACAGAAGCACTGGTGCGCCGTAGCGTATGACACGCGGGACTCGGATGTCGTTCACGCAGCAAGACGCGCGCGCAGAAAGGAGGGGCGAGATGGGCCGGGATCAGGCACAATCGGCCCAAGCCGTCGTTTTCACCCCTTTTCTTTTTCTTTTCTTTTTTTGCCTTTTCTTTTCTTCTTATCTTTTTGAATTTCAAATTTGAATTCGAATTTCGTGGTGAGGTTCACATTTAGGCTAATTTCACAACTTCAACTACTAGTATAGGAAGAATATATATTTATTTATATTTTTATTTTCTTTATATAGTATTTTATTTCTCTTCTTTTCTTTGCTATTTCCCATCTCTAAATTTTCAAAATAGGTATTAAATCCCCAATTTAGATATTAACTTATTTCTATCACTGTGATTACTATTATTATTTAATGCACAACCAAATAACTCCAACATGATGCACAAGTTATTTTAAATGTCACTAGTTAATCAATCAATTTAAATAATTTAAATGTGGTTGTTCACATGCTTAGTTAAATAAAAACAAAGCACATAAGAGAATTATCTCCTTTACTATGTTTTACAAATTTAGGTATTACATGGATGGAACTTTTCTAGCATGATATATAACATTGTAGTAGCTTGTGTTTGTCTCTGCTTTGAATTAGCATGTTATGTTTGTGTTGTCAGAATTATCCTTGTTATGTTACTGATGTTGGGAGTACCTTCGTATGTTGGACATCTTCATGCATATGGAATTATATATTCCCTTTTCTAAAAAAATACACGTACAATCTTCATGCTTGAGGTCAATTAAAAAAAAACGAAAAGTTTGGCAAAAGAAAGAGTGGCCAGTTCGAGTACATCTTACAGATTCTACGCCCCAATCTAAGGTATAGTAGTAGCTTTGCATGTGTACCCATTTTACAAATATCAGATATTTTTAAATGTCAAACTATAGCTTTGCATGTGTACGATACTGTGCCATACAAGGATTACAGATAAGAGGCCTGTTTGGTTTGATGCCTAACTTGCCACACTTTGCCTAAGTTTTCTGCCTAAGGTTAGTTCTTCAATTCGAACGACTAACCTTAGGTAAAATGTGGCACATTTAGCCACGAACCAAACAGCCCAAAGATCTCATCTAAGAGCTAACTAACCACGGAAAGATAGAGATTAAGAGAGAGATTACAACTCTGTTCGTCTTCGAGATGGGAATAGTTCCTGTGCCAATCCAAGATAACGAGCGGCGACGCAAGCACCGAGAACGACTCCGATAAAATAGAGAATCCGTTTTTCAAATGATTCGTACTGCTGCGTAGACATAATATATATATATCCATTTATATAAGTATATATAGATACTCCATAAGTATATATCTATATATATATATATATATATATATATATATATTCTATAGCGACTCGTTCCAGGTCATAGTCATATAGCATCTAGATCAGATCCAAACATCATATCATGGCGTCTTCGCTGCCGGACCACCTCGTCGAAGAGATCCTGGTGCGCCTTCCCCAAGACGAGCCCGTGCACCTAGCGCGCGCCAGCCTCGTCTGCACGTCGTGGCGCCGCGTCCTCGTCTCCGACCGGGACTGCTTCCTGCGCCGCTGCCGCGGATTCCACGGAGCGCCGCCGCTGCTCGGATACTTCGACCTCAGCTACGGCAACGACGGTAAGCGATTCGTGCCCGCGACCTCCACCACCTCGCCCGTCCGCATGCCCGCGCTCCATCGCAGACGCTGGTCAGCCGTCGACTGCCGTCATGGCCGCGTGCTGATCCACTACGAGGACGAGGACAGGTCAAAGAGGGGATTCATCGTCTGGGACCCCCTCACCGGCAGGCAGCAGCACCTGGGCATGCCCAGCGCCAGTTACCCGTCACACGTGTGCCTCTACACCTCCTACACCGGAGCCGTGGTGTGCGCCAGGGACGACGACGGCTGCGACCACCTCGACTGCCAGGCCGCCGCCGGTCCGTTCCGTGTGGTCTGCGTAGAGACCAACCTGCTACGCCCAATATTCGCATGCGCGACCAGCTACTCGTCGCTGACCGGTGAGTGGAATGCTCCGGCGCCCAAGCCCAACCATGACAACCACGACTTCTTGAGAGGCCATGCCAAACACAGCCTTCTTGTTGGCGACGCCATATACTTCCTCTTCCAAGATGACCGAACCATCCTCAGGTATGACCTGGGTAGACACCGGCTATCTGAGATGGACTTGCCGCCATTTATGTGGAACGCAACTCTCATGACGGCGGAGGACGGGGGCCTAGGACTCGCCGCCCTGCCCAACAATGACAATCGCATCCATACATGGTCATGGCATGACGACGATGGCAGTGGTGGTGGATGCTGGGTGGAGCAGAGGGTCATCGAGCTTGAGACGTTGCTCCCAAGACGTATGCGAAACAAGTGTCGTCGAATGGTTGGCTCCGTGGAGGGCACAAGCACTGTTTTCGTTGACATATCTTTTGGTACCCTCTTCGTGCTTGACGTCAAGTCAAAGAAAATGAGCAAGTTTGGCAAGAGAAATGGAGGGCTGTTTGAGTACGTCTTACCTTATGTGAGATTCTACGCCCCAAGCGAAGGTATATCAAATATTTGTAGATGTTAAACTATATAGAATGCATGCATGGTCATAATAAGTTTACTCGATTTGTTGTATCTTTTCAGATCTTGCAATAAAGGGTGAACTGCCACCACGCGCGATATGAAGATGCATCGATCTATCCATGATCCTGCTGCTGTAGAGGATGCTTAGAGCAAGAAAAAGGATAGGATTTATGGCCAATAAATAAAGATATGTTTTACTTATGGCCAATAAATAAAACATATCTTTATTGGTCACAAAAAGAAGCGTCAAGGGGTATAAACTAGCACAGTTTTAGTTTACAGTTCCAGTTCCAGGAAAGAAAGTGTTTATCGACCTAGAGATGATTTTATTTTGTCTTTTTGTTTTCAGCTGCGCACCACCCAATACTGGTTTATACCCCTTCACGCTTCTTTTTTGTGACCAATGCCCAATATTTATATAATGCTATGTTTATGGTTTCTGTACTTCACTTGGAATCTAGACAATGAATCTGCAATGCACATATAGTATGAGATCGATGCATCCATGACTGCTCGATCAACAGCATGAACATGCCGCTAGAACATTCAGTTCCATGTCTGACCAAACGCATTCCGAGCAGTCTAAAGCATATTCAGTATCTGAAGTCTTGATGTTCCACGCTGCTTCATTTAAGCAGAACTCCAGCTTGCTACTAGACTGTTGGTGCCGACCTTGGCGTCAAACACTGGAACAAACCACTTGACGGTGCTCTCTGCGGAGGCGCGGATGGTCTGTGGCACAAAGCCGAACGGTCCGCGATCTAGGCGGAGGAGCGGCTCCTCCTCTTTGTACGTCCGGACGGTCCACGTCTGCGGCTCGGACGGTCCGCAATGGCGCAGAAGGTCTTCTTCTTCGTAGCAGACCTAGATCTCGCCTCCCGGGAGGGACCCCATCGGGGAGGAGACATCATAGAGTGTCTTGGCGTCGGCAGGCCACCCAAAACGCATCTAGTCGACATAGAGCTAAAGAGAGGTGAAGATTCGAGGTAGAGGAAGACTAATCTAGGGCTAAACTAATGTATAAGGTAAAAACGAGAAGTAAAGTTGATTGGATTGTGGGAGGTTCAATCAATCGTAACCCTTCATCTATATAAAGGGAGGAGGTCTAGACCGGTTATAAGTCGGTTCCTGAGTTAATCCCGCAGGTTTTACTAACAAATCCCGCTAGAAATCTGAAACCCTAACTGATTCTGCGCACGCGCGGACTGTCTGCGCCACCACCGCGGACCATCAGGACTGCAGACCGTCCGCCTGCCCATTTCTGGGTTCAACATATGCCCACTGCCTTTTGGTGGAGGTTGACGAACCAAAAGCATATGTACTATTAACAATCTTTGGAAAACAATAGATCTCACAAGTCATCTTGTTCCCGAAGTAATAACTAAGCCTAATGCAAGTCACCGGCTTTTTAATCTGATAGGGTGATCGTTTCGTAGAGCTCTAATGCATAAAGACCATTTGAGATTGCATCTTTCTCAGCCATGACCATTTTATCAATAGGTCAAAAGGTATAGAATGGAGGTGTCCCCCCAGCCTGGATAGGAAAATGGATTATGCATGTACCATGGTTTTATCATTGTACCGTTCCACATTTGAACATGACAGTACATCGACGATGAGTAGGCAGATGGAAGGTATCCTGGCATCACTTCCATCTATCCTGGCATCACTGGATGAATAGGCGGTGCTTGCTGTGTTTCCTTTCGGGTCGTTTTATTTGGCCGTTTTGTTTTAGCGGGTGCTCGTGGCTTCTTTGTTGTCTGATTGCGTAGAACAGCCTTCTTACTAATGTATTTGGAGAGTAATTGATCAAAAGTAGGGCCAGCTTTGACTAGCCGACCATATGTGTTACATGTGCTTTGCCCTTACATCCCCTTCCTTGCTTTGTGTGGAGACCGATGCCTCTGGCCATGGGCGGACTGTCCGGCTGAGTCAGCCGGACTGTCTGCACGAGCACTAGACCGTCCATGCATAGGTGTCGGACAGTCCATGTCACACCCGGTTTTAGAAGGCAAACCGAATGTGAACCATGTACATGCCAGGATAAAAAATTCACGTACACAACGATTACATAATTGGACATTATCACACAGTGCTCAAATAATTACGTAATGAGGTATTTCTTTATTATATCATGGTGTCAAGGACATCCACATAGTCTTTAACTTAATCAGAAATCAAAGTGCGAATACGAAACGTAGTAAGATAAGGCCTTCATAGGCAGCTGACTCGGGGTTCGCCGCTAATCTAAGTCTAGAACTCATCATAGTCTTGAAACTCCTAAAAATCTTCCGCTATGCCTTCGTCTTCTCCTGAGCAAGGGTTGCAATGTGGACAACCTGTTGTTTTGGTGTTAAAGCAAGAATGAGTACACATCAACGTACTCAGCAGATGCCCCGTTTGGCTGAAGTGGACTAACTTTATGTGGAGTGAAGCTGAAAGCAGTTGCTTTTAGTTGATCAAGTATTTATCACTTGTAGAGAGCCAAGTTTTAGCAATAACCCAAGTTATTAATCCAAAAAGTATTCCCTTGAAGAGGAAATACCAGAATGCATAGTTATAATCATCATCATTAAAACCATCATCCTCATCCTCATCCGTAGCCATAGTATCATTAATTAAAGGAGCTCCCAAGATCGCTCTTAACCGTGGGCACGACTGATATATCAGTTTCTAACCCTCTACAGAGTTCGCACACTTTACCCATGAGCCGTGATTCCCTCTCTAGCCCAGGTTTGCAAGACCCTTGTTCACTCCCGAGGTGAGCGACTAGGGATTCACTACGAACCCTTTACAAAGATTCTCCAAAGGTATAGCCGCCCGTTATGTTTCCTAAATGCACCGTACTCCTCCCAAGGGGAAACCACCCTTGGCAAAGCGAGTAGCGTATACCGAGCCCCATTGATGGCACGACAACAAAGCAAGCTACACCTTAGTTCCTCTGATTAATTAGCTAAGGGCCACTACGGGAGAGACAAACTTTGCCTAGCGCTAAAAATTTTGTCGAGTGCGAATTCATGGGCACTAGGCAAAGATCTTTTTTGCCGAGTGTTACGCTAGGCAAAGCAAGACACTAGGTAAATCAGTCGTTTGTCGAGTGTCCGCCACTAGGTAAAGCAAAACACTGGGCAAATCAAAAGTTTGCCTAGTGACAGACACTAGGAAAAAAACGCTAGGCAAATCGGAAGTTTGCCTAGTGCCAGACACTAGGCAAAGAAAAACACCTGATAACCTATCGTCGTCAGCTAACACTATCCACCAACCGTTAACTTTGCCGAGTATCTGACTTCGACACTCGGCAAAGAAGGTCTCTTTGCCTAGTGTCAGACTAGAACACTAGGTAAAGATGCATTTTACCGAGTGTCAAAATTTGACACTCGGTAAAATATTTTTTTTCTTTTCTTTATGCTTCCAAACTTTTTATGATGTGTTTCTATAGCACCTAGAACTACATGTCAAGTTTTGGTAATTTTTTTGAAGTTTTTGCTATATTTACTAAATTTATTTCATTTAATTGAATTTCTTTTGATACTTCAAATTTGAACTGCAAGTCATTCACATGATGCAAAAATGATATTTATGTTATTTATTATAATTTGAGTCCTTATCCGGTAACAGACTATAAATTTTAAACATCATGTTCACGAAACATGACCACAAACTTACGGTCCAGTTGTTTTTTAATTGTATAAAAATCAAACAAAGTCAGAAAATCATTAAACTAGTCGAGATGTCATGATATTATATGTGGAGGCTGTGATAAAAAGTTGACAAGGTTTCATACAAGTTTGACACGAACGATAGTTACCACCTAGTCGGCCTCTACATTAAATCATCAAACTTCTCTCTGAATTCTTTGGTTTGTAAGCATTGTACATAAAAACTTTTATGAAATATTGTCAATTTTTTATCATAGCCTCCACATATGGTATCATGACATCTCGACAAGTTTCATGATTTTCCGATTTCATTTGCTTTTTATGCAATTTAAAAACAACTAGACCGCAAGTTTATGGTCAAGTTTTGTGAACATGATGTTCGAAATCTCTGGTATGTTACGGGATAAGGCCTCAAATTATACTAAATAACATGAATATCATTTTTTCATCCATTTTTCCATTATGCGAATGACTTGCAGTTCAAATTTAAATTATCAGACGAAATTCAATTAAATGAAATAAATTAACTAAATATAGATAAACATTTAAAAAATATCAAAACTTGACATGTAGTTCTAGGTGCTATAGAAACATATCATAAAAAGTTTGGAAGCAAAAAGAAAAGAAAAGAAAATATTTTACCGTGTGTCAAAAAAAAAGACACTAGGCAAAATGCCTCTTTGCCTAGTGTCCTGAACTGACACTAGATAAAGAGTCTCTTTGCCTAGTTCCTGAACTGACACTAGGCAAAGTAAAAATGGGTATTTTCCTCACATGCTTTCAGTACGACAATGTGTGCCAAGTGCCGCCACGCTGCACACTCGGCAAACATTTTAAAAAAATCGGGGCTTGTTCTGATAAGTGGGGTCTTGTGCACCAAAAGCAAGTTAGTCGGCTTTGCTTCCCGTGATCGGTCGAACCCTAGCGTGGCGGCGGCGGTGGCTTTGGATCTAGCCTGCGTTGGCTGTCGACGTTCTTCTGGCGGCGTGCAGCTCCCACCTCTGGTTCTCCTCCTCCGTATAGTACTCAAGTGAGTCCCTGCACTACTAGTCTCCTCCGTCGTTCCTGCTCTCCTTGGCTTCTCCTCCTCCTCCGGTCGACCCTGTGAGCGGATGTTCTCCCTTGGTCCCTCTGGTATGGATGCGGGCGTCTGCTACCTGTGGCCTACCGCTGAGCCTGTGTCTGGCGGTCCGGCCTGCTGCCTGTGGTCTGCTGCCTGCCCGGCCTACCTCACTGTGGTGGGACCTCCTCCACTCCCTTGCAGCATCGAGACCTCCACCATGAAACTTGCCATGTTGCCACTACGTACTACGGTTTACTGAGTGTTGCGTTAGCTGGAGCCTAATCCTCTAAGTCCCTTGTACCTTTTCGTACTACGATTTCGTTAGCTGGAGCAATGCTAGGAACCTTGCCATTCCATTTTACTGAGTGTTGTGTGTCCACATCGGCGACACATTTTTTTCTTGCTTTGCAAACATCGCGTATCTGTACTACAGATCCACTCAGAACACACGACCTTAGTTTTGCATCTTTATGTTAGCGGATGACCTTAGTTTTGCATTGAACATGAATGAGGCACACAATTTCAGAGACTATGTGCACTGCTTAGACTTTGTGAATGGTCAAGGGATCCTCGCTCCTTGTTTCAGATTGGGTGTATTTGTGGTTTGTTCGTCACATTACCGTTGTATACGAATTTAGTAGGGGAATAGAGTGCACTTTGTTAGGGAAGGTCATTATCTTAATATATAATGCAAGGTCTATCACTAATTTTAAATGACTTATTATGCAGGTTAACTTAAGTTAACTTGCAGGTGGTGACGCTTGGAGGCCGAGGAGGCGCAGAACGATGCCGAGGAGGCCTAGAACGATGCCGAGGATTCACATGGTGACGTTGAGGAGACGCAACAAGACGTCGAGGGGGCGACAGCAGGAGATTCTACTGCCTCTGGTTCGTCGAGCGTCTACTTGCGAGGTCCCGCAAGCCTCCCTAAGCGACCGATACCTCTTGAGAGACATCCGTTGATTCAACCCGAGGGGGAAAGGTGAGTAACTTTAGATGTTATCACTACTACTTCATATAATCTTGATATTATATGTTCAAATTCAAAATAGAAACTAATAATTTTCTTAATCACTTGGGCAGGAACTGGTTGACTGTGGTGAGTGGAGGTGCTCACACACGTCGAGTCAATGGCATACTCGATCTTCTGTGCAAGGAACACTTCCCTGGCATGGTTGAGTACGACGAAGTGATGGTGCCAGCCTACTCGTTCGACCACTACGCCATTGCTCCCGATGCTGAAGATCGAGTCGGTAGAGTATTCAGCAACAAGGCAGAGCGGGTGAAGCAAGAGTTGTGGGTAAATCTTTCTTATCCCATATTGCTCAATACATTGCATTCGTTGGACATTTTTGAAATAATGAATGGATACATCGTGTTCGTATATATAGGATTTCTATAGATGTCAGGAGGGATATGAGGGCAGGGCAGATGCGTTGGCTACCAGATGTTGTAAAAAACTCGTCGTAGATATGCACTACGAGGCGCGCATCCAGGCCATCATAAAATACCATGGGACCATCCTTAGAGAGAAGGTTTCCAAAAAGGACGCAAGAACCATGAAGTTGACTCGGGACCAGTACTTGGAGGTAAATACAAAACATTAATACCGATTACTTTTGAGATTAGGTAGCCTTAATTTCATCTTCTCATATATATCATGTACTTGATTTTCTATAGGTGATTCCTTATTGGTGTGCCACGCATCCCGAGTGTTGGGAACAGATGGTGGACACATGGTGCTCAGACGAGTGGGAGGAGGTGCACAACACTTGCCGAGATCGACGTTTGATGATGCCAGGTGTACCACACCATCAAGGCAGTCGCAGCCTCAGCGAATACGCACAAGCATGGGTATGTGAATTCATTTATTTATTGTAACACTCAATTATGCATAATTTCTATTCATCTTGCTGGTTTTCTTGCAGTCGGTGTCACATGGTGGACAGACTTGTTCCATCTCCAAGGCATTTGCTATGTCCCACAAGGGCAAGGCGACGTCCGACGTCAACTATAACCCGGAGGATGGGCCGGAGGCGTACAGCAACAGAACCATTCACAGTCGCCTCAGTGAGTACACATCGATGGCAAGGGAGGTCCATGGGCATGAATACGATCTGAGCACCGAGGAGCTTGACGCAGAAGTTGTCATGATGGTTGGAGGAGGCAAGAAGCATGGATGGTACTGGATTTGCGACGGTGCAATCGACTCACACGCTACTCCCACTCTATCTCAGATTCGAGCAAGTAGCACGAGCATGAGCCTAGCCATACGACCTCGACAGGACACTTCACAGCATCGGATACAAGCACTCCAGGTTGTTCATGTTATATTCATCGTTAATTGAAATATTTCTTTTCTATGCATTATTTTAACATTTGAGTGAAATATTGCAGAACCAACTGGTAGAAGAGAGGAGGGAACTCCAGGTTGTTCATGCTATATTCATCGTTCATTGATAATATATCTTTTCTATGCATTATTGTAACATGTGGGTGAAATATTACAGGCCCAACTGGAAGAAGAGAGGAGGCAACGTTTGGAGTTGGATGCGAGGATGAGGTCCGAGCAGCAGAGGACGGAGAACATTCTTTGTTACATTCAGTCTGCAACAAGTGTAGCTCCACCACCTTCGCTATTCACTCCAAATCCACCTCCATCTCAGTTTTCCACTCCTGTGAGTATGACTGTTTTAGTTTGTATGTTCATGCTTAGGGTCAAACCACTACACTAACTGAAACCTAGTAGAGTATGAAAGTTTTCGTTAAATATAATATATATATATTTATCTTGTCTCACACATGCAATGCCTTTTCATTTTTGCAGAATCAATCGGCGGCATCGAATGATCCTCATGTTTCACCAACTGAGCCTAATTGCGTGCGTCGTTTGTGAACTTATTTGTGAGATATGTATTGTTGGTGATATATTATGATCTTTGTGAACTTATTTGTGAGACATGTGAACTTATTTGTGAGACATGTGAACTTATTTGTGTTGTTGTTGCTTTACATGTGATGTTGATGATATGTATGTGGTGTTTGATATGTATTTTCTGTCTGTTTGGATGGAATATATAAAAATAAATAAAAAGGGTGGCTCTGGTCATTTTGCCTAGTGTTGCACTCGGCAAAGAGGATCTTTGCCGAGTGCAATAACCATAGTACTCGGCTAGCTAAGAAGTGCGGGTAGCCTGGAAACACACTTTGCCTAGTGCTGCACTCGTCAAAGGAGATGCCTCTGCCTAGTGCTGCACTCGGCACAGGAGCCGCCTCTGCCTAGTGCTGCACTCGGCAACGGAGATGCCTCTGCCTAGTGCTGCACTCGACAAAGGAGCCACCTCTGCCTAGTGCTGCACTAGGCAAAGCCTCCGTTACCGTGCCTCCCGCCATCATGGAAACTTTTCTTTGCCGAGTGACGCGTGGCACTAGGCAAAGTTTTTGCCGAGTGCCCGAGAAATTGCACTCGGCAAAGGCACTCGGCAAAGACACTTTGCCGATCCCTTCGTTGCCGACTTCTCTTTGCCAAGTGTAAAAGAGGTTTTGCCTAGTGCCTGTGGCACTAAGCAAAGAAGACGAGTCCTATAGTGGGCGTCCCATTCCACCCTCATGGCTGCACTGTTTTCTGGGTGGTCATCCAACGAACAAGTCCTTACGAAGAGATACTCGAGAAACAGCTCGAGCCCCCTTGAATATCACAATGCCATAATCATATCCAGAAGTAAACTTCGTATCATAAATAATCTCATCATGTTCATTGATTAGAGTAGAGTGCTAGCATAAAGCTAATCCATAAATAATTCAACCCAAATAGGTGATCAAGGACACGATAAATAAAAGATTAGTAAATCCTTAGGTATTAATTGTGTAAATGTGAGGAGATGAATTATAAAGTGAGTAGGATATAGATAGGTCAGAGGATACTTGCCTTCACCAAACAGCTGCTGCTCAGGGTCTTCTCCTGCAACTTCCTCAGACTCCGCAAATGGACCGTTATCTATGCGAGTGCAAACATACATTCAACATTCTTAAGGAATAAAGAAATAATACACCATACAAGAAACAGATCAATTAAGTATGCACATGACATGAAGCTCGCATTTACGACTATGCGAGAAAGGAAGTTGTGATGGCCAAAGCTATGACTGAGATGCATCGTACTTATGCTAAGCAGATATGAATTAGGATAATTAATTTGACATAACTGTATTAATTGATATTTACTAAATACACAAATAGAATTGTCACTTGGCCCCGATTAGTTCGATACTCGAATAACCGTCGTTTCATTACGTAATTTAATTGGTATAAGTGATTCTAAGTGGAGCAAAATATCGTCGCACGGCAAAGCATACGGCACACGAAAAAGGTGTGCGCTGCGCGTGAAATGACGTGCGACCCGAGCAAAAAAGATAAAGTGCTACAACACGCACGACACAGCGCACGATCGAGCGATGGCAACGCGTGGCGAGCACATGCTCGACGCATGCACACTGGGGGTAGACGAATGAGCTCTAGGGAGTAGATGACCATATCTAAGGGTAGACGATGGGGTAGACAGACGTTGTCGGAGTCCGACGACGTGCTGCACATGCGAGGAAACGAGTGCGGGCACAACAACGAGTGCGGCTTGACAACGAGCGATGTGCACAGGGCTCGACGTCGCAGCACAGGGCGAAGGGAGGGAGGGGCTGCGCCGGGGCCAGCGGACACGCGAGCGGCGATGGCCGCGATTGCGGAGGCACAGCTACACAGAGGGCTCCTATATTGGTTACTACGGATACGCACAAATGTGTGGTTTTCTGACAACGCTGAATGGTGCGCTAGCAGCCTGCAAATTGGAGGCCTATATATGCATGGGGAGCTTTCTTACCTACCTGTCAAGGACAAAGAAGTTGTGATTACCTAGTGTTATATATCTTAGCATACGATCTTACAAACTCTCTTGAACTGCTTGTACTAATCAGTAAGCCAACCAGGTGGCCTGGGGATCCTCTCCGTCCATGGACTCATACAAAAACCCAAGAAAAGTGTGTTAATTTGGATTGCACGCATTATGCGGGCCAGCTATACATAAACATATATAGTTGAGTCGTAAGACCATTATTTCTAGAATGTGTAAATATTGACAGAGATAGATTAGGGCAAATTTATTTACTCGGTGTACATGTAAAATTAGATAGTGAAACAAGCGTGGTTTATCTCTTATGTAATTTTACATGTAAAACTGGAGGATCCTATATATAGAAGGACAATTTTATTTAGTAGGTAAGCTTGCATGTCCTTATAGGAGAGCAAGTGGTTGCCCCTTGGCAGTACACGAACTTAAGGGTAACAACCACACACACATACATAGTCGCTGACACACACAAAAGATAGTAGCGATCCTCTAGATCTAGTACATACATTATGGATATAATAACAACCTAGTTTAACTAAAGAAGGCAACAACAACAATAGCTTATAACAAGCTAGTTTAACCAAACAAGCTAGTTCCTTGCATGTCATTATGGAGACGTGCAGAGGTACATGCATGAGGTCAATATATGGCCTTGTATCAACTACGTAGACTCGAGGCATGTTTGGAGAAAATTCTTACAATGATATATCGAATATACGGTGAGTCGGACTTACAATGATATATCAAATATACAATGACGTGCGAAGGTACATGCATGAGGTCAATATATGACCCGATCCATGAGGTTTATGTTGGGGGTCTCATTTTCTGCTGAAGGTCCTCAGACTGCTTTGATTCACCTAACAGACATGTTGCAGGACCAAATGCCGAAGTTAGAATAGCAAAGCAAGAAACACGAATGGCACGATCGAGCTTCGGCAAATAACATGAAGCTGGTTCCGAAGGGCTTGTGACAAACCAAATTAAGAGTAGAAAGACAATTTTATTCTTAGTACTTGTATTAGAACAAATGTATAGATATCAAGGGACAATTGTACTTTCGCCTAGGTTGTGTCCCGTGCCTATAAATAGATGAACAGTACTCCTGTATTGTTCACGCGATCATTGAAGAGAGTAATTAGAGAGACAGCCCAAAAGTGCAATCTCAATTTTGTTCACTCTCATAAGGTCATTCTTGTATTTCCCTTCGCGTGGAGCCGAAGGTACAAATATATAATCATTTGTTCGTCGCTCGAAATATGATCTTATTAAAACATATAAATACAAGAGACGAAAAGTTAATCTCTTATCATTTACTCATCATTTTAATATGAATACCTTCATTACATTATAAAACTTCACTTTACTTACAAACAACCATCCTTCGGAAGGACTGATTAAAAGTGAAGTTCCATATTTGTTATCACCTTCATCCAAGAACTATTATTTTTAAGAGAAGATCTTGAAGGATGAATGTCCTTAATATCTAAAATTTTGTTGCCTTATTTTTGATTCACAACAATTTAAAACAAGTAACCAACAGTCTATTTCTATTTATTTTTAAGCTAAAATTTATTAAAGCCTTAATTATTGTGAAAAAATATTTGGAATGGACGGGAGACCTCCGGAGGTAGACGCACTGTGCAATAAGAGGTAGATGCACTGTGCAATAAGAAGCAACGTCATGGACTCAGTATAGGCATGGCGTCAATAGCCCCAAGACTTTAGAGTATTGGACCTGTGTACCGTTCACATGCATTTATATAGAAGGGCAATTTTATTTAGTAGATAGTAGCTTGCATGTCCTTACAGGGGAGCAAGTGGTTGCCCTTGGATCACTAGCAGTACACAAACTCAAGAGTAACAACCACACACACATACATAGCCGCTGACACACACAAAAGACAGTAGCGATCCCCTGGATCTAGTACATACATTACACACAAGATGTGCAACCTCTGTAGAGTGTAAAACTGGTATATCAGTCGTGCTCACGGTCATGAGCGGCTCGAACACTCACATGATTAATTTATGGAATTAAATTCAATTTGTCATTTGCATCGCATTAGGATTTATTATTAATTTTGATCTACTATTATTCTAGTTTGGCCTTTACTTACATTTAGTAACTGCTAATAAAATTTGACCAACTTATTAAAAGCAATGCTCAGCTTCAACCATTATTTTGTTGATCAGCCTTACACTTCACATGAACTCCCACCTTTGGTGAGTTCATGCACATTATTCCCCACAACTTGTTGAGCTATGATCTTTTGTGAGCTCACTCTTGCGATATATAAATTCCCCGTACATGTGAAGAGCAGGTGGTCCAAGAGGAGACGCCCTACAATAAAGCATACGAGTTGATCTAGGTGGCGTCTCCCAGTCAGCTTTGTGGCGCCAGAGAATAATATTTAGTTCGCTTTATTATTATCATTTATTTTTGTAAGACTTTCGCTCTGTAATAATGACATTTATGTTATATGTGACATTTATCTCTATACACTTCGTCATTATATGTGATGTTCTTCCTTGGCGCATATATGAGACGCACCCGACTTTATCCCTTAAATCCGGTTGTGACAATCGTAGAGCCACCCTCGACGTGGAAAGGGCCACTATTTCACCATCTTTGGTGAGGTTCTTCACCGTCCATTCTTTTTGGAGGAATTTGAATTTACTTAATAAATAACCTATTTGGCTTGGAATTTGACATTCCACCACTTTCTAAAGTTTAGATAATAAACCTATCTCAAAATGATAGGGTAGAGGATGGGAAATAATTTTATGTATCAGTAGAATAAGTTTCCAGTCTGCAAGTTTTAGGACGCTCTTCACCTGACTCATCTTTAGTAAAAATATAGCACATAAATATCTCCGACATCTTGTTAATAATATTATAAAAATATATTTTGACCGTATTAGCTTAATTGATATGTGTCGAAATTACTATTATTAGAATGTAATTCAATTCAAGGATCCAAACGAGGTGTTATGTAATTTTACAAGTAATGTAAAACTAGGGATCTTATATAGAAGGGCAATTTTATTTAGTAGATAGTAGCTTGCTTGTCCTTACAGGGGAGCAAGTGGTTGCCCTTGGATCACTGGCAGTACATAAACTCAAGAGTAACAACCACACACACATACATAGTCGCTGACACACACAAAAGACCGTAGTGATCCCCTGGATCTAGTACATACATTATGGGTAGTATAATAACAAGGTAGTTTAACCAAAGAAGGCAGCAGCAACAACAGCTTTGCCAGCTGCGATGACCCGAATGGTGGCTATAAGCGAGGTTTCAGTCACGTTGTCATGGAACTTCACAGTCTTACCAGCAGTAAGCAATTTCTTTTCAACTAATTTCCAGTCGACATTGATGAATTTATTTTTATTTCCACACTCCCCATAAATCTGCAACATTTAAAAAATATAATAAGTAAACGTGTTACTATCGATTTGGTAATGCTTTTGAGACAGACATGATCGATGGGGGTGTGCTTACCCTCACATTAGCCTTGTTTTCGATGAAGCAAAGTAGCCATGCACATGGAACTTTATTTTTGTTGTTGCTGGTGTACACCACTCCAGCCTCAACACCTTTAGCAAATATATTTGAGATGACGAAACAACCAGACTTTCCAGCTCCAATCAGGCTGGGAAATGGTTTGACAGTGTGTCCTGCATATATGTGCTTATCCATAACACTTAAGGGGCCCTCTGTCATATTCTTCAAAACACCACCTACAGTGTAAATTGTGAGTTTTGCAGCTGCGTCCTTGTCTAGATCTTCATTCTCGGCAACAATGGCAAGGGATTGATCCAGGACTTCCTCAGACTCCAAGTCGCTCTCAGCTTCCTTGATGATCTCATCTAAACTTTCTTTCTCCTCTGGACTAAGCTGGACATCGATTTCCTCGCTCATCTCTGATCCCGTTGATGATGCCACTTTTTTGCTTCACTCCTTCAACATAAAATGTCAGACAACTTACGGTTTTTATATCAGGAGAGGTTCTTTGGATGATCTATAGATAATCCTTTTTTAACATAATCGAATGGAACTAAACAATTCTCTTCCATTCTACTGTTGAGGTGAGTAATAAGTAAATATAAATAGCTAGAAAAAAGCCATATTGGCGAATAAAAGCATAACCAAATGGAACATTATTATATTTTTTTTGGCATCCATCATCCCTTCTTCTAAAAGGGTCAGAGAGTTCAAAGGACGGACCTGTTACTACCGCTGGCTTCTTAGTTGTGTGGAGAGATGATGGCAATGAGGCGTCTTTTCCAAGAAGTGTCCTCACACCAGGGGATTATATAGTGGCAGACGATGACATGCATGGAAAGCGAAATAATCGATCATCATGCACATCTCTTCCTCTCTGTTAATGTTCCAGTCAAGAAAATATATATTATGTTATTCATTTGTTTATAACAACACGACTCTTTTTAAAGAAAAATATATAATGTTACAACACAAATAATATGGGGGACCAACAAGATTCCTTAGAATGGAAGAATGAAGGACACTCTTTTTAAAGATGGTATGGGGTATGGCGAGCGATTATTAGGTTATTATACGTAAACATTTATTTTTAATGGTAAATAAAAATATGTTTTTGTCTCGACTCAGCTGATGACGGTCGACCCTTCAAAAACTAGCATTACAAAATCTAAAAAAATTAGGTATTTGGGAGATAGGGAGAGACACTACCGGACACAGCTTCTTTGTCGAATGCTTCTGGCACTCGGCAATTCCTAGAAAATTTTCGGCAAATACTTTGCCAAGTGTAGCTCTCGGCAAATAGGTCTCGGTGAACTGTACATATGATATCATAACATGTCGACAAAGTTCATGATTTTCTGACTTCGTTTGTTGTTTATACAATTTTAAAACTACTAGATCTCAAGTTCACATTCATGTTTTGTGACCATGATGCTCGAAAATTCTGGTCTGTTTTTGAAATAGATCATAAACTGTGCTAAAATAACATAAATATCATTTTTTGCATTCACTGTTTTCTATTTTTTGAGTGACTTACAATTCAAATATGAATTATCTAAAGAAATTCAATTAAAAGAACTAAATATAATAGTTATAGCAAACACTTTGATAATTGTGTCAAAATGGAACATGTAGGTCTATATAGTGTAGGAACATAGTAGAAAAAGTTTGGTGGAAAAATTAAATAAAAAATAAAAAAACTTTGCTGAGTGTCAGACAGAGGACACTCGGCAAAAAAATTATTTTTCCAAGTGTCAACACCTAACACTCGGCATAGTTAACGATCGTCAACTATAGACGGCTGCTGACGGTCCTTTGCCGAGGATCACGTTTCGCCGAGTGCTTTACACTCGGCAAAGACTCCTTTCGGTTTATGCCTAGTGTTTGGCGCTCGTCAAAGGGGGTCTATATCGAGTGTCGTTTTTCGCCGAGAGTGGCACGCTTGGCAAAACTTGTTTTACCGAGTGTCAGATAAAATGTACTCGACAAAGATCTGGATTCCGAGAGAGTAAAGTTTACCACTTCATTTGCCACTTTGATTTGTTAGCACGTGCACAAAAATTCTTTTGTTTCATCTTTTCCGTCTTTAGTTCTCTTTCAATTATATATATGATTTCATTGATCTTGGTTAGAAATAAAAAAGTCATGTACACTAGTACAGAATCGATTTTTGAAAATGGTACATATTTTCTTACCAGTGATCATCGTTAGAAATAAAAACAGCCATGTAAACGCGCCAATAGAAATAAAACTGTGGGTCATTGTTAGGTCATTCTCAGTGGAAGTTTTACGAGAGTTTCATTCTCACTAAATGACGTGGCATATAAGGTAACAAGATAACATAGTATGCAATTTTATGAAGAGAGATATGAGAGAGTTTCATGAGAGATAAGAGAGTTTTGTGGGAATGAAACTTTGGGTACGTTATTTTCTAGACAACGGTTGGTATGATAGCCTTGGAAACAGTGTGAAGGTCATATCTTTGCATGTGGTAATTTCTTAAGAAAATCACTAGTGTAAATACATGAATTTTATTAGCGGCAACAAAGATATTTATAGTTACATATTTCTTAACTTAGCTAGTATCTCTACAAATAATATAAAGATTGATTTTTTTAAAATGGTCTCCAATGGAGAAATGATCTAAATGAAAGTTATTGTACTTGAAAAGATTACAAATTTGTACGTAGCTAACTACTTCTTATTTGAAATTAAATTGACACCAAAAAATTATGTTTGAATGTTTTGCATTGAGATGTTGATCTTCTTGGTCACCACATTGCCTTTGCTCAAGTCCACACTACAACCTTTGAACTACATCCACAAACACTCATAAACGTCATTAGTCTAAATGATTATGTTGTCCATCAAACACCAAAACAATTAATTAAATGGGCCACAGTCTATTTTGCTTACAACGAACATGTTTGGAGATAAATTCTTACAATGATCTATCGAATATATGGTGAGAGAAACTTACAATGGTGTGTGTGGACACTACTGACCAACATGTTCGGAGATAAATGCTTACATCGATATATTAAATATATGGCGAGACAAACTTAAATTGTTGTGTGTGAACACTATTGACCAACATGTTCGAAGACAAATGCTTACAATAATGTATCAAATATATCGTCAGACAAACTTATAATTAATGATGTGTGTGAACACTATTAATAACCATCAAGTTCCAAGACAGATGCTCATAATGATCTGTGAGCCAAGCTTACAATGAGGTGTGTGAACATATTGACCAACATATGGTGAGACAGGAGTTCCTCTTATTAGCAGTTAGCAGGAGCACAAAAATCATTTCTTTCCTCTTCTTCCACCTTTAGTTCTCTTCCAATTCTATCTAACTTCAGTGATAGCACGCAATAGAAAAGCCACGCACACTAGTTCATAATCGATTTTAGTAAAGGTAGCTAATTTTTACTAGTGGTGCATGATGTATAGGTGCTAGGAGAAATAAAAATATGGGTTAGGGTTATGAACCACCACTATAAATACATCATTGTAGGTGGAGTAGAAATCATGTATTTATACTTCTGGTTCACTAAGGGCTTGTTTGGTTGGAGCGCTGGACTGAGAGCTCCGACAGACAGCTTCATCTAGCCCTAGTCATTCGAAATTGGACGCCTAAGATTGCTGCCTGGCTCAGGTAGTTCTCAGTCTTCGAACCAAACAAGCCCTAAATCTATTTTTGTAAAAAATAGATTTTTAGGGCTGATTTGACAACCATATTTTCACAAGGAATTTCTATTTTTTAAGATAAATTAGTTTATTTTTCTTTAAAAAATGAAAATCACTTGAAAAAATAGAGTTGCCAAACGAGCTCTCAGTATATAGTGTTTTTTTCTTAAGGAAACTGCTAGCAGTTTATGGTTTTTTTTTTTACTGATGGCAGCAAAGATACAATTATTGTACCATTTTTCTTAACCTAGCTAGTATCTCTACAGATAATCTAAAGATCGATTTTCGATTTTCTGAAATGGCCGCGGATGGAGAAATGTTCTAAATGAAAGTTGTAGTGTTTGAAAGGATCCACAACTTTAGAACCGTCAATAGAAGTCGTTGTGTGCTAAGGGTGGCGAGATGCACCATATTGGTTCGTTCTACCTACCACTTGTACCTAAACAAATCAATTATATTATTAGAGTTGATTTAGTCAGATTTTTTAATTTTTAATTAAATTTATGAAAAATGAGTGCACAGAATTACGAAACCAATTAAATTAGTATCACTGTATATGGTGTAGATTATATTTTCATATTGTATGTGTTTATTTAATTTTATAGATATTTGTGCAATTTACTATAAGTTAGGTCAATCATACAAACTTTTGACTCCACATATCTCTAGAACTGATCTATATCTCTTGTAAAGTTAATCCTAACTAGGAGTACAAGTTTTATCTCAGACATGCAAAACATAAGTGTATCACCGGGATAACTTTCTACAGCCTTTTAATACGCGCTATCAACATTATCTCCAATAAATACTATCTCCGTGAGACTCGCTCGACTAGGAGACGAGATGGACGCAGACCTCCGGAGGTAGGAAGACGAACTACGCAACAAGAACAACGGCCCTAATAATAATGACGAACATGCATGCAATCGTCATGGACTCAGTACAGTCATGACGTCATGGACTAGAGTATTGGACTTTTGGACCTGTGTTTCGTTACATGCATATGTATAGCTAGCGGTGCGGTGGTAATGCATCGTGATCTAAATGATTTTCGCAATTTGTTATAAATGATTTTTCGCAATTTGTTAGGGTCTTAAATTATTTTTAGTTCAAAAATAAATAGAAATAGAGTCAGACCCTAACCTAAAACGATCCTTAAATTTTATAGCATAAAATTTAGATCTCATTGTCACCCCTGGTATAGCTGAATATGTCATTCTTGCACTATGTGATCGCCAGTACCACTGCGGATGGATTTTGTAGCCACACACAACGGACTCTAGGCAACAGATGTTGGTCACTCGTTCTCGATTGCTATACACAATCAAAAACAAGGCAACACAATATTAAGAGAGATAAATAACCTTCGTCTTCGAGTAGTCATCCCTTTGGGAAAACTTCTTCGTAGACAAAGATTAAGATTTTACTAAACGAATTATGGTTTAATATTATCAGTAAATAAATGAATGTAAAAGATATTACAAAAACATACCTTCGGCTCTAGAAAATGATTTAGAGCGAAGGTGAAGAGAAGATTACATGCAACAATTGTTAGGCCATCCCAAAAGGTATTTTATGCAGGGCACTATAAATAACATAGGGACAACATTGCCTTTTGCCCTCAGCGACTTGGATAACACTTTCTCCTTGTATCATCTTCATGTGTTGTTATGACGAAGCTACCTTTGTTATCCTTCAATCGTTCCGCATCGAAGTCATTCTGGTTCTAAAGCTCCTGTAATACTTGGCAACATGTTGATAACAAATGATTAGTCGTGTTTTTGAGGACCTTCGGAAAATGAAGGCCCCCAACAACGGATACTAATTCATATATCAATTTTTGGTCGATTGCTAATAAATAGGATATAGAATCATCTATACAAATTTATATTCTTTTTTAACATTGAGCTTGTAAAGATTTATTAAAGTTAAACCTCACATTTGTCATATATTTTCTCAAATGATAGATATAAAATTCAGCAGTGGCAGACACAGGACGAGAATTCATAGGGGGCCAAAAAACCACGTGACAAAATCAGGCAAGATGGAAAAACTAGTGTTGCATAGATTTAAGTTTTATATCAGTACATAATACAAGTTAAAAAAAACTATATAAAGAAAAGAATCAAACATGTCGCTAAGTTCTTGGTGACCGAAACAAAGCCGTACTCACATGTCAAATGTCTATCCGACAGCCAAGGATGGGTCGCATCGTTGCAACGAGCGAGATCGTGCCTGCGAGACGTGTCAGCGTCGTGACGATGACAAGTGGGGTGAGGATGCCAGGAGGGTTTGGGATCGGACTGCGTTGAGCGTCAGAAAGGAGGCAGTGGCAAGCGACATAGTGGCATTCTGGTTCGGACGACGTCAGCTAGAATAGGACCAAACAGATAGATGCGAGGACTCGACCAAGGAGAAGGACGGAAGTCAAGAGGACTAGACCGATCTGACCAGAAGATTAGAACATGACTGATTTAATCCATATAAAATTTTATTATTTGTCTATATTTAACATTAAATGAACATTAGGTGTAGAAGGTGTAGAAGGTGCCCAATGAAATTGTCATTGAGGCCATGATCAAGGGGCTTCGGCCAGGACCTACGGCTCAATATTTTGCCAGGAAACCCCCTCAGACCCTAGAGAAGCTCCTTCAAAAGATGGATGAATACATCCGGGCTGACAATGATTTCCACCAGAGAAGGGAAGAAGCCTACAGGTTTTCTGAAATGACTAGGGGTTTCGGAGGAAGAATCCACCCTAGGCACGTCAGATCAATCCATAATTCTAGCAAAAGCGATGACAGAGGAAGCCAGCTTCAAAGGCCACAACACAGCTCTCCATCCTCAGGGCAACAACAAAGCTTTTTCAGGCCTCCAGGCCCAAGGGGCAGAGGTGGCAGGGGCTTCGGAGGAAGGTATGGGGATTAGCCCAAAAAACTCTATTGCTTATTCTGTGGAGAAGACAAGGGTCACACAACAAGAACATGCCAAGTCACAATTCAGAAGCAGAAGGAGATTGCCGAAGCTAAGGCACGGCAGAGTCAGCCAAAGCAGGTTCTACATACTGCTTCATGCTAGTCTCCCTACTACCAGAATACGTAGGTAATCAACAACCTGCAACTTCTGCTACTTCGGCAAGTCATTCTCAAGCTTCCTGGGCCTAGCTCCCTTTACCACCACCATTACCAACTACTCACACCCGAGGCCAGCAGCCAGAAGGGCACCCACACGCGCAACAGCGTGATTATCGGGAGGAATCCGAAGCTCATACAGTCAACAACACTATGCCAGAATCGAAGCATATCTACCGAAGAATATCCTATTTTTAATGTACTTTTTATCTTTTGTCACTTTACTTTCTGTATGAGAAATAAATAACGAGGAATTAAATTTCAATTTCTCGTATTAATGGTCTGCATCAATGACAAAAATATGCCTTCTTCACAGACTTCCGAAGCTCAAAAGTCGTTCCTAAGGGAATGCAGAGCCAAAAATAAAGTTTCGAAGCTACAAAAAGTCGCTCCTAAGGGAGCGCAGCGTAAGTTTTCTGCTCAAAAGTCATTCCTAAGGGAATGTAGAGCCAAAAATTCAAGTTCTGAAGCTACA